>JANAVB010025196.1:19126271-19129447 GCA_029216955.1 Iris pallida
TATGGATACACTACAGCCAGCAGCGCAATGGCGAGACACAAATCCTAGAGGTGAAATTAGTTTAAGAAAATATAGGTGATGGGACATTGCCAAAACTATGGCTAGTGGTCCTCTCTTGATCATAGATACCCTTGAGCCAATATTGGATAGAGTTAAGGAGTGTTCGATTTGTATCAGTTGAGTTACGAAACAAGGGTTTACCACAGCCAAGTATACGGGCGAGGCGTAATCCGCGGTGAAATGACTTCAAACATGATTACAAATTTGGGATACCATAGAGGATAGACAGTGCCCGTATGTTCTATAATATCCGAAGCTAATAGTAGTGTAAGTTCTGTGAGATTGAGTAGCGTGTCTTCCGACCTAGCATTCCGTGGTCCTTGTGATCTATTGACGAGGTAATTGACTGACACTAATAGGTTTACTAGAATATGGAATTTAGAATGTCCATAACCCATTAGTCAACCAAGGCCTTATGTATAAGAAGATAGCAGGAAGACTGTGTAAGCTGAACACCAGGTAAGGTTTGATTCTCATAAAACTCGAACTACTGGTGCCTTCTTCAAAAATCTATATAATGTATTTTGACTATTTTGACTAATGTGCTATTATAGCCTAGTTTTGCAAGCTTACTCTTTTATCGAGCTTGATTCAAGACATATGTTTATTGGGACCCACTAACATATTGTCTAATCAGAATCATGTATTATGGTTGATCAACCATGATGCATTTGGTTCGCACTTTATTTAATTATCCTATGTGGATTGAGATGTAGATGTCTCTAGGGTCTCATCCACGACGCTTGACAATTTTTTTTAATTATACATTCGCCTTTGAATCATGTAATTGTATTCAGTGACATCTCTCTTGAACTCCTTATTATTTTGTCTTTCACCGATTAGAAGACGAAAACTCGTAACTGGTAGGTAGACACATAGTATCTCCATGGCTATGATAGTGGTATACGCAAGCCATGACTAGAACCTTGCCTTGAGTTACTCATTCTCCTCTCGACCCTCAAACTACTACTGGGACTTTCAGCCATCTGAATTCGAAAATGATTAGGGTTTTACTCTTAGTCAACTGCCAACTAGGAGACTATCACTTCTCAAGAAACCAAATATTGTAAGTCTCTGCTGAAGCTTGCTTAACTAACAACCCTTAAGCCTTGACTCAACCCTTCCTCGACCGAAGCCACAGTTTACATGAGATGAGTGGACAATAGGGTAATTTACCGTGCACTCATCCCGAAATTGGTTTCCAACAAATATTGCTCTAGTTATGTAAATTTATTATTAAGACCTAACTAGTGTTGGAACACCACAGTCACTAGCTTAGCCAATACCATAGCTTAAATACCCTGTCATATTATGATCTACCAGTTTCAATAGCAATGCATGATCACTACCACTATGTATACTGTGGTCAAGCATATCATTCTATTTATCGACCATGTGCATTTTACACACTCGTTTTCCATTTATTGAGGAACGATCCTTGACTTGACTATATCTATCGTATTTCGTTACGCCGTGCCTTATTCCCTTAACAAAGAGTCGAGGTACAGTATCCGGACTTTCGGAACCCTCTAACCTCATATTCCTAAGACCATGTCCTATTTTTAAGGTGGGTAGACTGTAAGCCCTCTAAAATTTTTAGGATATACCAGGATTACCGAATGATTAAATAACCTTTTAGGATGATGATTAGTGCCCTTGGACTCCCATTTCTTTTAGATCATTTTGTGTCCCGGCCGTGTCATTAATATTCGGAGCACGAGACCAGCTGTAACCTTCCAACAAATTACATATGCAAGATCTAGACGAGTCCACCTTCATCTAGGTATATCATGTCCCACTCAAACACGTCCCCTTATACTCTATTTTTATGGTACGACTTTCAGGACGGAAGACGAGTATAACCCTTACCATAATACCGGTATGCTTTCCGACTTTCACTAGAGTCTCAACTCTGACTCAATTTATCGACCCAATATATGGTTGTGATCGACTGGAAGCCCACTGCGCACATGTCACTAGTGTGTCATTTAATTGTGTCTTTTCGTGCTACTTAAACATAAAAGTCACGGAAGGCGCATCTTCTGGGCTTACAAAATCTATTTAACCATTTCGACTGCCCAACAAGCTCACATATTTGGGTGGAAAACTATTCTAGGTTACCCTACCTAGTAAAACTAGTTTATCGTTGGGACCTGTTGTTCAGTCCATATAGATTGAAATTCAGGGTTCATCCAACTAACGATTGGTGTCCAATCGGATAACCCATTTAGATCCAGTTAAACCCATCCCTGTTATACCACTATAGTGACTATAAATCGGACTATTTGAGATAGGTCCCTATACCTAGTTACGTAGTCTCCCTCTCGTAGAATGTGTAGTCATTTGTAACCCTTATCCCGTCTACCTAGGAGTCGCGATACGATCTTGTATTGCATTTATATCCCTTGTTTGTGTTTAAATAACCACGGGATAGAACACAATCTTGATTTCTCCAATTTCCGTTCTATTATGAAACCTGTTCAGAAATTTTGAAGACAGAACTTTCGTATTGTACGGATTTCAAGCCCCTCTAAGAAACGAAGGGTTCTTGATTTAGCAAGTGACTGACTAAGTAGCCCAATCTAGCAAATAAGTCATGGTTATAAACTTTTTCTATCTACCATTGGATATCCTCTACCGCTCTGAAGCTTATATTTGCTCTCGATTATTTTTCCTTATCTTCCTGACCTTCCTATTGTAGAGTGACAAATGGTCATGCTTATAAATTTACCAATATTTTTTTTGCTACTTGTGTAAATTGTTGTTTGTTAGATTTTAGGTTATTTGATAGATATTAGAGATTTATAGGTCCGTATTCAGTAGATATCAATTGGTAGAAATTAGCAAATAGTTGGATGATTATAAAATTTTAGTGACATAGCTTTGAGGGAGTAGTGTGACCAAAGGTGGGTAGAAGTCCTCGAGATTTTTGTATTGCCGATATGGCCTGAGAAGGATATAAAACTATTTTAGGAATTAATTTAAGGAGATTAAGGTAATATAGTAAACTCCTTTTGAATTTAAGGAATAGTTATGAATTAGAATTTCGAGGACGAAATTATTTTAAGGTGGGTAGATTTGTAGCTGCCCTTCCCAGAAAACTTAGAATATTTTCT
>JANAVB010025196.1:19129460-19174460 GCA_029216955.1 Iris pallida
TCGCATTTGTTGGAAGATACAAACTTCTTAAGAAGTTTGATAATTATTTTGTTGAATGCCTCTGCCAACCCGTTTGCTGTCGGGTTGTACGGTATCGAAGCAATATTTTGGATACGATGCTTGTCGCAGAACCGATAGAAGGCGTAGCTTGCAAACTGCGGACCATTTTCATGGATGATCCTTCGGGGCAGTCCAAAGTGATAGATGACATGATGCTTGAGGAAGCTGATCACGTTTGAAGTCTTTACTCCTGTAAGCGAAACAGCTTTTGCCCATTTGGAGAAGTAATCTGTGATTGTGAGTATGAAGCGATGTCCTCGGGAGGAAGGTAGAGTAATCGGACCGATGATATCTATTTTCCATGCTTCGAACGGCCAGGACGCCACTGTCGGATGTAGAAATTCGGATGGCTGCTAAATGAAGTCTGCAAGAACTTGGCAGGCTTTGTATTTTCTTGCATAGTCTATCGCATCTGCTACCATCATGGGCCAGTAGTAGCCCATTCGGCGAAGACGGTCTTACAATTTAGGGCCAGGCTGATGGGCCCGGCAGATACCGTCATGAGCTTCTCGTACGGCTTCTTTGGCTTCTGTGTTTGAAAGACACTGAAGCAATAATCCATCATAGGATCGACGATACAACATTTTTCTCTCTGTATCGTAGAAGAATCTGAGAGAACGCCGTCGGATGAAGGTGGCTTCCTTTGGGTTCTCGGGTAGGATATCGTAGACAACGAAGTCAATGAATGGTTGTCTCCAATCTGGGATATTGTCGATCGTCTGGGCGGAATAACTCGCCACGAATTGAACGTTGTTCTTGGGACAGACCAGTTCGTGGCCTATCATATCTACCGATTAACGAGTCTGATTTGGCACCGCTAGGGAAGCGGCCAGGCCTGCTAAGGCATCGACTTCGATATTTCAGAGTCTTGGAACATGCTCGATGAAGAACCCTTCGAACGACGAGATGATGTCGATCGCTATCTGGTGATAGGAGATCATGTCTTCGTGGCGAACTTTATATGAACCCCAAATCTGATTGACGATTAACTGAGAATTGTCGTATGCTTCAAGATATTCTACCCCCAGCTCTCTTGCAAGTTGGAGGCCAATGACCAAAGCGTTGTACTCGGCCACATTGTTAGAGCAGGGTTTCGTGAGGGAGTAAGCACGATTGATCCCCAGTCCAAAAGGAGAAATCAACACTACCCCGACTCCAACAACAATGTTGTCCTTGGGTCCAGTTCTCGAAGCACCGTCGAAGAAAATTCGCCATATATTATCGTGGAAGGCCACATGCGAGTCGGGTACCTCATCTGGAATTCCTTCATATATTGTGGATGACTCCGAGCCTAGGTGCGCTGCTAGAAAGTCGGCCAGATCTTGACCTTTAACAGCCTTTTGCGGTACGAAGACCATATGATAAGGAGACAGCAATATTGTCCATGTAGCGAAGCGGGAGCTGAGTGCCCCTGGTTTAGTCATGAGGACTCTGAGAGGGTTGACTCGTGAGATCACATGTATAGTTTGTCCTGTGACATAGTACCGCATCTTTTGAATGGCGAACACCAGGGCGAGGCATTCCTTCTCCACAGCAGTATATCTGTGCTCTGGCCCGATCATCATTCGGCTGAGGTAATATATAGCTTGTTCATGGCCTGCGTCGTTGTTTTGTGCCAGCAAAGCGCCCAAGGAATGCTCCATTGCTCGTACATATAGCAAGAATGGTTTCCCAGCAACCGGGGCCACCAGGACTGGAGGGTTCGACAAATATTCTTTGATGCTGTCGAAGGCCCGCTGACATTCTTCATCCCATACGAACGAGACGCCTTTCTTCATGAGGTGGGTGAATGGTCGACATCGCCCGGAGAGGTTAGAAATGAACCTCCTAATGTAAGCTAGCCTCCCTTGAAGGCCTCTGAGTTTGCGAAGATTTCTCGGGGGACCCATCTCCATGATTGCCTTTATCTTCTCAGGGTCTACATGGATACCCTGGGCGGTGATCATGAAACCCAAGAACTTTCTGCTGGATACGCCCAGGAAGGACTTCGTAGGGTTCATTTTCAAATTGTGCGCTCGTATCAGGTCGAATACCGTCCTCAGATCTTGCAGATGGTCTCCCTTACAGTGACTCTTGACGGCAATGTCATCAACATAGCACTCTACAATCTTGCGTAAGTGGTCTCTGAAGATGATGCTCATGGCTCTTTGATATGTGGTGCCAGTATTCTTTAAACCGAAAGGCATGACTGTGTAGCAGTACGTGCCAATCGGTGTTCGAAATATTGTGTGCTTTTCGTCGTTAGGAGACATCTTGATTTGGTTGTACCCCGAGAATCCATCCATGAATGACATGCGTTCGAAGCCGCATGTGTTGTCGATCATGATATCTGTGATAGGGAGGAGGAATTCATCTTTGGGGCATGCCTCATTCAGATTGCGGAAGTCGATGCAGATTCGGATCATCTCATTCTTCTTGAGGACGGGTACTATATTGGCGACCCAGTCAGGATGTTGCTCCTCACGAATGAAGCCGCTGGCTATCAGTTTGTTGACTTCGGCCTCGATCGCGTCTATGATGCCTGGGCGGAAGCGTCACTGTTGCTGCTTGACTGTCTTAGCGTCCGGCCGAATATTGAGTTTTTGAAGAGCAATATCAGGATTTAATCCGGGCATATCTTCATAGCTCCAGGCGAACACATCAATATATTCTTTGACAAGTTCCAACAACGATTCTCGCTCTCCGTATGTTAGGCTTTTACTGACGAAGATCAGTTTTGGAGAAGACTCGCTGCCGAGATCCACTTGTATGACCTCATCTTCAGTAGGAGGTTCTCTCTGTTCGAACCAGTTTTCTCGTTGTGCATCCAGCTATTGGGCCCACGGCTCTAGCTCGAGGATTTCAGGGATATCTTCGTCCACTTCATAAGCGTCGGTGAATGCCGTATTGACTAACAGGACTTGTCTGAATATGTCTCCGATGCTGGTATCCGAGTCAGAAGTTGGTGACCCGGTCGAATATGAATGCCAGTCACATTCTTCATCTGAACTCTCAGGGGTCATCGTAGGTGTAACATACCCTAATCCACATCGTGTCTTGCTATAGTAGTCCATTGGTTTGCCTGTCGGGACCGGTGGCTTCAAAGGTAATCGTCGTCCAGTACCGTCGTTCAAGCCTGGCGTCATCTCCAGATTATACCCGTATTTAAGCATGAGATATTTGGATTGGGGGCTATAAAGATACAGAGGCAGTCTCCCTGCATCTGATCCAAGGTCGACTTCTTCTACGGTTAAGGGATACGGATCGTCCTTCCGGCCGAAGATGATTGGATGGTCCCCTCCCTCGATTATGCGGTAAGCGTCTTCCACTGGAGTAAGCTGGATTACGGTGTACACATTTGTCACCTGTGTGTTGGTGAGTGCCTATATCGTGTTCCATAGCATACATTGTACAAAGCTTATTAAGCTCGAGGTAGTTCAAAGATAGCCCTTTATTGATGAAGTAAGGTATCTTTTCTAGGGGGATTACATCATCTACGGAGGGAACATCAGTGTGGGAAGCCACATACTTGGCTAACTCCGGTTCCTCTTCGGCTACCCCCTGTATAAACGAAGACTGAGAAGAAGACCTGGGCAGCTTGATCGTCAGCAGTTCAGCTGGTGGAGCAAAGCGTAGAGTTGTTGACAGACTAGCGACCCCCAGCTTGGTACTCGATGTTGGGTGGGGAGTGGTTGGTTCGCTAGAAGTTCCAGGCCTTGCATCGGGGTGACGACCCTTCTTGGGAAGGCGTATCGTCATTGGCTTGTCGGAGGGATTGAGCTTCTCTGTTTGCGGCTGGCCGACTCTCGGCAGCCTGATTGTCAGTGATTCTGTTG
This sequence comes from Iris pallida, assembly GCA_029216955.1. Taxonomy (NCBI): domain Eukaryota; kingdom Viridiplantae; phylum Streptophyta; class Magnoliopsida; order Asparagales; family Iridaceae; genus Iris; species Iris pallida. The sequence continues at coordinate 19,133,336 of JANAVB010025196.1, forward strand.
AGGGTCTTGGTATTTGGCCGGACCTTGGCAGCCCGATTATCATCTGCTCTTCTTGTGCCGAGAGGCTGATTACGTCCATACGCATAGTGGAGATAAGGGGTGCAGACTTGCTAGGTTTGCGAGCTTGGAGGTGGATCGTCAGAGGTTCTTCGGATCCTGTGGTTGTCTCAGTATGAGCTTGTACATCTCCTTCACCAAGATGCTTCTTCGACTTTTCGTACAGACAGGAGTCTGAGTAGTAGGATTCGACCCCTCTGAAGGGATCGATATCAGCAAATTCCGTCCTCACAAAGCCGTGTTTATCGACATATTTAAAGCACTGGTACAGTATGGAAGGCACGATCATATAATCGTGTATCCACGGGCGTCCCAAGAGGATGTTGTAAGAAGTGTCTGCGTCTATGACGTAGCAGGTGACTTCTGATTGGAGATCGCCAATCTGACACTTCAGACGAATCTTCCCAATTGGGTAGCTCCTGTCCGAATTAAAACCGCTGATGGCGGTGCTTGTAGGCGTCAGGCGATGCATTAGGATGCGGAGATGATGTAGCAGACCCTTCGGGATAATGTTTATGTAAGAGCCAGGATCAATGTGCATCCTATCCACCTTTACGTCGTCGTTGTATCCAGTGTAGTATAACGGGCGATCGTGCAGGTTGGTTTTGATGAGCATGTCCTGCGGAGTGAAGACAATGTTGGGCATTGCTCCTATGCAGGCGCTGTCTTGGAGATCTGCAGGCGGGTTATCTGCCGTGAGGTTGACCTGCGCCAGGTGTGCATCGGCATTTTGGAGTGCATCGCTCAAAGCCGCACGAACATCCTTGGAGAGTCTCAGAAGCTCGTATAATGACAACTTGGCCGGTGTGTTGGCCAATTGTGCTAAGATGTCGAAGTTGTAGGGCTTCTCCAGCCCTTGTGATGCCTCTTTTCGGAGGGATTTGTCAAAACGAGTCTCCCTCGGCCTAGGCTTGTCGGTCGTCGGAGGCTGAGCCGGTCCCGGAGCGTCAGTTGTAGCGGGCTGATGATCTTCAGTCGGGTTGTCAGCCACAGGTTGGGATTGTGCCCCAGACCGCGTAACGACGGCTGTAGCTTCTTCGATATCTACCGAGATTGTACGGCAGGACCTGACTTTTCCACTCTTCTTCTTGCAGATGGAAGATGATGTGGGCCGAGTCACTTCCGATACCAAGTCTGGATGGATCCACATGACCTCCCCTCGTGATGTGGTGAGGGGCACTAAACCAGCAACCTGATCTCGGGGAGGTGGAAGATTAGCAATCTCCATTATTGCCATAGGAATGGGGACCACACCGTCTTGAGTTTCCGTCAGAGGAAAGCTGTCGAATTGTACTGACACCATATTGGCTACTACTGTTACCTCTTCGAAATCGATGGCCAGTGCGTTCGAATCGATGAGATTTTGGATGTACCGTTTTAATTGGTTGCAGTCGTGTGTGGCATGGTGGACATAGCGATGGTAATGGCAGTACTTTGGGTTCTCCATGTCTGTCTGCCGCGGTTCCCGTCTTGGTGGAGGAAGCTGAATTCTATCTCCTTGTATGAGCATGTCCAAGATGGGCTTGACGTGACCGTCTTCGAAGGAGTAAGTAATTTGTGGCCATTGTTTGTCTGTCGGCTTTGGCTCAGGTTTCTATGCTGTGTCGGCCACCATAGCCTGCTTACCCCTGCTGTCCTGATTGTTGGAGGGGCTACCCCCATTGTCGTTGTGGTATTAGGGCGCTTGCCCTTGTTCACTCCGCCGAGATATGCAATCCCAATTGGCAAGCGTTCTTCAATCGTTCTTCGGCGCTTGTGGCACTGATGATGAATGTCTTCCAGTCCTTCAATTGACTTTCGCCCATCCAGAGACTGATTGTTGGGAGCAATCTCTTTTGGCAGATCTCAATCAAGGAGGAATCCAGATTTCCAGATGGCAACTTCATTACGGTTTGGCGAAACCCCTCGATACAATTTCTTGTCAGCTTTTTCTCCCCTTGGACGACGTCCATGAGGGTGGACATTGTGATGTCCTGCCCTACTACGTAGAATCTCTCCAAGAACATGCGCTTGAAGCCGACGAAGGAGTGGATACAGTTGTCTGGCAGGTTGCGATACCAGTCGAAGGCGACTCCTTCCAATGCCCCGATGAATAATCGTATGTGAATGGCATCGTCATGGGGCAGATGGTCGGTGGTAACCTCGAAGTAAGTGATGTTCCAACTTGTTGAGGTCTTGCCATCATAAGGATTGATATTGAACGGCTTATATCTTGGCAGAAAGGGGACATCCCTCCATGCAGCATGGTATGGTTGCCGTATTCTGAGATCTGAAGAATTTTCTCGAGCGTGAAACATGGCTCGGAGCTCCTGGACCTCTCTTCTCGCTTCGCGGGCCTCATCCATGGCGGTGGGGGCCGTTACTTCAGGAGGATTGTTGGACGGGTTCGGTGCTGTTGAATTCGAGTCCACATTGACCACGGGACCCGCGCTTGTTTAGCCAGGCGTCCCTCCTTGCAGAGTTGGAAGGGCCGCTTTGATCTCGTCCACAGACTTGACCAAGGCAAACAATATGGCTTCGAGAGTGTCGATGTGTTGGCGATCGCTGGAACCACCTTGGCTACTGTCTGTCATAAATACCGTCTTTACGTGAGGAGAGATGGACGGAACGGTGGAGGAAGCGCCCTCTGAATCATACCCCTGTAGTGGGAAGTCATCGGGGTATGTGGGTATGTTCTCTTCTGGTTCAGACTCGGAAGGAACAGTACCCCCAGTCTCCGAGTTTGCCTCGTCTTGGGAGTTGTAGACGTCCTCGGGGATGTCGGGGTTTGCTGCATCTGATGGGAGAGTTGCCTCTCCTGACTCGTCTTCTTGGAACATCGGATTGTCGTGGAGATTCGGAGGAGTGCTACCTCCAGTCCCAGCAACCTCCTGCGTTGTGGACGACGAATCTCCCACTGTAGCAGATTTCGTCTTAGAACGAGTACCTTGGAAAACTCCGGTGGTGGGCACCCGCTTAGACGACAGTCTTTTAGTCGCAGTGGTTGAAATCTTTGGGCTGGGAACATTTGTCTTCTTTCCTCTTCCATCAGCGGGGACTTTCTGAGCAGAGTTGTAGGAGACGACGGGAAGTGCCTCGTCTTCTGAAGACGGCTGTTGCAGCCTTTGAAAGACGGACTGCCGGTCTTCTCGCACTGTCGCGTTATTGCAGCAGCAGTTGACGATGACTTGGGTCCAGTGGCGTCCGTGGGAGGACTCTTTGCACCCCGATGCGTCTTCTCTTTCCTTGCGTTTGTGGAGGATGGCCTCACGCAAGGCAGATGGGTCTGGATCGACCATGTTTTCTTCCTGGATTTTGGAAGACTTTTGCAAACCTCTCTGTCCGTTTGCCGCCGGGGACTGGACTCGAGTGGTTCTGTATAACCTCCCATCTGAGGCCCGTATAACGGTATGTGGGATGCTCAGATGGTCAAAGACAGGATCAGCGGACCGAGCTTGCCAAGCTCGCGCTGCCCTAGACTTCTTCGCTCTAGTGCGTAAGGGCACATAGTAGAAAGAGTCTAGGTGATGCTGGAGAGAGTCAGACATATCTTCTGGGGAGCACAAGAGGTCAGGACCATAGGAGAGGCGGTCGAAGACAGAGCCACGTGGAGTAGGTATCATGCGGCTGTCATCAGTAATCTTCATACGGCTGGCAGATGTAGCCGCATAGGCATTCTTCATGCGGCTAGGAGTCTCAGCCGTATGAGTTTTCTTCATGCGGCTGGATGATCTGGCCGCATAGACTTTCTTCATGCGGCGGACAGATTCATCCGCATGAGCCTCCTGCATGTGGTTGGCAAATTTTGCCACAGGAGTGTTCGGCCTCTTCTTGGTGCGCATAGAGTCGCTCTATGTCCCTGCAAGTCCAGCATCATAGTGCTTTTCTCTGCCGGACTTGGGGACAGCAGAGTGCTCTATGGCTCGAAGTGGAGCCGTATGAGAGTCGCCTTCGCCGTCTTGGGTAGCAGAGAGTATTCCGTCCAGAGCTTGTGGAGGAGCAAATGATTTTGGCCTCCACTCGCAGCGAGCTTTCTTTGTGCGGGTTCGCTTCTGGATCGTGCCGGCACTTCCTTCAGAGAGCATTTCTTCAAACGCCTGTTGGTCGAAACTGACGACCATCTTCTGTTGCGTGGAGCCAAACTTAGCTGCATCCGATTGCGTTACCAACTCCTTAGCCGTGGAGAAGTTTGTCTCCAGCAGAGTCGCTATCGTGTTTGCATGAAATATAAAAGAGCAGAACAGTTATCGGAGGACTGGACTTTTACTTCACGTTACAAACTCGCTTGTACAAAGAAAGCCTAGGGACGAAAACCTAGGTACAACAATCTAAGTACAATTGTTTATTTTAGATTCTGGAGGGTGACGATAGAGGCTCGGGAAAGCGACGGCAGCTCTGCCTTACTCCTTGGACGATCGGTATGCAGCCTTGGCTCCAGAAGATTGCTTAGCATTGAAGAAATGCTCTATTTGCTCTCTCTCTGCTTTTTCTCTCTAAGTATTCTGGTGCTCTCTGATCTCGAAAAAGGGTCCTCTTCGCAAGGGAATGGCACCTTGCTATTTATAAGAAGGGAATACCATCATTAGGGTTTACAATGATTGTCCCTTAAAGTGGTGGCGGCCTGTTGATTGATCAATCTGGGCCATTAGTTTTGAGTGTAATGAATATGGGCCATTAATGTAGATTGTGCCAAATCCTCTCAATAATTAATGCGGATTGGAATAAATCTCCCTTATGATGATCTGCTGATGTCTGTGAATCTGAATGAATAAGTTTAATTCATTCTCCTGCCACGTGTCCCAGATTATTGGGATTTGACCCAATCTTTGATTGCCGTAAATCTGGAAAATTGATTGGCTTTATGACACGTGTCCTGGGAGCCACTGAGGGGATCTGAGCCGCATGAGGATTGAGCCGCATAAGTCCGGCCACGTGTCAAGGCTGTTGGGGAGTGGCCCCCAAACCTTCGAATCATATGATAATTTGGACCGCATGGACGTAGGTGGCCGCATAACGGGTAACTCCTTCGTGAGCCGCATGAAGATGGTCCTCGTGAGCCGCATGGGGGAGCGTCTGCTTGAGCCGCATAGGGGAAGCCTCCGCTTGAGCCGCATAGGGCTGTTTCGATCTGGGCCGTATAGGGAAACTTCGGCCTGAGCCGCATGGGGAGTCTTCGCTCGAGCCGCATATGACTGTCCACGTGTCTAGGCTGCGTGGCATTTTCTAGATCTCGGGAGATTATGTCAGAGATCTCCTTCGTTTCCCTAGGAGTCTGTCATTATAACAGAGTCATAATTACATCTTTATGTCAGGGCGGCCGTCTTGTCAGAGCTGTCAGCCTTCAAGGCAAATAATGAAGGAAAGAGTTGTTTGTATGCTACGTGTCCTCTCTTCTGAGCCGCATGGAACGTATCGCGTCGCATAGTCCCTTGTGCCGCATGAATCTCTGAGTCGCATGGACTTTCTGAGCCGTATGGGGTTTCCTGGCCGCATGGCTCTTTCTTTATTATTTTCTATGCTTCTACAATGACGAAGGCATGGAAGTGGTGTGGTGATACGATTCCCATGACGGAACATTTTCGTCGCCTAGTGTCACGCCCCAGCATCGGAGTACTGGGGGTAACTAGGCCAGCTACACCATATGAGGTATGTAAACGTCATACGGCGATCGTGGCTATCAAGAGACAAGGGGGTGCATGCTACAATCAAGTCTCATATGGTCTCACAGAGTATCAATATCTCAATCAATCAAAACAAGAAACAGTAAATAATGATCATATAAGACAAAGCAGTAAGGCATCATCGATGCTTCATCAAAATAAATCATGAGCCTAACTATACAAAATGATAGGCTAGTACCGAGAGTCATAGGTACATAACCGTAGTCAGCTGCAGTCTAATTTAATTACAATTGTGTAAAAGAAAACTAATGTCTAGAACAGCCGGCTAAACAGGTGCCGGTGACTAAATGCCAAGTACAAAATAGAAGATATCAGAGCATTCGAGAAGAAACCCACTCATGGTCCCTGGCACCCATACTCCTGGTATACACCATTGTTCGGATAGAAGGCTAGATCCTCTAGTGCTGCTACGATATCTGGCCAAACAAAACCAGCGGGGTAAGGCCCCGAATAGCAAGTAACATAAGGGAGCACAAAAGGGTAAGATAAAACCCAAGCATAATAATAAAAATAAAAGGCTTCCATTCGTAACCTCGGTCCACAGTCTGTCATAGCACGATAAACCAATCCAACAACCAAACAAGGACATGGGTTGGACCACGTACCATGACAGTCCATGTCCCTCGGCTGCTAACGAAATATAAAAGGCACAGTCAAGTCATTTTTCAAGCGGCCATTCATTCATGCGGCTTTCTATATTTGGCAGAGTTATCCCCGCGATACTGATTAAAAGGAATCCTCAGATTGTGTCAACCCAGCAGCGCTAGCCAAACCATTAGACATGTAGCACATTAATTATGCACAGGTCCCCCGGAGGGCTACCACGCTAAAATATATAACACATAGCTCGTAGAAGTCGGATATAGTCATCTGCTATAGGCGAATAGAACCATATCTGTGGTGGCCAACTCGACACATCAGGACTGGACCTGGGGTGGCTAGTATGGCACGATCTCGAGATTCTTCCTACCCAATGCATCTACCAAGTTAGTTGCCTAGTTAATCCTTAGGTTATCCTCGGAGTTCATATGTCATGGTCACATGCTCACTCCCCTAGATGTCGTACAACGTACGAGCACCCCAAGAAGGGATCCGTACTGGATCATGGATTCATACGTATATACCCCTTCTTGGGGTAATGCGGCACACAACACATACCACGTCGTTGCTACCGACCATTCGCTATATAAATGCTAGACTCTTTGGTATACTGGCAGATATCACGTAGGAACACTTAGCACATAGGATAGCACCTCGGTGCTCACATAGATTGTAGCTTAGTACACACATAGGTTTATCCAGCACTCGCATAGGTAGTCAGATCAGGAATGAGAACCAAGACACAAGGACGCATGCGGCCGAGGGTTCTTGCGGCCAGAGTCAAGCGGCCAAAGACTCATGCGGCCGGACTCATGTGGCCAAAGACTCATGTGGCCAAACTCATGCGGCCAAAGACTCATGCGGCCAGACTCATGCAGCCAAAGACTCATGCGGCCAAACTCATGCGGCCAGACTCAACCGGCCAAAGACTCATGCGGACATACTCATACGGCCAGACTTATGCGGTCAAACTCATGCGACCAAAGACTCATGCGGCCAAACTGCATGTAGCCAGACTCGTACGGCCAAACTCATGCAACCAAACTGCTCATCTTCTCCAAAATCCGAGAAAGATGGCCAGGGAACCCATGAACTTTAACCTTGCACAACTCGGCCAAAACAATAAAAACTCTCACTTTTCAAATGTCAAATTTGGGTAAAATGAAATGCTCTACCACATGGAACAACTAGATTTTGAAAACAAGCAAGTTGAATAGATCAAAACTATGGAAAACCGAAAATAACGTAAACTTAGATCCACAAGAATCCATCCATCAAAACCGAAAATACCAAGTACTAAACTTGTAGAGGATGATGAGAAGAGCAATATAGACAAATAATATCAAAGGAAAAAAATCAAGGATGAAAAATACATAAATCTCCACATTTGAGCAAGTTGTACTTGCCTAGAAGTTTGCTTAAGAAAAATAAATGAAAGAGTGAATGAGGAGAGAGAGTGAGGAAGAGAATATATATAGAAGTTGGGTAAAATACATACATACATACATATATATATATATGTATATATATATATGTATATATATATATACATATATATATATATAAATATATATATATATATATATGTATATAATATATATATATATATATATATAGGAGTTGGGTTGACTCAAAGAAACCCTAATATTAAGCATGCTCTAAACCATATGACTAATGTCATGTTAAATGCTATATGATACAACTAACTAAAATATTGAAATAAAATAATAACCGCAATACGGTTTAAATATCTTATCATCGAAGTAGTGAACCACGCCTACAACCAGACAAGGGGGCATACTAATCCGCGACGAGATATTGTTCCATGCCATGGCCAGTTACAAATACATGATACATACTATCAAGATACAGGTGCCAGATACCATATACAGTAAAATCAAAAATTTACGTATTCCGGGAACGGGGAGTGACATCTCTACCTTGCTTAGAAAATTTTCGTCCTCGAAATTTCGATAAGGCTAGTCAAGCGCGCTCTCAGATCATGAAATACACTCAGGTTATATAGCAAGCACAATTATCAAACAACACATGGCACATGAACAGATTACGAAAGAAAGAACAATTAAGTAAAAGCACAAATAATAACCATACCCTAGAAGAAAAGTGATCGAAGAAATATGAATAAAATATTCCTCCCGAGTCAGTTGAGTAGGAATTCGTCCTCGAGGTCCTACGCTGACTCCCAAAGTGGACAAGGGTCAACGCTTGAGATAAGTCGGTACCAATGACTTAATCAAGAACGAGACTCTGTCCAGGACGTACTCTCATAATCAAGGCATGTGATAAATGTCACGTATCACATGATACGAGAGCATATGAGTGAGACAATAAAATCTCCTTCACACTTTGAATTTATAATTCAAGGAATTATAATGGATAGTACTCAAAACATACCCACAATCTGACCGCCTTCGGCTAACCTATGCTCAAATACTCTAAATTCTACCTGCCTCTGATCCTGTCGAACCTCCTGCTGCTGCCTTCCATGGACCTGCTATTGCGTCCTCTGCGGCCCTGCCTGATGCAGTACTTGTCGGTGCATCTGAGCCTGCATCAATAATGGACGTCGGGCTAATTGCCTTACTGCTGGTGTTGGTCCTTGATACGGTGCTACCTCTGGAGCTGGCATCGCCGAAAACTGTTGAGCTGGCCCTCCTGGCCTCTGTATCTGTGGGCAAGTAGCTACACGGTGGTCTGAACCTCCATACCTCAAGCACTGCCTATTCGCTGAACGATACACTTCCCGAGTGTGCCCTCCCTTACCACAATAAGTGCAACCCACTGGTGCCTCCTGACATTGTTGGTTTCTCAGTGGCTACTGTCGAACTGGTGCGTTCACAACTATCACAATCGGTGCTGCAACACGAATACGAATGCTAGATGCTGGTGCTGACATTCGAGGTACTGCTCCTTCTTCTTCCGTACTCTGCGTATAAGACCACTTCTGGACTCCAGTCCTTGCTGATAACCTTTGAATAGTAACCTCGTGCCTCCGAGCCACCATCAATACTGCATCAAATGTCTGGATGTCATGCCCATCGACCAACTGTATAATCTCTAAGTGAAGTCCCTGTCGGGACCTTATAGCCTTCTCAGGCTATGTAGCTACCATCGCCGGTACAAACCAACTCAATATGCAGAACTCTGCTGTATAGCCATCTACCGTCCTACCAGCCTGCTTGAGGCTGATAAATCTCTGCTAAAACACATACCGAGCTACCACACCAAAGTACTTGGCCTTGAACCTGGTACTGAAGCTATCCCAAGGAACAGGACGCCTCATTCCAACCTCTTCTGATGCCCACCAGTCGCGTGCGAGATCCTGAAGCAATAGTCTGACTTGGTCAACCTTCTCTTCTGTTGGAACCTTTGTTGCGGTCAATATGGCCTCAATATCCTGAAGTCAAGCATCCGCCTTGATGGCATCCTCCATGCCATCAAAGTATCTCGGGTTAAGTCGACAAAACCTCCCCGACGCTCCCGAGTCATTCCTGACACTCCTCTCAAGAGCTAGTTGTAACCCCTGGTTCAGTATTACATTCTGTTCTTGCTGTTGGGTCAGTTGGGCTGTCGTTTGGTGTTGTTGGGTCTCCAATAAACCTCTGATAATCTACAATAATGCTGGTATGTCTAGTGCTACTAGTACTACCAGCATCACTAGAGGTACGGGAACCTCTGGCCTCTGCGGCTTAATTGGCTCATGCTCTGTAACGTTCTCGATGTGAATCTGTCCAGATAGAGGGGCTACCCCTTGCTGATCTCCAACTAGTCCAAGCTCTACTGGATTCTCTCCCATGTTGGCTCCTCCAATAGCCGAGAACGATGTGCCCCTAAAGGAAAGGATACAAGGTATCAAAAGACAGGACGAGAAGGAATCGGGGATGACAATCAAGTTAGCAATCAAGGTGGGAGAAAGAGAAGACGAATCAGAAGATCAAGGGGAACATGTTTTTATTGAGACTCCTATAATCGCAAAACCCCACAAGTCTGAAAAACAGACCTGCATGGGCCACCAATAATACCTTGTCATGCCCCAGTATCGGAATACTGGGGGTAACTAGGCCAGCTACACCGTGTGAGGTACAGAAACGTCATATGACGATCGTGGCTGTCAAGAGACAATGGGGTGTATACTACAATCAAGTCTCTTATGGTTTCACAGAGCATCTATGTCTCAATCAATCAAAATAAGAAGCAGTAAATAATATTAATATAAGTCAAAATAGTAAGGCGTCTCCGACGCTTCATCAAAATAAATTATGAGCCTAGCTATACATGATAGGCTAGTGCCGAGAGTCATAGGTACATAACCGTAGTCAGCTGTAGTCTGATTTAATTATAATTATGTAAAAGGAAACTAAAATCCAGAATAGCCGGCTAAACAGGTGCCCGTGGCTAAATGCCAAGTACAAAATAAAAGATATCAGAGCAGTGAAGAACAAACCCACCCATGGTCCCTGGCGCCCATACTCCTGGTGTGCACTATTGTTCGGGTAGAAGGTTGGATCCTTTGGTGCTGCTACGATATCTGGCCAAACAAAACCAACGGGGTCAGGCCCCGAATAGCAAGTACCACAAGGGAGCACAAAAAAGTGAGATAAAACCTAAGCATAATAATAAAAATAAAAGGCTTCCTGTCATAAACTCGGTCCACAGTCTGTCATAGCACGATAAACCAACCCAACAACCAAACAAGGACATGGGGTGGACCACGCACCATGACAGTCCACATCCCTCGGCTATTAACAGAAGGTACAAGGCACAATCAAGTCATTTTTGAAGCGGCTATTCATTCCTACGGCATTCTATATTTGGCAAAGTTATCCCCGCGATACTGATTAAAAGGAATCCTTAGATCGTGTCGACCCAGCAAGTCTAGCCAAACCATTAGACATAAAGCACATTGATTATGCATCGGTCCCCCGGAGGACTACCGTGCTAAAACATATAACACATAGCTCATAGAAGTCTGATATAGTCATCCGCTATAGGCGAATGAAACCATATTCGTGGCGGCCAACTCAACACGTCAAGACTGGACCTGGGGTGGCTAGTATGGCATGATCTCGGGATTTTTCCCACCCAATGCATCTACTAGGTTAGTTGCCTAGTTAATCCCTAGGTTATCTTCGGAGTTTACATGTCGTTGTCACATGCTCACTCCTCTAGATGTCGTACAATGTATGAGCACCCCAAGAAGGGATCCGTACTGGCTCATGGAGTCATACGTATGTACCCCTTTTTGGTGTAATGTAGCACACAATACATACCACGTTATTGCTACCGACCATTCGCTATATAAATGCTAGAATCTTGGGTGTACTGGCAGATATCACGTAGGAACACTTAGCTTATAGGATATCATCTCGGTGCTCACATAGATTGTACCTTAGTACACATATAGGTTTATCTAGCACTCGTATAGGCAGTCAGATTCGGAATGAAGACCAAGACACAAGGATGCATGCGGCTGAGGGTTCTTGCGGCCAGACTCATGCGGCCAAAGACTCATGCGACCAGACTCATGCGTAGGATAGTACCTCGGTGCTTACATAGATTGTACCTTAGTACACACATCAGTTTATCTAGCACTTGTATAGGTAGTCAGATCAGGAATGAGGACCAAGACACAAGGACGCATGCGACCGAGGGTTCATATGGCTAGACTCATACGGCCAAAGACTCATGCGGCTAGACTCATATGTCCAAAGACGCATGCGGTCAGACTCATGCTACCAAGGACTCATGCGGTCAGACTCATGCAGCCAAAGACTCATGCGGCCAAACTCATGCGGCCAGACTCATGCGGCCAAAGACTCATGCGGCCAAACTCATACGGCCAGACTCATACGGCCACACTCATGCGGCCAAAGTCTCATGTGGCCAAACTGCATGCGGTCAGACTCATGCGGCCAAACTCATGCAGCCAAAGACTCATGCGGCCAAACTGCATGCGACCAATCTGTTCATCTTCTCCAAAATTCGAGAAAAATGGCCAGGGAACCCATGAACTTGAAACTTGCACAACTCGGCCAAAACAAAACGAAATCTCAATTTTCAAAGGTCAAATTTAGATAAAATAAAATTCTCTACCATATGGAACAACTAGATTTTGAAACCAAACAAGTTTAATAGATCAAAATCAAGAAAAATCAAAAATAACATAAACTTAGATCCACAAGAATTCATCCATCAAAACCGAAAATACCAAGTACTAAACTTGTAGAGGATGATGAGAAGAGCAATATATACAAATAATATCAAAAGAAAAATCAAGAATAAAAAATGCACAATCTCCACTTTTGAGCAAGTTGTACTTGCCTAGAAGTTTGCTTGAGGAAAATAAATGAAAGAGTGAATGAGGAGAGAGAGAGTAAAAAAAAGAATATATATAGGGTTTGGGTTGACTCAAAGAAACCCTAATCTTAAGAATGCTCTAAACCATATGACTAATGACATGTTATGTAACGCCCCGTCCCAAAATACTTAGGACTAAGTATGTAAGCATGTCAGCTGTATACATACGAAGTATACTCTAATGTATAGAATCCCGTATGTATACATAAGTTGTAAAATACAGTAAAACCATGATAACTAAATCTCATCCACAATAATAAAGAATAATATTATAATTAACTCAAGAATTTTTCATTTATACATGTAGTTGGGCGGAGACAAATCTACTACCAACCAATTTAAATGAAAGAAGATATACAAATAAATGAACGAAAAAAAATGGCAAGACGAACCAAGAGCAATTATCCTTGAAGAAATAGAGAAGATCACGGCCTTGGCTACAACACCTGCAAAAAGTCACAAAGTACACACCTGGAGAGATAACCAGGTCCTCAGAGGGCCGTAACAAGATACATAAAGAACATGCCATAAAATCTATGATATATAATAAAGAGTAAAAGGGGATGCATGCAATAGGGTGCCTACCAATTCTAAAGTAAAAATACAATTAAGAACAAACCTTCAACGTATGGACACTCTGGCTCAGGTGCAAGAACTTTGGTATGGTCCCATCAGGATACCAAGGACCTCAAAGCATAACATTCCTCGAATGTCAGAGGCCAGCAGGAAATGAGGTATCAGGATCCAGGATCGTATCTCCAGTGGAGATAACCAACAATAATAGAAAAGTGTATACGTGGCCCATACGTTACGGAACTGTTCTCCCCATCTATTGCCTAGTAGGGTCACATCCATGACTCATAGAAACCTCTAGTAACTACCAAGTTTACTAGCATGTAATTCTATTGGCAGCTACTACTAACCATCGTACGCCTCATACGTATCGGTTGTCGGCCAAGTAAGCGAGTACGTGTCCTACATGTGACTGACATCACATGATAAAGTATGTGTCAAGGCCGCATGAGATATACCAATACCTCATCAACAAAGGTGTGGTCACTAGACTAAGTCAATGCAAGAAAAATAAATAAAAACGAGAAAAATGACCGACAAAGTCGCTTGCACCCAAGTGTGACTTCGACGCACAGTTTTATAATATCAACAAATAAAAAATACAGAAAATAACAACTAAAAATAAGAATATATAAATCACAGAGTAAGGTGGCAAGGTATCTTGTCTGATTCCGTGTTGTAAATATGAAACGTCGCTCCCGCGTCCACGCCTCCGGAACCCGACGCTCCTAGATAATTAATTAACTAGATTAAGTCACTACTTACGAAACTTATGATACGACTTAATGTGTTAAAATTATATTCAATCTCTTATGGAACCATTTAGATCCATATAATCACACACAGGTTCCATGAGACATCGAAACAGTTTTAGGGTTTCTAACTTTTAATTAGTCGGATATGCCCCTACTTCAATAACATACTTAAAAATTATATAAATATCATAAAAATAATATTTAAAATAATTTTCAACAGATTTATCTCTAAAATTCCATAATTAATATTTTTAAAGATATTTATGACTGGTTGATTACTAAGTCGGGTAGTCTACCCGAAACTTGCCTGGAAGATAGTTAATGACTCAAAATTTCTAAAATAGCCAAAAACATATTTTAATCAATAATAAAATATTTTATCTTACAGAATAATATCATAGGTACAAGTGTTGAGTTATACTACAAACTTGGGACATTTTAGGTCAGCCGGTTACCCAAAATTACCTAGTTTTGACCTACAATTGTTTCGACCATATTTGAGTTGCTAAAATTATAGAAAAATATTTAAAAATCCTAATTTATATATATGAACACACATAAATTTTAGTTTCGAGAATAGGCACCAATAACTCATAGTTCCTTCACAAAGGGGGTTAATTTTGATCCTACCTACACATGAATATTAGGCCTATATTTCATGAAACCTTTATGGATGATTATACCTAACAAAAGCCATCAAAATATGATTTCTACAGAATTAATAACATATTTTCTATAGAATTTTAATAAGGGTTTGAGATGAAAAGATTTGGATTTCTTACCAAAAGTCCTTGCTAGAGAGGTTGTGATGACTTCTCCTCGACAAAGCTCCAACTTTTCTCGCTATCCTTGCTTGCTAATCCTTTTTTGGTGAGTATGGAAGGTTTGACAATGGCTATAGATGGTTGTATGGAGAAGATAGAGTTTTTAGGGTTCGCTTTGAGGGGTTTGGGGGAAGTATGGTCGAGGAGATGAGTTTTTGTGAAGAATGGAGAGATGTGCAATGGAGGAGATGATGTATGGAGATTATGGGGGGTGAAGTACTGTCGAAATTATGGAGAGGAGAAGGTTTGGTCGGCTATGGAGGTAGAAATAAATAAGGATTTAAGTTAGGGTTAGGGTTTGGGCTAAGTTGATGTATATATATGGGCTTTATTGGGTTGCATGTATGAAAAGGAGTGGGAATCCTTCTCCTATGGGGTATTCGGCCATGGGGGGTGGCTTGGTCGAAATATATGGTGGGGTCCACTATGGCATGATTTGGTTGTTTGGTGAGTTGGCTAATTGATTGGATTGATGATTTAAAAAGGTGTTTCCTAATATAGAACTAATTAATTCTATCTATAGAATTTCAATCCAAATCTGAATTTAAATACAAAAATATGTAATTATTAATATTTATTAATGCCCAACATGCCTACCTAGGGTTGGGTTTGGCTTGGAAGAGGTTTGGGAAGGTTCTGTGTAACCGGGTCTCCTAAAAAGTCATAAAGGCTTTCTTAACTAATTAATTAAATAAAAATATAACTTGTGCCATAATTCGAATGGTTGACATGCAATAGATTACAATATGACAAGAGATTAAAATATGACCATGGCATTCCTAACATGGCTAGCATGCTAGTTAAAGCACCCGACTACGCTAGGCATGCCACACTTTCTAGTTGTCTTGCATATTCAAACTCAACCATGGCTATAGTCCTTTTATATAATATAAATAAGATAAAAATAAATTTAAATTAAATAAAATCCAAAAATAATTTAAATATTTCTTTTAAATTATGAGAGATTTTACATCCTACCCAACTTATGACAATTTCGTCCTCGACATTAAAAATAACCATAATATCAAGAATCCAAGATTTTTTACGGAGGGAGAGTAGGTACATCAAATCGTAGCTCAATTTTGAAAGGATGGAGGGGTGGTTGTCATAGGAATCCCAATTGACCTCATATTCTACAAGATGGGGTATGCTTCCATCCAGACTGTACCCAACTTATAGAAGTTGGCCACCCGTAAAGATCGTCGTCAATACAAGACTTTGAGGAGGACAATTTCTAGGTAGGGACACGAGAATAATGGACACTTCTGACCGCAATCTTGGATTCTAACTGAGCCTCGATAACACCATGGCGTTCTTGGTAAATAACAACTATAAGAAAGTTACTACAATCAAACATTGTCACTCTAAGGGTCATGCTTCTGACAAGCTGGTAGCGACCTCTTATTTCAATATACTAAGGTGTATTGGTTGAGAAGGATTTGTTCTACGTCTAACATAGGAAACTAAGAAGTGAGCTTAAAAACTTAGGAAAGAAGAATTTATGGCGAAGTGATGAGAATCGATGATAATTAAAGAACCCAAGCTATAGAATATGATTAGGCAAGTGTTTTGAAAACTCTAAGTCATAACGACTAATATGTGTGGGCGGATGTTTGGTGTTGTGTAGGACGCATGTGCTTGCTTGTTGGAAGGCATACGTCGTAGGTGTGCTACGCCTTGCATAGTTCTTGATATTCAGTTTTGTTACGAAAATGGGTCGATATTTGCATGGGTGAAATCGAATAGATCGAATTTGGGTCTCTTTGGTTTGTTTTGAGGAAACAATGTGTCATACACATGGTGTAATTTAAATGGAGCACTGGAAAGTTCGTTTGTGTGGGACATGTATGCCATGTGAGTAACATGACTACTCTAGTTCGTGAGTGTGAACTTTGTCCAAAGAAAAAGGCTAGTGTTGTGCTTCAATTATCAAAATTACGGTCGAGGGTATCAAATGATACGAATATGGGTAGACGTTATGAACCATTGAATTATTAATCTAATTGGAACCAATCATTTTCAACCATTTGCTAATTCCAAAATCTTATGTTTCTTAGAGAGGCTTGCGATCTATTTGCCTCAAAAAATTTGCTCTTCATTTAAACAAAAATGATTATATGATTGACTTGAAGAATTTAGGTTGCAATCTGTTACTGTAGTTATCTAAACGCACGAGCAAGGGGATATAAAATGCAAAATAAAAGATCGTTTAATAAATTTCATACAGACGGAAGAATGGTCACGATTGTAATCCCATTCTGAAAGGTAGAGTATAATAAGTTCAATGCTCTACCCAGCTTATAGAAGTTGGTTAATCTGAGAAAGCACAGTAATAGGGCTTCTAAGAAGGTCAAATTTCAAGGAGTTGTACGGAAGTATGAGGTATTTCCAATCATAGTCAAGGACTCTATAGGAAGTCTAGGTATTATCTATTTAATATGGCCCATATATTAACTATGTTTGGTCAAGACAGTATGAGAGGTCTTGGTCAAGTATATCCGGAAGCAAGTTGGTACCGAGAGATGCATAACATAGGCCACGAAGAGATACAATTACGAAATCTATGGAAGAAAAATTAGTGAGCCGAGAGGCGGGGCCTACGTAACAGGGGTGAGGGCCTATTTCATCAAGTTTGGTTTTATAGTCCCAATATGGCGATGGGCTATGATGGGTTTAACTGAGTCTCAATAGGTTCCCTAATTGGAATTCGATCTTTGATTGCATGAACTTTAGATTTTAATCTATAATGGCTGGACAAAATTTCGTATAATTTTAAACCATCCCTATTAGGTTTGGGTAATGTAGAATAGGTTCAAATTTAAGTGGTTGGACAAATTTCTCGTCGGGTTGGTAGAATAGTTATGTAAGTCATGAGATGCGCCTTCCGTGACTTTTGTGTTTAAGTAGCACATGAGGCCTCTTTTGAGTGGCACACTAGTGTCATGTGCGTAGAGGGATTCGAGTAGATCACGACCATATATTAGCCAAAATATTTGAGTCAAGGTTTGATCTCTAACTGCAGTCGAAAAGTACATCGGTGTTATGGTAAGGGTTATCGCTAATCCCTTTTGACCTAAAAGTCGTATCATAATAATAGAGTGTAAGAAGATGGGTTTGAGTGGGACATGATATGTCTACTTGAAGGTGAACTCGTTTAAGTTTTGCATATGAATTTTGTTGGAAGGTAACAACTAATACTATACTCCAATTATCAAAGTCACGGTAAGGGACACCAAAAGATCTAAAACAAAAGTGGGAGTTCACGAGTCACTAATTTATTATCCTATTGAGAACCAATTTACCTCAATCAATCTGTAATCCCCTAATTCCAAAAAGTAAGAATGGCTTACAATCTATTCACTCTAGAGACTAGGATATGGTTTTAGGAATAATGAGGTTAGGAATATTTGAGTCGCGATATTGTACCTTGACCTTTGGTAATAATAAGTTACGATGTGATCGATAACATGATACGGTAGTTGTGAATCAGTTTCGAGGATCGTACCCCGAGTCCTAATAAATAGAAATGATCGCGTACAGTGGTACCTGAGTCGATAAGATGGAATGACCCGCTTGTCCATGGTATACGAGAGTCTATTGGTGGGATAACGAACTCTAAAGCACGTCATGGGAAAGATCTCTAACTACTAAGTCGTAAATTTCTTTTTGTGTCAAACCTGCCAGACTATAGTCACAAGGGTTCTAGAGGTATTAAATATAGTGCTCATGCATCACTTATTGATTAGTAATACAACATAATGACGGGACGTCATGCTACAAATTTTGGCTAAGCTGGTGAATGTGTTGTTCTAATACTAAGTCACTTCTTTGATAATAGAATTTTGTATACTTAGAGGAACATCTACTGAATCTCAAATCTTAGAATGAGTGTCTACCACAGTCCTTATAATGCTTGTCCTTGTTTTGGTCTATTCTTCTCTATCTAAACTCTGGGGGCCTAGTCAAGTAAGGTTTGAGTTAAGGCATACGGGTTGCTAGTTAAGCCAAAAATCAAGATGAATATTTGGAGACTCACAATAATTGATTCCTAGAGATTAGATAGTCTCCTAGGTTTGTGGTTTACCCAAGGGTAAGATCTTACTCATTTTTTAAGCTCAAATGACGAGAAGGTCATGATATTAGTATTAGGGTCAAGGGAAGGACGAGCAACTTTAGGCAAGATTGTAGTTATATAGCTTGGTCGACGGTTGCTATACTTATGCATATAACTACCATGGCCATGGGGATACTCTGTATCTATCTATCAAATACGAGCGTTCATCTTTCCAATTAGTGAAAGACAAAAGCAATAAAGAGTTCAAGAAAGATGTCCTTGAGTACAATTATGTGATTCAAAGGCTAATGTTTAATTTAAGAGGAATTGTCAATGCAGTCGCAGATGAGATCCTAGATGCCTCTTTATCTCAATCCATGTGGGATAATCATATAAAGAGCGAACCAAGTGCACTATGGTTGATCAGGCCATAATACATTGATTCTAATTAGACAATATGCTTGTGGGCGCCTCTAGTATACATATGTTATGAACAAGCTCGATAAAGAATAAGCTTGCAAAACAAGGCTATAAATAGTGTCGTCATTCATGGTAGTTTGAAGTATAAATACGGGAGAGTACGTTGAAAGTAGTAATAAATAGTTCGAGTTTCACAAGGATCAAAGTCTTATCTGGTGTTCTTGCGTATACAGTCGTCCTGCTGGTTTTTGTATCACGCCTTGGTTGACCAATGGGTATGGGCCACAAAATCTCTATATTCTTGGTAAAGATCTCTCCCACACTAGCATATATTCATTATCACTCTGTTACACTTTAATACTAGGTTACAAGGATACGGGTGCTAGGTTGTAGTCATACTACTCAACTTATGAAGTCAATTAATAGAGTAACTGAAGAATATAACACGTATACTCATATGAGTTATCTCCTAACCTCCCTATTCAGCACGAAAGAAGATAAGATTTACAGTGAAAGAAATCAAACAGAAGGAAGTCAAGGGAATCGGACGAGAGTTCGAGATTTAGAATCAAGGAAGGAAGTCAAGCTTGTGGATGAGATTCCTATATCCTAATCCTATATGCAGGCTCACATCGGTACAGTAACGTAACCGAAGTGACAAATTCGACCTTTGTGGGCCATCACGAAAATATGTAACGCCCCAGTCCCAAAATACTTAGGACTAAGTACGTAAACGTGCCAACTGTATACATACGAAGTATACTCCAATGTATGGAACCCCGTATATATACATAAACTGTAAAATGCAGTAAAACCATGATAACTAAATCTCATCCACAACAATAAAGAATAATGTTATAATCAACTCAAGAATTTTTCATTTATACATGTAGTTGGGCGGAGACAAATCTACTACCAACCAATTTAAATGAAAGAAGATATACAAGGAAATGATCAAAAAAATGACAAGACGAACCAAGACCAATCATCCTCGAAGAAATGGAGAAGATCACGACCTTGGCTAGAACACCTGTAAAAGTCACAAAGCACACACCTGGAGAGATAACGCACACACCTGGAGAGATAACCAGGTCCTTAGAGGGCCGTAACAAGATACATAAAGAACATGCCATAAAATCATTGATATATAATAGAGAGTAAAAGGGGATGCATGCAATAGGGAGCCTACCAATTCTACAGTAAAAATGCAGTTAAGAACAAACCTTCAACGCATGGGCACTCAGGTTCAGGTACAAGAACTCAAGTATGGTCCCATCAGGATACCAGGGACCTCAAAGCATAACATTCCTCGAATGTCAGAGGCCAGCAGGAAATCAGGTATCAGGATCCAGGACCGTATCTCCAGTGGAGATAACCGGCAATAGGAAAGTGTATACGTGGCCCATACGTTAAGGAACTGTTCTCCCCACCCAATGCCTAGTAGGGTCACATTCATGACTCATAGAAACCTCTAGTAACTGCCAAGTCTACTAGCATGCAATTCTATTGACAGTTACTCCTGCAGGAACGAAATAGTAAAGCGTAATACTCTAGAGAGGGGGTGAATAGAGTTGGCAGCGGAATAATGCTAATTAAAAAAGTTAGCAGCACAATCACAGAATATTAATCACAACTGAAATAAAGTAAAGACAGAGTTAAGAGAGCAAACGCAAAGACAGCGATGTATACTGGTATCCCTCTGTTGAGGACTAATCCAGTCGGTAGAACTCTTGCTACCAGTTGAATCCACTATTGGAAAAACTGCAAGTTTTCTTACGAAGTCCTTGCAACTTCTACAACGCGAGCTTTGATACGAAGAACTCGTCCAACTTCAAATGTGAAGAGGTATTCTTCAATCAAGCCTTCTGATTACAATCTCTCAGAAACTTCTAGACCGTACCGCACTGGCAAATTGACTAGAGGATTGTAACTGGCTTGGGATCTGAAATTGAAAGCTCTAGAAAACTCTTTGGAAGACTGAAAGCTTTAGATAGAGAGAAGATTGAAAGTGAATGAGTGAGTTGAAATGATTGAAATCCTCCTCTATTTATAGGAGTTCTAAAGGCAGACTTCTGACAGAATTCGGACAGAACTCTATGAGCAAATCTCGGTCAAATCTGCAACTGCAGGAGGACCAAGTTTCAAGGATTCAAAATCACAACGGCCACTAACCGAACTCTGGCCGAACTCGGTCCGAGTTCTGTCAAGGTTAAGTCAGGGTTTAGTTAGGGTTTTGAAAAAGCTTTTGGTGATCTTTGAAAACCTTTTTGAAAACCTTTTTGTAAACCTTTTTGAGAGGTCATTTTAAAAACATTTTGAACTCATTTGAGGGTAGCCTATTTGCCAGTACGACTCGGTGTACAACATATTCCTAGACTCAAATAAAATGAAAAATACATTACATAAGGAATTACAGACTCGAGTAGGCAAACAGATCTTCGGTCTTGAATTCAGTGGATAGCCAATCTTGATCATGTCCAAGAATCCGAGATGTCCCGTATATCCAGACAGAGTTTGATCAATTATTAAAATCAGGTTGACCATATGACCAATGGGCCAACAATCTCCCCCATTTTGATAATTGACAAACTATGAATGATATAACATTAAGCTTGTTCAAAAAATATCAAAAAGTAGAAGTAGAATTGTTCATATCCTGTATTCTCAAAAAAAATGTTAGATCTTTAATTTTCTCCCCCTTTGTCACTTAGCAAAATAATTACAAAAGATAAAGCTCCCCCGCAATCAAATGCATAAGTAACAAATAGTGAGAAAACTAATAAAAATAAGGCATAATACTAGAGAAATATCGCAGGCATGTATAAAATCATCACAGGCATGTAATTTCATAGACAGTTAGAAAGAATGAAGCAACATAGAGAGATAGTGCTAACATAAACTGAAACTGAAACATAGTGATGAAATAAACTAGAATGCCATAAACTGAGGCAAAATAAAACATGTCCATGCAAATAAATAAGTACTGAAGCAAACTACAAAGTGCTGATAATAATCAAAAAGTACTGATAAAAACTTGGAATGTTGGAGCATTTCCAAGTGTACAATAAAATATCACTCAAAATCAGATAGTCACATCTCCTCATCATCATCATCATCAACATCATCAGCAGCTCGACCAGCATGTCCTAAAGGACCAGCTTCAGAGGTACCAGCGCCAGAAGGATGTGGAGGGGCGCCAGCATAGAACTCACTAACATAATTACGATGTGGAGCACGGTCAGGACGGTACCAATCATAGGCGTTACCGGGCTGGAAGTAGGCATGAACAGCCTCATCCTCACAGCGGTAACCGGAGAAAGCTGGATCTCTAGGGATGGAACCGACTGAATGACCAGTCTGGGCGAAACGAAGATCATCTAAGGAGTTTGCAAGCACCTGATAGCGGGTGACGTCGCGGAACTCACGCTCGCGAGCCATGTCCGTCATCGAGACGTGCAAAGCAGATAAATGCTGATATATGCCCTCAAATGTCATGGCATACTGATGAGGTGATGGAGAAGATGCAGTAGGAGAAGCAGTAGGTGGAGCTGTAGCAGTCATGCTACGACGAGATAACTGAAGAAACTTGGGCTCAGGGTCCTGAGTACAAGTCGACAGATCGATATCGAAGCACTGAAAGATGCGAGGAAGAATCATCGCGTAAGAGAGATTTCTATCTCTTGCACGACAACGACACATCATCTGAATCATGGTCTTAGGGGCAGAAAATGGAATCCCCTTAAGAATGTGGTACATGACGGACAGCTCAAGAGAAGTCACATCATCCTTGGAAGTGGATTTTGGAAGGATAGTGGAATAGATGATGCGATGCAATTCATAGTTAAACAAGTTTAGGTTGTTAGCCTTGAACTTTCCAGAGCGTACTCTATCATGTGCACAGAGTTTCGCTTTGAAACTTGCGAGTGTCATGCCTTCGGGGAAATCAAATTCAGTGATATCGACTAGCGGTTCACCTTCATTAGGGATACCAAGGATCTTCGCTAAGAGGTTATCATCAAAATTGATATCAATACCTCCAACACGTATGCTCACATCGAAAGTGTCTAATATGAGATTGTAATAAAATAATCTATTGGCATTAGTTGCTATAGGGAAGCATATTTGAAGAAAAAGATGTAGCCCTAATGCCTCAAAGAAAAGGCGATGGTCAGGAAATACAGTCCATTTGACTGGAGCACCTGTGCATATGGATCTCATGGAGAAGTCTCCATACCACAGTAGGGCTTGGTCTGGGGTTTGGAAGAAAAATCCGTCGAACGTAGCGTCGCTCGTTTGGACTGGCGAGAAGAGGGAATCCGTAAGCGGATGTAAAGATGACCCTTCCTCACTAGGAGTCGTCTTCTTCTTCTTCTTAGATGGATTGAATTTGGGTGCCATTTGTGCAAATTGAAATAAAAATGCACTAATTAAAAAGTGGAGAAAGATGGAGTTATACCTCCCGAGATCAAAGTATGTCGAAGAGGACGATGATCTCCGCACGATTCCAAATTTTGGAAAGATTTAACCACTTGGATTGGAAGTAATAGGATGGTGAAGAACTAGGGTTTTGGTGCTCGGTTCGGCTGCTGCTGCTGTTTGAAAGAAATTTGGAAGTAATGAAGAAGAGGGGCTCTCGGGTTCTGGATATATAGCCTGATACCCTCAACCGAACTCGGGCCGAATTCGGTCAGAGCTCTGGCCGAATTCGCCTAGGGTTCTATAAAGTTGATTTTTGCCACTCTTTTTTATTGTCACATTTCAAATATTTAATTCAAAGATTAGTTATTTTAGCCTTCAATTAACATAATTAATATTATTTTATGAATTAAATGTCGTTATACAGCAACTGTCTCAGATTAGCTGTAGGAGTACTGTCCCAGCTGGCGGAGGTTCACCGGGGAACTCTTAAGTACCGCTTCGCTTCAACCGTAGTTGTGGTGACAGACAAACTCTTTATTGGCTTATCTCTAACACAGTTTTTGCGTAATGATATATAATCATAAAATAAAATTAATTAATATTATTGACGTCTAAAATTTCTAATTCTCGACGTAAATAATTGAAACGATCTTCCGCTAGAGGTTTAGTGAAGATGTCAGCTAGTTGATTTTCAGTATCTATGTACACAAGGTTTATATCTCCATTTTGATGATGATCTCTAAGAAAGTGATGTCGAATCTCGATATGCTTAGTACGAGAGTGACATACTGGATTCTTAGTCAAATTAATAGTGCTCGTGTTATCACAGAAAATGGGAATATGTGTGTAACATAATCATAGTCTTCTAGGATTTGTTTCATCCACAAAATCTGAGCGCAACAACGTCCTGCGGCGATGTACTCAGCCTCTATTGTTGATAGGGCTACAGAATTTTGCTTTTTACTAAACCATGAGACTAAAGCCTTGCTTAAGAAATGACAAGTGCCACTGGTACATTTTCTATCAACTTTGCATCCAGCAAAATCTGCATCCGAATAACCAATAAGGTCAAAGGACTTAGTTTTGGGATACCACAAGCCAACAGAAGAAGTACCCTTAAGGTATCGAAAGATACGCTTAACTGCGGACAGATGTGATTCCTTTGGGTTAGCTTGAAAACGTGTACACAGGCAAATACTAAATATTATATCTGGTCGACTAGCAGTTAAATAAAGTAAACTACCAATCATACCTCGATACTTACGTGTGTCGACTGGCTTGCCTTGTTCATCTGAATCAAACTTTGTTGAAGTTGCCATTGGAGTGCCAATAGATTTGACATTGTCTAGATCAAACTTCTTTAGCAGATCTTTTGTATACTTGGCTTGATTTATGAATGTCCCATTATCAGTTTGTTTGATTTGCAGTCCAAGAAAGAATTTCAGCTCTCCCATCATGCTCATCTTAAACTCATTCTGCATACACTTAGAAAATTCTTGACACAGAGATTCATCAGTAGATCCAAATATAATATCATCAACATAGATTTGAATTAAAAGAAGTTTGCCATTAAAAGACTTAATAAACAGTGTAGTATCAACCTTGCCTTTTGAAAAACCGTTGTCAAGTAGAAAAGAGCTTAAACGATCATACCAAGCACGAGGTGCTTATTTTAAACCGTATAAGGCTTTCTTCAACTTGAAAACATGATCTGGGTTTTTAAAATCTGTGAAACCTGGAGGTTGTGCTACAAAAACTTCTTCTTTTATAAATCTATTTAAAAATGCACTCTTGACATCCATTTGAAATAGTTTGAAATCATGAAAACATACAGATGCACATAACATGCGAATGGATTATAATCTCGCAACTGGGGCATAAGTCTCATCGTAGTCGATACCTTCTTCTTGATTGTATCCTTGAGCTACGAGTCGAGCCTTATTACGAGTCACTAAACCATTCTCATTAAATTTATTTCGGAATACCCAACGGGTGCCAATGACCGGATGATCAATAGGCCTGGGAACAAGTTTCCAAACTTGATTCAGTTCAAATTGGTTTAATTCCTCTTGCATAGCATCTATCCAAAAACTATCACTACATGCTTCATCAATAGTTTTGGGTTCTAGCTGTGAAATAAATGTAACACTAGAAACAATATCTCTACTGGATGTACGAGTACTTACTCCTTTGGTAATATCACCAATTACCAAATCTTTTAGATGATCAGCTATAAATTTCAACATTTTCGGTAGATTCTGAAGGTAGCTGGTTCCTGGATCTTCTCTAGGAGGTTCAGCTAGTGCAGAGCTTGGTTGAGAATTAGTTGGAGTTGTGCTTGGTACAGATGTATCTTCGTCATTGTCATCGATAGTCATTTGATTCAATTCATCAAAAGTGACATTGATTGACTCTTCGATGATCATGGTACGTTTGTTGAAGACCCTGTATCCTTTGCTCTTGGCCGCATGACCTAAAAATATACCTTCATCGGCCTTTTCATCAAATTTTCCCAAATTATCTTTTGTATTAAGAATAAAACATTTATAGCCAAATATTCTAAAGTATAAAACAGATGGAATTCTATCAAACCATAACTCAAATGGAGTCTTCTTCGATTTGGTTCGAATTAGAACTCTATTGAGAACAAAGCAAGCTGTATTGACAGCTTCAGCCCAGAAATATTTGGGTAGAGTAAACTGGTTTAACATTACTCTGGCCATTTCGGTTAGAGTTCTGTTCTTACGTTCCACAACTCTATTTTGTTGTGGAGTTCTAGGACAAGAGAACTCGTGTATAAAACCGTGTGTGTCACAAAATTGCTCAAAATTAGCATTCTCGAATTCGCCTCCATGATCGCTTCTTATGCGAGTGATCATGTAACCTTTTTCATTCTGTACTTTCTTGCAAAAGGCGACAAATTCGGATAATGCATCATTCTTGCGTGTCAAGAAATATACCCACGTGTATCTAGAGAAATCATCTACAATTACGAAAGCATAAAGTTTACCTCCGAGGCTAGCAACTCTGCTAGGACCAAATAAGTCCATATGAAGCAATTGTAGAGGTCTAGTAGTATATACTGCATTTACTAATTTGAATGTGGATCTGGTAGCTTTGTTCCTTTCATATTGACTGCATACCGAATCCTTCTTTAATATAATATCCGGTAAACCGCGTACTAGCTTCTTTGTGGATAATCTTGATATTGTATCCATATTAGCGTGACCGAGTCTCATATGCCACAGATGACTCTCATCACTCTTGGCCATTAAGCATCTACCTAAAATGTTAGTTTCTTCTAACAAATAGAAAACATATATATTGTCTTCCCTGATACCTTCAAAGATAGTACTACCAGTTGAGCTATCAACTATAGTACAATTGTCTTTGCCAAAGTTGATTCCATAACCATGATCAGCTTGGTGACTTATGCTGAGTAGGTTATGTTTCAACTCGGTAACCAGACAGACATCCTTAATCACATGATAGGGAGACTTACCAACATCACCGATACCAATAATATATCCTTTTAAATTATTACCGAAGGAGACATAGCCTTCCTTCTTTTTCTTCAACAGTGTTGCAAATAGGGTAGCGTCACCGGTCATATGCCGTGAGCAACCACTGTCGAGGATCCATTTGCTTCTAACATGTGAAGGGTGTTCCACCTATAAAACAATTTGCAGATAAAACCTTTGGTACCCATTTCTTGTAGGGTCCTGAATTGTTAGCTTTAGGTATCCAAGCATAAACATTTAAATCAACAAGCTTTCTCATTCTACATGCAGATAATATATGACCAATGAGGCCACAATAATGACATTGTGCATGTCGAGTGTTGAAAGCTGAGTGGTGTGCATGGTTGGTAGGTTTAGGTTTTCTAGTATAGAAGAAAGCATACCTATAATCTTGTTTGGGCTTAACCTTTTGGGGTAAAGGTTTTATAGGGTTAGGTCTGACAGTGTTTAGCTTGGGAATGTTCCGATTTTTCGGTAAGTGACACGTGTTAGGGAAGGAAGCAGCAGGCTCAGGCTATTTTCCTAACCTAATTTCCAATCTTTTGGAAGTGTCATACAACTTAGTATAATCAGAAGTAAGTGATTCCATTCTGATTTGTGCACATTGAAGACTTTTCTTCTCTATAGAAAGTTCTTCCTTGAGTTGGTCAATAATTTTGTCTTTCTCTTCAGATGACTTGGTAGTCTCGTGTAATAAGAGCTTTATTGAAGAAAGCTCACCAGACTCACTAACATTATTTCTAACCTCAGCTAGTAGGTCGGTAAGTCTACCTATTTCACCTTTGTACTCTTTGAGTACCTTCTTAGCGGTCTGATACTTACTACGCAGTTTTCTGTAATCAGTCATCAGGTCACTGAAGGCATCTCCTAATTGCTCAAAGGTGAAGTCATCATAAGTATCAACTACAGGTTCAGTAGGTACCTGATCGGATGCCATAAAGCATACGTTTGCAGCGTCTTCTGATTGTTTGTCTTCTGAGTCGCTGGCTTCACTTTCATGCCATATGCTGGTGTTGGCATATTTTCGTGATGTTGATCTCTTCAGGTTCCTTTTTTCATACCTGTTGCTCTTCTTGCTTGATGATGAGTTTGTGGGACAATCCTTCTTCATGTGTCCCTTCTTTTTGCAACCATAGCAGACAGCATCTTCTTGGTACCAGTTGTTGCTGTTGTTCTCTTTGACTCTCTTCTCATGTCTCATGAATCTTTTGAACTTCCTTGCTAGGAGTGCTTGATCTTCAGCGTCAGATCCACTGCTGTCTGAGTCATCTTCAGCGGCTTTTCTGTGCTGAGCCTTGAGAGCAATTGTCTTCTCCTTTGGTGCAGGCTCTTCAAAATCTTGTAGCTCCAGTTCATGAGTGAGTAGCTTACCCATGAGTACTTCGAGGGACATAGTTGTGAGGTCGTTCCCTTCAATGATTGCAGTAGTCTTTGGAATCCAGTTCTTGGTGAGAGCTCGCAGGAGTTTGCGAATCTTTTCATGGTTACTGTAATCTTTGCCTAGGGAGGACAAAAGATTTACAATATCCAAGAACCTCTCTAACATTTGTATAACTGTTTCGTTGGGCTTCATCTTGAACGCCTCGTACTCTTGAGTAAGTCTGCTGACTTTAGATTCCTTGACTTGAGTCGTGCCTTCATGTGTGACTTCAAGTAGCTTCCATACTTCATTAGCCGTTGTGCAGATAGAAACCCTGTTAAATTCAGTTCTGTCTAAAGCACAAAAGAGAGCATTAATGGCACGTGCGTCAAGACTGGCCCTTTTCTTTTCTTCCTCCGTATATCTGCTATGGGATTTTTCAACTAAAACTCTATCAACATTTATACGAGGTGGCTTCTGAAAGCCATCAAGAACAATGGACCATAAATCAAAGTCAAGAGATTTCAAGAAGAAACTCATCCGTGTTTTCTAATATGTATAATTTATACCATCAAACAGTGGGGGTCTATCTGTGGCCTGGCCTTCACTTGTGAATTTTACAGTTGTCATGTGTTGTGCTGTGATCTATATAATAGTTAATTAAAATAAATAAATAATTGCACTGTTACCTTTGCTTTACCTGTAACACCCGCTCTGATACCAATTGTAGGAACGAAATAGTAAAGCGTAATACTCTAGAAGGGGGTGAATAGAGTTGCCAGCGGAATAATGCTAATTAAAAAAGTTAGCAGCACAATCACAGAATATTAATCACAACTGAAATAAAGTAAAGACAGATATAAGAGAGCAAACGCAAAGACAGCGATGTATACTGGTATCCCTCTGTTGAGGACTAATCCAGTCGGTAGAACTCTTGCTACCAGTAGAATCCACTATTGGAAAAATTGTAAGTTTTCTTACGAAG
Organism: Iris pallida; assembly: GCA_029216955.1. Lineage (NCBI taxonomy): Eukaryota > Viridiplantae > Streptophyta > Magnoliopsida > Asparagales > Iridaceae > Iris > Iris pallida. The sequence continues at coordinate 19,162,942 of JANAVB010025196.1, forward strand.
TCCTTGCAACTTCTACAACGCGAGCTTTGATACGAAGAAATCGTCCAACTTCAAATGTGAAGAGGTATTCTTCAATCAAGCCTTCTGATTACAATCTCTCAGAAACTTCTAGACCGTACCGCACTAGCAAATTGACTAGAGGATTGTAACTGGCTTGGGATCTAAAATTGAAAGCTCTAAAAAACTCTTTGGAAGACTGAAAGCTTTAGATAGAAAGAAGATTAAAAGTGAATGAGTGAGTTGAAATGATCGAAATCCTTCTCTATTTATAGGAGTTCCAAAGGCAGACTTCTGACAGAATTCGGGCAGAATTCGGACAGAACTCTATGAGCAAATCTCGGTCAAATCTGCAACTGCAGGAGGACCAAGTTTCAAGGATTCAAAATTACAACGGCCACTAACCAAACTCTGGCCGAACTCTGGCCGAACTCGATCCGAGTTCTGTCAAGGTTAAGTCAGGGTTTAGTTAGGGTTTTGAAAAAGCTTTTGGTGATCTCTGAAAACCTTTTTGAAAACCTTTTTGTAAACCTTTTTGGGAGGTCATTTTAAAAACATTTTGAACTTATTTGAGGGTAGCCTATTTGCCAGTACGACCCGGTGTACAACATATTCCTAGACTCAAATAAAATAAAAAATATATTGCATAAGGAATTACAGACTCGAGTAGGCAAACAGATCTTCGGTCTTGAATTCAGTGGACAGCCAATCTTGATCATGTCCAAGAATCCGAGATGTCCCGTATATCCAGACAGAGTTTGATCAATTATTAAAATCAGGTTGACCATATGACCAATGGGCCAACAACTCCTAACCATCGTACGCCTCATAAGTATCGGTGGCCGACCGACTACACGAGTACGTATCCTACATATAACTTACATCACATGATAAAGTATGTGTCAAGGCCGCATGAGATATACCAATACCTCATCAACAATGGGGTGGTCACTATACTAAGTCAATGCAAGAAAAATAAAAAAAAATAAGAAAAACGACCGATAAAGTCGCTTGCACCCAAGTGTGACTTGGAAGCACAGTTTTCTAATATCAACAAATAAGAAATATTGACAATAACAACTTAAAATAAGAATATATAAGTCACAGAGTAAGGTGGCAAGGTATCTTGCCTGATTCCTTGCTGTAAATATGAAATGCGGCTCCCGCGTCCACGCCTCCGGAACCCGACAATCCTAGATAATTAATTAACTAGATTAAGTCACTACTTACGAAATTTACGATATGACTTAATGTTTTAAAATTATATTCAACCTCTCGTGGAACCATTTAGATCCATAGAATCACACACAGGTTCCACGAGACATCGAAACACAGTTTTAGGGATTCTAACTTTTAATTAGTCGGTTATGCCCCTACTTCAATAACATACTTAAAAATCATATAAATATCATAAAAATAATATTTAAACTAATTTTCTATATATTTTTCTCTAGAATTCCAGAATTAATATTTTTAAAGACATTTATGACTGGTTGATTACTAAGTCGGCTAGTCTACCCGAAACTTGCCCGGAACATAGTTAATGACTCAAAATTTCAAAAATAACTAAAAACATATTTTCAACAACAATAAAACAGTTTATCTTACAGAATAATATCGTACATACAAGGGTTGAGTTATACTACAAGTTTGGGACATTCTAGGTCAGCCGGTTACCCGAAATTAGCTAATTTTGACCTATAATTTTCTTGACCAGATTTGAGTTGCTAAAATCATAGAAAAATATTTAAAAATACTAATTTATGTATATGAAGACACATAAAATTCAGTTTTGCGAGTAGGCACCAATAACTCATAGTTCCTTCACAAAAGGAGTTAATTTTAATCTTGCAGACACATGAATATTACGCCTATATTTCATGAAACCTTTATGGATGATTATATCTAACAAAAGCCATAAAAATATTATTTCTACAGAATTAATAAAATATTTTTTTATAGAATTTTAAGAAGGGTTTGAGATGGAAAGATTTGGATTTCTTACCAAAGATCCTTGCTAGAGAGGTTGTGACGACTTCTCCTCGACAAAGCTCCAACCTTTCTCGCTATCCATGCTTGCTAGTCCTTTTTTGGTGAGTATAGAAAGGTTGGCAATGGCTATAGATGGTTGGATGGAGAAGATGGAGTTTTTAGGGTTTGTTTTGAGGGGTTTGGGGGATGTATGGTGGAGGATATGAGTTTTTGTGAAGGATGGAGAGATGTACAATGGAGTGAGATGATATATGGAGGCTATGGGGGGTGAAATGCTGCCAAAATTATGGAGAGGAGAAGGGTTGGTCGGCTATGCAGGTGGAAATAAAGGAGGATTTAAGTTAGGGTTAGGGTTAGGGTTAGGGTTTGGGCTAAGTTGATGTATATATATGGGCTTTATTGGGTTGCATGTATAAAAAGGAGTAGAAATCCTTTTTCTATGGGGTGGGGTATTCGGCCATGGGGGGGTTGCTTGATCAAAATCTATGGTGGGGGTCCACTATGGCATGATTTGGTTATTTGGTGAGTTGGCTAATTGATTGGATTGATGATTTAAAAAGGTGTTTCCTAATATAGAACTAATTAATTCTATCTATAGAATTTTAATCCAAATCTGAATTTAAATACAAAAATATATAATTATTAATATTTATTAATGTCCAACATGCCTACATAGGGTTGGGTTTGGCTTGGAAGAGGTTTGGAAAGGTTCGGTACAACCGGGTCTCCTAAAAAGTCATAAAGGCTTTCTTAACTAATTAATTAAATAAAAATATAACTTGTGCCATAATTCGAATGGTTAACATGCAAGAGATTACAATATGACTATGGCATTCCTAACATGGCTAGCATGCTAGTTAAAGCACCCGACTACGCTAGGCATGCCATACTTTCTAGTTGTCTTGCATATTCAAACTCAACCATGGCTATAGTCCTTTTATATAATATAAATAAGATAAAAATAAATTAGAATTAAATAAAATCCAAAATAATATAAATATTTCTTTTAAATTATGAGGGATTTTACATCCTACCCAACTTATGACAATTTCGTCCTCGAAATTAAAAATAATAATAATATCAAGAATGCGAGATTTCGTACGGAGGGAGAGTAGGTATGTCAAATCGTAGCTCAATTTTTGAAAGGATGGAGGGGTGGTTGTCATAGGAATCCCAATTGACCTCATATTCTACAAGATGGGGTATGCTTCCATCCAGACTCTACCCAACTTATAGAAGTTGGCCACCCGTAAAGATCGTCGTCATTACAAGACTTTGAGGAGGATAATTTCAAGGGAGGGGTACGAGAATAATGGACACTTCTGACCGCAATCTTTGATTCTAAGTGAGCCTCGATAACACCATGACGTTCTTTGTAAATAACAACTTAAGAAAGTTACTACAATCAAACATTGTCACTTTAAGGGTCATGCTTCTGACAAGCTGGTAGCGACCTCTTGGTTGAATATACTAAGGTGTGTTGGTTGAGAAGGATTCATTCTACGTCTAACATAGAAAACTAAGAAGTGAGCTTGAAAACTTAGAGAAGAAAAATTTATGGTCAAGTGATGAGAATCGATGATAATTAAAGAACCCAGGCTATAGAATATGATTAAGAAAGTGTTTTGAAAACTCTAAGTCATAACGACTAATATGTGTGGGCTGATGTTTGGTGTTGTGTAGGAGGCATGCGCTTGTTTGTTGAAAGGCATATATCATAGGTGTGCTACGTCTTGCATAGATCTTGAGTATTCAGTTTTGTTAAGGAAATGGGTCGATATTTGTATGGGTGAAATCGAATAGATCGAATTTGGGTCTCTTTGGTTTGTTTTGAGGAAACAATGTGTCATACACGTGATGTAATTTAAATGGAGCACTGGAAAGTTTATTTGTGTGGGACATGTATACCATATGAGTAGCATGACTAGTCTAGTTTGTGAGTGTGAACTTTGTCGAAAGGAAAAGGCTAGTGTTGTGCTTCAATTATCAAAATTACGGTCGAGGGTATCAAATGATACGAATATGGGTCGACGTTATGAACCATTGAATTATTAGTCTAATTGGAACCGATCATTTTCAACCATTTGCTAATTCTAAAATCTTACGTTTCTTAGAGAGGCTTACCATCTATTTGCCTCAAAAATTTTGCTCTTGATTTAAACAAAAACGATTCTATGATTGACTTAAAGAATTTAGGTTGCAATCTGTTACCGTAGTTATCTAAACGCACGAGCAAAGAAATATAAAATACAAAATAAAAGATCATTTCATAAATTTCATACAGACGGAAGCTCCTATTCTGAGAGGTAGAGTATAATAAGTTCAATGTTCTATCCAGCTTATAGAAGTTGGTTAATCTGAGAAAGCAAATTAATAGGGCTTCTAAGAAGGTCAAATTTTAAAGAGGTATATAGAAGTATGAGGTATTTCCAATCATAGTCACGGACTCTATAGGAAGTCTAGGTATTATCTATTTAATATGGCCCATATATTAACTATGTTTGGTCAAGACAGTATGAGAGGTCTTGGTCAAGTATATCCGGAAGCAAGTTGGTACCGAGAGATGCATAACATAGGCTACGAAGAGATGCAGTTACGAAATCTATGGAACGAGAATTAGTGAGAGGTGGTGCCTACATAATAGGGGTGAGGGCCTCTTTCATCAAGTTTGGTTTTATAGTCCTAATATGGCGATGGGCTATGATGGGTTTAACTGAGTCTCAATAGGTTCCCTAATTGGACTTCAATCTTTGATTGCATGAACTTTATATTTTCATCTATAATGGCTGGTCAAAATTTTGTAGAATTTTAAACCATCCCTATTCGGTTAGGGTAATATAGAATAGGTTTAAATTCAAGTGGTTGGACAAATTTCCCGTCGGGTTAGTAGAATAGGTTCTGTAAGTCATGAGATGCGCCTTCCGTGACTTTTGTGTTTAACTAGCACACGAGGCCTCTATTGAGTGGCACACTAGTGGCATATGCGTAGAGGGATTCGAGTAGATCATAACCATATATTAGCCAAAAGATATGAGTTAAGGTTGGATCTCTAACTGCAGTCGGAAAGTACATCGATGTTATGGTAAGGGTTATCGCTAGTCCCTTTTGACCTGAAAGTCGTATCATAATAATATAGTGCAAGGAGATGTGTTTAAGTGGGACATGATATGTCTACTTGAAGGTGGACTCGTTTAAGTTTTGTATATGAATTTTGTTGCAAGGTAACAGCTAGTATTACACTCCAAATATCAAAGTCATGGTAAGGGGCACCAAAAGATCTAAAAAGAAAGTGGGAGTTCACGAGTCACTAATTTATCATCTTATTGAGAACCAATTAACCTCAATCAATCGATGATCCCCTAATTCCTAGAAGTAAGAATGGCTACAATCTATTCACTCTAGGGACATGGTTTTAGGAATAATGAGGTTAGGAATATTTGAGTCGCGACATTGTACCTTGACCTTTGGTAATTATAAGTCATGATTTGATTGATAACATGATAGGGTAGTTGTGAATCAGTTTCGAGGATCGTATCCCTAGTCCTAATAAATGGAAATAATTGCGTACAGTGGAACCTGAGTTGATAAATGGAATGACCCGCTTGTCCATGGTATACAAGAGTCTATTGGTGGGATAACGAACTCTAAAGCACGTCATGGGAAAGATCTCTAACTACTAAGTCGTAAATTTCTATTTGCGTCAAACCTGCCAGACTATAGTCACAAGGGTTCTAGAGGTATTAAATATAGTGCTCATGCATCACTTGTTGATTACTAATATAACATAATGATGGGATGTCATACTACAGATTTTGATTAAGCTGGTGAATGTGTTGTTCTAATACTAAGTCACTTCTTTGATAATAGAATTTTGTACCTAGAGTAACATCTACTGAATCTCAAATCTTGGAATGGATGTCTACCACAGTCCTTGCAATGCTTGTCCTTGTTTTGGTTTATTCTTATCTGTCTAAACTGTGGGGCCTAGTCAAGTAAGGTTTGAGTTAAGGCATACGGGTTGCTAGTTAAGCCAAGAATGAAGATGAATATTTGGAGACTCACAATAATTGAATCCCATAGATTAGATAGTCTCCTAGGTTTGTGGTTTACCCAAGGGTAAGATCTTACTCATTTTTCAAGCTCAAATGACTAGAAGGTCATGATACTAGTATTAGGGTCGAGGGAAGGACGAGCAACTTTAGGCAAGGTTGTAGTTATATGGCTTGGTCGACGGTTGCTATACTTGTGCATATAACTACCATGGCCATGGGGATACTCAGTATCTACCTATCAAATACGAGCATTCGCCTTTCCAATTAGTGAAAGACAAAAGCAATAATGAGTTCAAGAAAGATGTCCTTGAGTACAATTACGTGATTTAAAGGCGAATGTGTAATTCAAGAGGAATTGTCAATACATTTGCGGATGAGATCCTAGATACCTCTATATCTCAATCCATGTGGACTATGGTTGATCAGACCATAATACATTGATTCTAATTAGACAATATGCTTGTGGGCGTCCCCAGTATATATATGTCCTGAACAAGCTCGATAAAGAATAAGCTTGTAAAACTTTGCTATAAATAGCGTTGTCAATCATGGTAGTTTGATGTATAAGTACGGGAGAATACGTTGAAAGTAGTAGTAAAAAGTTCGAGTTTCACAAGGATCTAAGTCTTATATGGTGCGCTTGCGTATACAGTCGTCCTACTGGTTTTTGTATCAGGCCTTGGTTGTCCAATGGGTATGGGCTACAAAATCTCTATATTCTAGGTAAACATCTCTCCCACACTACCGTATATTCATTATCACTCTGTTATACTTTAATACTAGGTTACAAAGATACGGTGGTAGGTTGTAGTCATACTACTCAACTTATAAAGTCAACTAATAGAGTAACTAAAGAATATAACACGTATACTCGTATGAGTTATCTCCTAACCTCCCTATTCAGCACGAAAGAAGATAGGATTTACAGTGAAAGGAATCAAACAGAAGGAAGTTAAGGGAATCGGACGAGAGTTCAATATTTGGAATCAAGGGAGGAAGTTAAGGTTGTGGATGAGATTCCTATATCTTAATCCTATATGCAGGCTCACATCGGTACAGTAACATAACCAAAGTGACAAACTCGACCTGCATGGGCCACCACAAAAATATGTAACGCCCTAGTCCCAAAATACTTAGGACTAAGTATGTAAACATGCCAGCTGTATACAAACGAAGTATACTCTAATGTATGGAATCCCGTATGTATACATAAGCTGTAAAATACAGTAAGATCATGATAACTAAATCTCATCCACAAAAATAAAAAATAATATTATAATCAACTCAAGAATTTGTCATTTATACATGTAGTTGGGCAGAGAAAAATCTACTACCAACCAATTTAAATGAAAGAAGATATACAAAGAAATGATCAAAAAAAGGTAAGACGGACTAAGAGCAATCATCCTCGAAGAAATGGAGAAGATCACGGCCTTGGCTAGAACACCTACAAAAAGTCACAAAGCACACACCTGGAGAGATAACCAGGTCCTCAGAGGGCTGTAACAAGATACATAAAGAACATGCCATAAAATCTGTGATATATAATAGAGAGTAAAAGGGGATGTATGTAATAGGGTGCCTACCAATTCTACAGTAAAAATATAGTTAAGAACAAACCTTCAACGCATGGCCACTCTGGCTCAAGTGCAAGAACTCAGGTATGGTACCATCAGGATACCAGGGACCTCAAAGCATAACATTCCTCGAATGTCAGACGCCAGCAGGAAATCAGGTATCCGGATCCAGGACCGTATCTCCAGCGGAGATAACCGACAATAATAGAAAAGTATATATGTGGCCCATACGTTAAGGAACTGTTCTCCCCATCCAATGCCTAGTAGGGTCACATCTATGACTCATAGAAACCTCTAGTAACTGCCAAGTCTACTAGCATGCAATTCTATTGGCAGTTACTCCTAACCGTCGTACGTCTCATACGTATCGGTGGCCGGCCGACTATACGAGTATGTATCCTACATGTGACTCACATCACGTGATAAAGTATGTGTCAAGGCCGCATGAGATATACCAATACCTCATCAAGAAAGGGGTGGTCACTAGACTAAGTCAATACAAGAAAAATAAATAAAAACGAGAAAAACAACCGACAAAGTCGCTTGCACCCAAGTATGACTTGGAAGCACAGGTTTTATAACATCAACAAATAAGAAATACTGAAAATAACAACTGAAAATAAGAATATATAAATTACAGAGTAAGGTGGCAAGGTATCTTGCCTGATTCCGTGCTGTAAATATGAAACGCCGCTCACGCGTCCACGCCTCCGGAACCCGACGCTCCTAGATAATTAATTAACTAGATTAAGTCACTACTTACGAAACTTACGATACGACTTAATTGTTAAAATTGTATTCAATCTCTCGTGGAACCATTTAGATCCATAGAATCACAAACAGGTTCTACGAGACATCGAAACACAATTCTAGGGGTTCTAACTTTTAATTAGTCGGTTATGCCCCTACTTCAATAACATACTTAAAATCATATAAATATAATAAAAATAATATTAAACTAATTTTCTATATATTTATCTCTAAAATTTTAGAATTTAAATTTTTATAGACATTTATGACTGGTTGATTACTAAGTCGGCTAGTCAACCCGAAACTTGCCCGGAACATAGTTAATGACTCAAAATTGCTAAAATAACCAAAAATATATTTTAAACAACAATAAAATACTTTATCTTACAGAATAATATCATAGTTACAAGGGCTGAGTTATACTACAAGTTTGGGACATTCTAGGTCAGCCGGTTACCCGAAATTAGCTAGTTTTGACCTACAATTTTTTTGACCAGATTTGAGTTGCTAAAATCATGAAAAAATACTTAAAAATCTTAATTTATGTATACACATAAAATTTAGTTCCTAGAATAGGCACCAATAACTCATAGTTCCTTCACAAAGGGGGTTAATTTTGATCATACCGACACATGAATATTACGCCTACATTTCATGAAACCTTTATGGATGATATACCTAACAAAAGCCATCAAAATATGATTTCTACAGAATTAATAACATATTTTTTGCAGAATTTTAATAGGGGTTTGAGATGGAAAGATTTGTATTTCTTACCAAAGGTCCTTGCTAGAGAGGTTGTAACGACTTCTCCTCGACAAAGCTCCAACCTTTTTCGCTATCCTTGCTTGCTAATCCTCTTTTGGTGAGTATGGAAGGTTTGGTACTATAGATGGCTGGATGGAGAAGATGGAATTTTTAGGATTTGTTTTGAGGGGTTTGGGGGATGTATGGTGGAGGAGATAAATTTTTGTGAAGGATGGAGAGATGTGCAATGGAGGAGATGATGTATGGAGGCTATGGAGAGTGAAGTGCTGCCAAAATTGTAGCTCCCCTTCCCGAAAAATTTGAAATATTTTATTATTATTTATTTTAATTGAAGGGTGATTTTGGATTTTATAATAAGTATTTATTCGTTATACTAAAAGTGTCAAATAAAGGTATATTCATATTTATGTATAAATAAGGCCCTAGATTGAAAATAAATAATATTAATGTATGGAAATTTAGAGTATTATATCTATATGTTATATATATATATATATATATATATATATATATATATATATATATATATATATATATGGATATAAATATATATATGTAATTGTGTGTGTGTATGAGATTTATAAGTACCAGAAAAGTGTAGCGCAGAAGTTTTGTCAAATTTATAGCTTTAGAAGTACCAAAAAGGTACCTAAAGTGATTAGGCATTTAGTAGAGTGAAACTTTTTGTTCAAACAAGAAAGTTGACATGAAAAACAATGCTGTGAATACCCTATTTAGTCAACTTAATGTACAAGTTGGCAAATGTGATTTGTTATTTGATTAGGTAAATGTCTTAGATATTTAGTGCAATCTGGCACTTGGTGCTAATGCCAAGCATCTAAATAGCAATGGAGTAAATGCAGCAGAAGGAACTTTATCATGTATATCTGTGTTGTAGATGACATGCACAACAAAGTTAATAACCTTATATTGTGCAATCTTCATATCGTTGATGTTACACTATTTATAGGCTATGGAGAATACTGAGAACTAGATGTACTTAGCATGCTTGATTAATGATGAGTTCATGGATCTATGTTCTGTCCAATTACTCCCATATTCCCTGCATGGACTCACGTTGCTTTTGCTCAAATTATTAGGACGTGTAAGGTATCGGCTATTAGACATCATTCTAGATGGTGAACTTATGGGGATTATATTTAGGTGAGAATGTATTTAGGACTTTTGAGTTGCCATCTATGGAAGAACTTGTGGTCGTGGATGCAAACATGAACTTTATTTTTGGCTTCACCTTTGTAGGAGTATATAAATGGTCAAGCATTTATTGGTACATGTCCAATTTATATGACTTTCACAATTTGCGGTTAATATTATTTATTTACATGCCTCAAATTCTGGGACTCTTCAGCTTGCTACCCCAGAGGCCCACAGGGCCCAACCTTCCATATTTTTGTTACTCCTCAGCAAGCCTAACCGAGCAGTATTGATCCCCCGAGTTATTAATAGCAGAACACCCGATAGATGAAAGATGAGATCGCGAAGGGGAATCGAGTCCTAAACCCTAAAGGATCGAGCGCCCCCTCCTGACCTGGGACGGCCACCCTCGTGCTCACAACGGCTCCGCGCACGGCCAACGTCGCCGGCTAGGCGCAGAAAATCCGTGCGCGCACATGCACGAAGCAGACACGACAGTAGCATCAGCCCGACCCCCCTACTTCGAGGTACGTTAGCTCCGCGTTCGTTCAACAAAATTTTGATTTATAAATTTCTATGAATAGCTGGGTTAACCATCTATCGATGCCTTCAATTAGATTTATTTAGTTTGCCTTAAATGAATTATAGGAATTTCTAAAACTTCAGGAAAAATCTACCGAAAATGGAGTACTAAAACAGTCGAAACCCTCATGTTTCGAGATAGATTCTGATCAACCTACTAGTAATTTTGGAAACATTTCTGAATGGTATTTTAGGCCGCATGTAGCCCTTCAAACCCTTTCTTTTAGTTTAATTTTTCATTCACTGGATGTAAAGATATTCGAACCCAAAGTTTGTGAAAAACAGTTTTTAGAAAATATAGAAATTCAATAAAACTCATCCACACGACATGCGTTCCGCCAATCCGGGCAACGTGGTCACGAACCGAAAGCATCGAAAGCTGTGTATCGGCTTCGTAGTCGTGTGGGCTTTGACGGAATTCAAATTGGTCGCGTGTGCGCGACGAATTTGATCCGTATCCGTCGGAATCGCCCCGTATCCGTGCAATACAAATTCAGTCATAACTTTGTGTGCGCTAGTCAGATCGAGTCAAAACTTGCGCCAACAGGACCGTATTATTTTTCTGGTCCTGTATGCCAAGTTTGGTTCGATTCTGAGACAGTTGAATCGTACGTCGTTTTGCGGGCCCACTCAACGGGCGATTTTG
>JANAVB010025196.1:19179460-19469460 GCA_029216955.1 Iris pallida
ATTCACTTGGTGGGATAGGGCTTCATAGAATTAATGATCTAACCATGATGAATTGTGCAAATCCTTCTCTTTGCCTCTTAAGAAATCATCCTCATATCTTGTCGAATTGCCTGTGTAATTTCTATTTGCCCTAGGAATTATTATTTTGTATAAATTCTGATTATTGTTATACCCATACGAACCTCAAGTTAGTTTCGATCCAAAAGTTTTCCTCTGTGGTTTGAATACACATGGAGTAGATATTAGAATGTTGTATTTCTTTTTGTTCCCAGATATTTCTTTCCCTGTTCAATCCTTTATTTTAAGGGTTATGATTGATAGGACAAATGCTTACGCTCTAGTTCATGGTCAATTTGTTGAATCTCTAGAAGCTCAGAAAATTTTATAGATATAGTTAAAGGAATGTTTGTTAACTTATAATGGCAGGACAGCAGCGCACTGTCGCCATTTAATTGAATTTTGGAGACTATGGATACACTACAGCCAGCAGCGCACTGGCGAGACACAAATCCTAGAGGTGAAATTAGTTTAAGAAAATATAGGTGATGGGACATTGCCAAAACTATGGCTAGTGGTCCTCTCTTGATCATAGATACCCTTGAGCCAATATTGGATAGAGTTAAGGAGTGTTCGATTTTGTATCATGTTGAGTTACGAAACCAAGGGTTTACCACAGCCAGAGTATACGGGCGAGGCGTAATCCGCGGTGAAATGACTTCAAACATGATTACAAATTTGGGATACCATAGAGGATAGGACAGTGCCCGGTATGTTCTATAATATCCGAAGCCTAATAGTAGTGTAAGTTCTGTGAGATTGAGTAGCGTGTCTTCCGACCTAGCATTCCGTGGTCCTTGTGATCTATTGACGAGGTAATTGACTGACACTAATAGGTTTAACTAGAATATGGAATTTAGAATGTCCATAACCCATTAGTCAACCAAGGCCTTATGTATAAGAAGATAGCAGGAAAGACTGTGTAAGCATGAACACCAGGTAAGGTTTGATTCTCATAAAACTCGAACTACTGGTGCCTTCTTTCAAAAATCTAGGTATAATTGTATTTTGACTATTTTGACTAATGCTGCTATTACTAGCCTAGTTTTGCAAGCTTACTCTTTTATCGAGCTTGATTCAAGACATATGTTTATTGGGGACGTCCACTAACATATTGTCTAATCAGAATCAGTGTATTATGGTTTGATCAACCATGATGCATTTGGTTCGCACTTTATTTAATTATCCTACTGTGGATTGAGATGTAGATGTCTCTAGGGTCTCATCCACGACTGCTTGACAATTCTTTTTTAATTATACATTCGCCTTTGAATCATGTAATTGTATTCAGTGACATCTCTCTTGAACTCCTTATTATTTTGTCTTTCACCGATTAGAAAGACGAAAACTCGTAACTGGTAGGTAGACACATAGTATCTCCATGGCTATGATAGTGGTATACGCAAGCCATGTGACTAGAACCTTGCCTTGAGTTACTCATTCTCCTCTCGACCCTCAAACTACTAATGGGACTTTCCAGCCATCTGAATTCGAAAATGATTAGGGTTTTACTCTTAGTCAACTGCCAACCTAGGAGACTATCACTTCTCAAGAAACCAAATATTGTAAGTCTCTGCCTGAAGCTTGCTTTAACTAACAACCCTTAAGCCTTGACTCAACCCTTCCTCGACCGAAGCCACAGTTAGACATGAGATGAGTGGACAATAGGGTAATCATTTACCGTGACACTCATCCCGAAATTGGTTTCCAACAAATATTGCTCTAGTTATGTAAATTTATTATTAAGACCTAACTAGTGTTGGAACACCACAGTCACTAGCTTAGCCAATACCATAGCTTAAATACCCTAGTCATATTATGATCTACCAGTTGTCAATAGCAATGCATGATCACTACCACTCATGTATACTGTGGTCAAGCATATCATTCTATTTTATCGACCATGTGTCATTTTACACACTCGTTTTCCATTTATTGAGGAACGATCCTTGACTTGACTATATCTATCGTATTTCGTTACGCCGTGCCTTATTCCCTATTAACAAAGAGTCGAGGTACAGTATCCGGACTTTCGGAACCCTCTAACCTCAATATTCCTAAGACCATAGTCCTATTTTTAAGGTGGGTAGACTGTAAGCCCTCTAAAATTTTTAGGATATACCAGGATTACCGAATGATTAGAATAACTTCTTTTAGGATGATGATTAGTGCCCTTGGACTCCCATATTTCTTTTAGATCATTTTGTGTCCCCGGCCGTGTCATTAATATTCGGAGCACGAGACCAGCTGTACCTTCCAACAAATTACATATGCAAGATCTAGACGAGTCCACCTTCATCTAGGTATATCATGTCCCACTCAAACACGTCCCCTTATACTCTATTTTTATGGTACGACTTTCAGGACGGAAGGACGAGTTATAACCCTTACCATAATACCGGTATGCTTTCGACTTTCACTAGAGTCTCAACTCTGACTCAATTTATCCGACCCAATATATGGTTGTGATCGACTAGAAGCCCACTGCGCACATGTCACTAGTGTGTCATTTAATTGTGTCTTTTCGTGCTACTTAAACATAAAAGTCACGGAAGGCGCATCTTCTGGGCTTACAAAATCTATTTAACCATTTCCGACTGCCCAACAAGCTCACATATTTGGGTGGAAAACTATTCTAGGTTACCCTAACCTAGTAAAACTAGTTTATCGTTGGGACCTTGTTCAGTCCATATAGATTGAAATTCAGGGTTCATCCAACTAACGATTGGTGTCCAATCGGATAACCCATTTAGATCCAGTTAAACCCATCCATGTCATACCACTATAGTTGACTATAAAATCGGACTATTTGAGATAGGTCCCTATACCTATTACGTAGTCTCCCTCTCGTAGAATGTGTAGTCATTTGTAACCCTTATCCCGTCTACCTAGGAGTCGCGATACGATCTTGTATTGCATTTATATCCCTTGTTTGTGTTTAAATAACCACGGGATAGAATCACAATCTTGATTTCTTCAATTTCCGTTCTATTATGAAACCTGTTCAGAAATTTTAAAGACAGAACTTTCGTATTGTACGGATTTCAAGCCCCTCTAAGAAACGAAGGGTTCTTGATTTAGCAAGTGACTGACTAGAGTAGCCCAATCTAGCAAATAAGTCAATGGTTTATAAACTTTTTCTGTCTACATCATTGGATATCCTCTACCGCTCTGAAGCTTTATATTGGCTCTCGATTATTTTTCCTTATCTTCCTGACCTTCCTATTGTAGAGTGACAAATGGTCATGCTTATTAGAATTTACCAATATTTTTTTTGCTACTTGTGTAAATTTGTTGTTTGTTAGATTTTAGGTTATTTGATAGATATGAGAGATTTATAGGTGCCGTATTCAGTAGATATCAATTGGTAGAAATTATAGCAAATAGTTGGATGATTATAAAATTTTAGTGACATAGCTTTGAGGGAGTAGTGTGACCAAAGGTGGGTAGAAGTCCTCGAGATTTTTGTAGTTGCCGATATGGCCAATGAGAAGGATATAAACTATTTTTGAGGAATTAAATTTAAGGAGATTAAGGTAATAGTAGAACTCCTTTTGAATTTAAGGAATAGTTATGAATTAGAATTTCGAGGACGAAAATTATTTTAAGGTGGGTAGATTTATAGCTGCCCTTCCCAGAAAACTTAGAATATTTTCTATTATTATTTATTTTATTGGAATGATGATTTTTAGATTTTATAGATAATTATTTAGTTAATTATTACGGTAGATGATTTCAGCCCTGGTGGAGTTTTGGAGTGCATGGTGACTAGAAATCGTGGCACGGATAGTGCAATGGCGTGCCTTGGCTAGTGTACTAGCCCAGGTAGGAAAGGCCGAGTCATAGTGATGTCCTAACTAGGAAAGCCAGGCCAAGTTAAGATTTAACCCTTACCGAAGTTTATTTAATCATTAATTATATTATCGAGTTTAGGGAACCCGATTATACCATTTTAGCCCAGACTGGACCCGAACTGAGCCCAAGCCCATGTAGTCAGGCGGCACGTCCGATGACATTCATGTAGGTAGAATTTAGTATGAGAGTGTTATATTTCGTTTTAATGAATTAGTGGATATTTTAAGTATTCTTAATTAAATATTATAAATATTATTATTAGAGATAGTCAGTGACTTTTGTATAAAATGGGTCTTAGTACATTTCGGGATTATTAGCCTGTACAAAATGGTATATATATATATATATATATATATATATATATATATATATATATATAAAATATATATATATATATATATATATATATATATATATATATATATATATATATATATATATATATATATATATATATATATATATATATATATATATATATATATATTATAAAAAATATATATATATATATATATATATAAAAATATATATATATATATATATATATATATATATATTATATATATATAAATATATATATATATATATATATATATATATATATATATATATATATATATATATATATATATATATATATATATATATATATATATATATATATATATATATATATAATATTAACATATTATTGAGGTTATTATTATATAATAATATTTTAAAAATTATTGGTTATGTTATTATTATCTAATAAATGTTATAATATATATAGATTATATGTTAGTATATTTTATATGTAAATATATGTTGAAAAAGTATATACATATGAGTATATAGATATGTATATCTATATATACATGTTGTGTATATTTATATTTGCGTATTTGTATGTATATATATAAATATATATATAATAGTGTACGTGTGTGTAAGTATATATATATATATATATAAAAAAAAAAATATATATATATATATACATAAATATGTGTGTTTGTGAATATGAATATATGAATATATATATATAAATCTATATGTGTATATATATGTATATGCGAATATACGTAAACATATATATATATATATATATATATATATATATATATATATATATATATATAATTATATATATATATATATATATATATATATATAATATAGATATATATATATATAATATATATATTATATATATAAAATATATATATATATATATATATATATATATATATATATATATAGAGTTAATAAAAAAAAAAAAAATATATAGAGTTAATAAATAACAAAAGAAAAAAAAGAGAAAACAAAGCAACAGCTATAACCCGGCCCAGTGAACCCCCACAGGAGCAACGGGCCGAGCCAGCTGACCTCAGCCCAAAGCCAATCTCCCAAGTCCCGATCCCTTAGGACTATCTCAGCATTCGGTTTGTTATATATATATATATATATATATATATATATATATATATATATATATATATATATATATATATATCGTGTATATATATATATACATATATATATATATATATATATATATATATATATATATATATATATATCGTGTATATATATATACATATAGCGAGCCGAGAGGTTAAGAGAGTTCGAGAGAACAGACTTCTTCGAAACCCTAAACCTGCGCGCCCTTCCCCACACGCGCGCGCCGCTGCTGCGCCACCGTGGGACGGCCGGCGATCGCCGGGCAAGGCCGCACACGGCCACGATGCGCCGGAATGTTGTGCGCGCGCAGGACAAAAACCAAACCGCAGCAGTAGCAATGAACGCAAGGTAAGTCTTCATCGTCGCATATCTTTCTGAATATTCCACAAAATTCGACCCCGTAAAGTTCTATAGAACACCTATATAACCCTTTAGGAATCCCTCCAATTAGTTTGTAACGAATCGATCCAGATTCGAGACGAAATCGAGAGAAAAACTCAATCTCTCAAAAAATAGGGCAGGGAAGAAACAGCCCCACTACCCTATTTGGAAGTCGATTTCTAGGCAGCAGATCGTCAAACACAAAAATCTATTTAAACAGATTCTATTGACAACATATACGAGATTAAGACGCTTCTTGTAGAACTATTTTTTCGTTTATTGTACGAGAAGTTATTCGATTCCGAAGTTTCCCGAAAATCTATTTTTCAAATATTAAAAATATTGAAAAAATGCTCCGATACGACGTGCGTTCCCGCCAATCCGGGCGACGTGGTCCCGAAGCAAAGATATTGAAAGGTGCGTAACGGTTTCGTGGTCGTGTGGGCTTTGACGAAATTCAAATTGGTCGCGTGTGCGCGACGAATTTGATGCGTATCCGTCGAAATTTCACCGTATCGGCCTCTGTGCAAATTTCTCAATTACTTTGTGCATGCTCGTCAGATCGAGACGAAACTTGTGCCAACAGAACCGTATCATTTTTCTGGTCCTGTATGCCAAGTTTGGTCCAATTCTGAGACAGTTGAATCGTACAGTCGTTTTGCGGACCCCATGGTCCCACTTAACGGGCGATTTTATGCACGGCCCGCCGAAATCTAATTTTGGACATACGGTTGGATTCGTATCGAAAAATTGGATACATAGACTTGTAGTTTGACGACTTTAGAGACCGTTGACTCTGGCACGCTTTCGGTACAAAGCCGGGTCCAACGGCGGACACCAGTTTTGGCCCTAAAATTACCGTTTTGCCCCTGTGTCCAGAATTGGACTTAAGGACAGGCGATCCTAGCTATTTTGATTATTCTAAGAATATTGGTAATATTTATTTCAGCTTTCGGGGACTGTTGTACGAGTTTTGACTATTGTGGCATTCTGAGTAGGTTTAGATTATCGGTTACACCAGCACAGGACCACAGGCGAGTACAGTTTATTGTCTGTATTTCGATATTAATCTTTACTATATTTCATTGATTGGTCATTGGTTATGTGATTTTTATACTCTATTATAAATTGTTGAGTCGGAATGAGAAGTACCAAGGATGTGTGATCCGACCATAGACCGTGTTTATTTTCATGCAGTAGATCTCGTAGACCGTATTTATTTTCATGCAGTAGATCTCGTAGACCGTGTTTATTTTCATGCAGTAGATCTCGTAGACCGTATTTATTTTCATGCAGTAGATCTCGTAGACCGTATTTATTTTCATGTAGTAGATCTCGTAGACCGTGTTTATTTTCATGCAGTAGAACTCGTAGACCGTATTTATTTTCATACAGTAGATCTCGTAGACCATGTTTATTTTCATGCAATAGATCTCGTAGACCAGTGTTTATTTTCATGCAAGTAGACATTGTAGATCGTGCTTATTTTTCATGCAAGTAGACCTTGTAGACCGTGCGGTGTAGTGGCCCAGACTGATCACATATCAAAGGTACTTCTAACAGTTGGGGAAAGTATTTGGTGTCTATTTATTTACTATTGTTTTTTTGTATTTTCTATTTATTTTCAAACTCATGATTGATGTCTAACCTTTGTCTTATAGTCATTTTCTTTATTTGAAATTACATTCAGTGAATTGTGCTCGTTCCATTCCTGACTGGAAACTAACATTTTTCAGGTTAGCCGTGGATTCATTTAGCTTGGGGAGCTGACGGGAATACTTGCAGACAAAAGCTTAGAGACTAGCTAGATAGTTGAGTTGTAGTCATTCATTTATTTGTACAAGTTTATATTTTTCTACAAATGTAAAACTTGTGATCATTGTTAGTTAAATTAATTATGTGAATGAGCATTATTGGTGAATTTTGATCTTCATGGTCGTGACAGCGTTCTACCGCCGACACTGCGACGTAGGCTGGCTTAGGATACGTCTCGTACCGTTTTTAAAAAAAAATGGGTGCGGGTCGTGACAAGTTTTTGTGGTGGCCCATGCAGGCCAGTCTTCGCAAATCATGCGAACTCGTGATAGTACTTAAGTTAGTTGTACTATTGCGAGCCTGCGACTAGAATATGCTCATTCACGAACAAGGATTAATTTAATTGAATAACTAGGACTAGGAGTCTCTTATACAAATTTACCGATGGGTAGTCTAGGCTATACAATTTAGATGAGGATTATTAATTTTGATGATCCCCATAGGTACACTATTACCCCTCGATATGACGATGTAATCTAATTTGGATAGATTATTCCCTTGGTAAGGCAGGGCTTCATAGAATTAATGATCTAACCTTGATAGATTATTCAATTCATTCTCTTGCCTCTTTAGATATCGTCATCATATCTTAGTCTGAATTGCCCATTTAAAATCCTATTTTGTCGTAAGGGAATAGTTTATAATTCCTGATTCGGTTATTCAAATGTGAATCTCGAGGTAGACTGATCCAAAAAATTCTCCCATGGTTCGAATACACTTGAAAGAGATACTAGAGTGTTGGTAGTTCTTTGTCTTCAGTTTGTTCCTCCCCGTGCAATCTTTTATTTTAAAGATTGTGACTGATAGGACAAATATTTATGCCTTATTACATAGTCGACTTGCTTGAAACTCTAGAAGCTCATGAGTTTTTACATATATAGTTAAAAGAAGGTTAGTTAACTCATAATGGCAGGACAGCAGCGTACTATCGCCATTTATTTAAATTATGGAGACTATAAACTCACTGCAGCCAGCAGCGCACTGGCGAGACACGACCCCTAGAGTTCGAATTTGTTTAAGAAATATAGGTTATAGAATGTTATTAAAAACTATGGCTAGTGGTCCTCTTTGACCATAGTCACACTAGTGTCAATATAAAGTAGAGTATCGGATAGCATGTCACATCTGAATCACGAAACCAAGGGTTTACCACAGCCCGATTTTACGGGTGAGGTGTAGTCCTCGGTGAAATGACTTCTAACGTGATTACAATTTAGGGATACTATAGAGGATAGGACAGTGCCCTGTTTGTTCCATAAGAACCAAAGCCAATACCAGTAGAAGTTCTGCAAGTTGGGTAGCAAGTCTCCCAATCCGGTATCCCGTGGTCCTTGTGATCTATTTGACGAGATAATTGACTGGCACTAATAGGTTTACCTAGAATATGGAATTTAGAATGTCCATAACCCATTAGTCGACCAAGTCCTTATGGATAAGAAGATAGTAGGAAGACTGTATAAGCAAGAACACCGGGTAAGGTTTGATTCTCACAAAACTCGAACTACTTGTGCCTTATTTTAAAAATCTTGCATAATTGTATTCGACTATCTTAACAAACACTACCGTTACAGCTTAGTTTTGCAAGCTCACTCTGTTCTCGAGCTTGATTCGAGACATATGTTTAGTGGGGACGCCTGCTAACTTATTGTCTAATCAGAATCATTGTATTATGGTCTGATCAACCATGATACATTTGGTTCGCTCTACGTTTAATTATACTACGTGGATGGAGATATATAGGTATCTAGGATCTCATCCGCGACTGCTTGACAATTCCTCTTGAATTGTACGTTCGCCTTTGAATCACGTGATTGTATTCAGTAACATCTTTCTTGAACTCTTTATTGTTTTTGTCTTTCACTGATTTGGAAAGACAGAAGCTCGTAATTGGTAGAAAGATACCGTATATCCCATGGTTATGGTAGTTGTATACACAAGGGTAGTTATCGTCAGCCAGCCATGTGATTGAGTTACTCGTTCTCCTCTCGACCCCAAACTGTTATCGGGACTTTCAAGCCATCTGAATTTGAGAATGATTAGGATTTTACCCTTAGTCGTAATGCCAACCCAGGAGACCATTTATCCTCAAGAAACCAATTATTGTGAGCCTCTAACTATTTGCTTGAAGCTTGCATTAACTAGCAATACTTAAACCATAATCCAACCTTTCCTCGACCAAGCCCACGGTTTGGACAAGAGATGAATAGACAAGGGTAAGGACAATCATTTACCATGACTATGGTAGACACTCATCCGAGATTGGTTACCCCATCAATAACTCTTGTATACTGTGGACGAGTAGATCATTCTATTTTATCAACCGTGTGTCATTGTACACACTCATTTTTTTTAAATTATGGAGGAACGATCCTTGAATTGACTTATGTTTACCGTATTCCTATACGTCATGCCTTATTCATTATTAACAAGAGTCGAGGTAAATATCTGGACTTTGGAATCCTTCTAAAACTTATTATTCCTAAAACCCTGTCCTAGCTTCTGAAGGGAGTAGACTGCAGGCCTTCTAAAAATTTTGGAATATACAAGGATTATCGATTGATCAGAATAATTTCCATTAGGATGATAATTAGTGCCCCATGGACTCCCATTTTCCATTTAGATCATTTTGTGTCCCAGCCGTGTCACTAATAATCGAAGCACGAGACCAGTTGTTACCTTCCAACAAATTTTACATGCATGATCTAGACGAGTCCATCTTCATCTAGGTACATCATGTCCTACTCAAACATATCCCCTTGTACTCTATTTTTTCGTATACCTTTCAGGTCAAAAAGACAAGCTATAACCCTTACCATAATACCGGTATACTTTCCGACTTCCACTAGAGTCTCAACCTTGACTCAATTTATCCGACCCAATATATGGGTGTGATCTACTCGAAGTCCACTACGCACATGTCACTAGTGTGCCATTCAATGGTGTCTTCTCGTGATACCTAAATATAAAAGTCACAGAAGGCGCATCTTCAGGGCTTACAGAACCTATTTAACCAATCCGACTGTCTAACTAGCTCAACCACTTGGGTGAAAACCTATTCCAGATTACCCTAACCTAGTAGAAATAGTTTTATCATTGGGATCTTGTCCAGTCAATATAAATTGAAGTCCAAGGTTCATCCAACCGACGAGTGACGTCCGATTGGGAAACCCATTAAGACCCAGTAATACCCATTCATGCATACCACATATTTGGACTACATAACCGAACTTTTTAAAATAGGTCCCTATACCTATTATGTAGTCTCCACCTCTTAGAATGTGAGGCCATTCGTAAACCTTATTCCATCTACCTGGAAGTCGCGATACGATCTTGTATTGCATTTATCCCTTGCTCGTTTGTTTAAATAACCACGAAAAAGATCACAATCTCGATTTCTCAAATCCTGTTCTATTATGGAACCTGTTTAGAATTTCGATAACGGAACTTTGTACTACACGGATTGCAAGCCCTCTAGAAAATGAAGGGTTCTTCGAATTATCAAGTGACTGGACTAGGGTTGCCCAATCTAGCAAAATAGGTCATTGGTTCATAGACTTTCTTTCGATCTGCATAATTGGATACTCCC
Source organism: Iris pallida (assembly GCA_029216955.1). Classification (NCBI taxonomy): domain Eukaryota; kingdom Viridiplantae; phylum Streptophyta; class Magnoliopsida; order Asparagales; family Iridaceae; genus Iris; species Iris pallida. The sequence goes on from JANAVB010025196.1 coordinate 19,190,598, forward strand.
TATCTCTCTTGAAAATTTATATTTACTATCGATTATTCTTCCTTATCTTCCTATCCTTCCTATTATAGAGTGACGAATGGTCATGCTTATTAGAGTTTATCAATATTTCTTAGCTACTTGTATGAAATTATTGATTATTAAATATTGGGTCGTTTGATAGATAGGAGCGGATTATAGATACAATATGCCTAGATATTGTTGGTAGGATTGTTAGCAACCAGTTAGAAGATTTTAAGATTTTAGTTTTGAGGAGTAGTGTGACCAAAGGTGGGTAGAAGTTCCCCGGTATTCGGAATTACGAAATGGCTAGAGAAAGTTATAAAATATTTGGAGGAATTAATTAAGGGGAGTAAGGTAATGGTAGACTTTGAATTTTAAAGAATAGCGGCAAATTAGAATTTCGAGGACAAAATTATTTTAAGGTGGGTAGATTTGTAGCTCCCCTTCCCGAAAAATTTGAAATATTTTTTTATTATTTATTTTAATTGAAGGGTGATTTTGGATTTTATAATAATTATTTATTGGTTATACTAAAAGTGTCAAATAAAGGTATATTCATATTATGTATAAATAAGGCCCTAGACTGAAAATAAATAATATTAATGTATGAAAATTTAGAGTATTATATCTATATGTTATACATATATATATGTGGATATAAATATATATATGTAATTGTGTGTGTATGAGATTTATAAGTACCAGAAAAGTGTAGCGCAGAAGTTTTGTCAAATTTATAGCTTTATAAGTGCCAAAAAGGTACCTAAAGTGATTAGGCATTTAGTAGAGTGACACTTGTTTGTTCAAACAAGAAAGTTGACAGGAAAAACAATGCTGTGAATACCCTATTTAGTCAACTTAATGTACAAGTTGGCAAATGTGATTTGTTATTTGATTAGGTAAATGTCTTAGATATTTAGTGCAATCTGGCACTTGGTGCTAATGCTAAGCATCTAAATAGCAATGGAGTAAATGCAGCAGAAGGAACTTTATCATGTATATCTGTGTTGTAGATGACATGCACAACAAAGTTAATAACCTTATATTGTGCAATCTTCATATCGTTGATGTTACACTATTTATAAGCTATGGAGAATACCGAGAACTAGATGTACTTAGCATGCTTGATTAATGATGAGTTCATGGATCTATGTTATGACCAATTACTCCCATATTCCCTGCATGGACTCACGTTGCTTTTGCTCAAATTATTAGGACGTGTAAGGTATCGGCTATTAGACATCATTCTAGCTGGTGAACTTGTGGGGATTATATTTAAGTGAGAATATATTTAGGACTTTTGAGCTGACATCTATGGAAGAACTTGTGGTCGTGGATGCAAACATGAACTTTATCTTCGGCTTCACCTTTGTAGGAGTATATAAATGGTCAAGCGTTTATTGGTACATGTCCAATTTATATGACTTTCACAATTTGTGGTTAATATTATTTATTTACATGCCTCAAATTCTGGGACTCTTCAGCTTGCTATCCCAGAGGAACACAGGGCCCAACATCTCATATTTTTGTTACTCCTCAGCAAGCCTAACCGAGCAGTATTGATCCCCCGAGTTATTAATAGCAGAACACCCGATAGATGGAAGAAGAGATCGCGAGGGGGAATAGAGTCCTAAACCCTAAAGGATCGAGCGCCCCCTCCTAACCTGGGGTGGCCACCCCCGCGCTCACAGTGCCGCCGTGCGTAGCCAACGCCGCCGGCCAGGCACGGGAAATCCGCGCGCGCGCATGCACGAAGCAGACGCAACAGTAGAAGCAGCCCGACCCCCCCTACTTCGAGGTACGTTAGCTCCGCGTTCGTTCAACAAAATTTTAATTTATAAATTTCTATGAATAGCTGGGTTAACCATCTATCGACGCCTTCAATTAGATTTGTTTAGTTTGCCTTAAATAAATTATAGGAATTCCTGAAACTTCAGGAAAAATCTACCAAAAATGGAGTATTAAAACAGTCGAAACCCTCATATTTCGAGATGGATTCTGATCAACCTATTAGTAATTCTTGAAACTCTTCTGAATGGTATTTTAGGCCGCATGTAGCCCTTCAAACCCTTTCTTTTATTTTAATTTTTTATTCACTGGATGTAAAGATATTCGAACCCAAAGTTTGTGAAAAACAGTTTTTAGAAAATATAGAAATTTAATAAAACTCATCCACACGACGTGCGTCCTGCCAATCAGGACGACGTGGTCGCGAACCGAAAGCATCGAAGGCTGCGTATCGGCTTCATGGTCATGAGGGCTTTGACGGAATTCAAATTGGTCGCGTGTGCGCGACGAATTTGATGTGTATCCGTCGGAATCGTCCCGTATCCGTGCAATACAAATTCAGTCATAACTTTGTGTGCGCTCGTCAGATCAAGACGAAACTTACGCCAACAGGACCGTATCATTTTTTTGGTCCTGTATGCCAAGTTTTGTCCGATTCTGAGACAGTTGAATCGTATGTCGTTTTGCGGGCCGCACGGTCCCACTCAACGGGCGATTTTGTACACGGCCCGCCGAAATCTAACTTAGGACATACGGTTGGGTTCGTATCGAAAAACTGGATCCGTAGACATGTAGTTTGACGACTTTAGAGACCGTTGACTCTGGCACGCTTTTCGGTACAAAGCGGGCCCAACGGCAGACACTGTTTTGACCCAAAATTACCGTTTTGCTCCTGTGTTCAGAATTGGACTTAGAGACAGGTAATTCTAGCTATTTTGACTATTCTGAGAACATTGGTAATGTTTATTTTAGCATCTGGAGATGGTTGTATGAGTTAGACTATTGTGGCACACTGAGTGGTTTGGACTACCGGGTTTACCAGCAAAGGACTACAGGCGAGTACAGTTTATTGTCTGCATTTCGATATTATTTTTACTATATTTTATTAATTAGCCCTTGGTTATGTAATTTTTATACTCTATTATAAATTGTTGAGTCGGAAACGAGAAGTACGAAGGATGTGTGATCCAACCGTAGACCGTATTTATTTTCATACAGTAGATCTCGTAGACAGTATTTCTTTTCATGCAGTAGATCTCGTAGACAGTGTTTAATTTCATACAGTAGATCTTTTAGACAGTGTTTATTTTTATGCAGTAGATCTCGTAGACAATGTTTATTTTCATGCAGTAGATCTCGTAGACCGTGTTTATTTTTATGCAGTAGATCTCGTAGACATTGTTTAATTTCTGCAAGTAGACCTCGTAGACAGTGCTTATTTTTTATGTAAGTAGATCTCGTAGACCTCGCGGTGTAGTGGCCCAGACTGATCACATATCAAAGGTATTTCTAACAGTTGGGAAAAGTATTTTGTGTCTATTTATTTGCTATTGGTTTTCTGTATTTCCTGTTTATTTTCAAAACTCATGATTGATGTCTAACCTTTGTTTTATAGTCATTTTCTTTATTTGAAATTGCATTCAGTGAATTGTGCTCGTTCCATTCCTGACTGGAAACCAACATTTTCAGGTTAGCCGTAGATTCACTTAGCTTGGGGTGTGACGGGAATACTTGCAGACAAAAGCCTAGAGACTAGATAGATAGTTGAGTTGTAGTCATTCATTTATTTGTACAAGTTTATATTTTTTTACAAATGTAAAACTTGTGATCATTGTAAGTTAAATTAATTATGTGAATGAGCATTATTTGTGATTTTGATCTTCATGGCCGTGACAGCGTTCGACCGCCGACACTGCGACATAGGCTGGCTTGTACATGTCTCGTATCCGTTTAAAAAAACAGGTGCGGGTTGTGACAAAAATTATGGAGAGGAGAAGGGTTGGTCGGCTATGGAGGTGGAAATAAAGGAGGATTTAAGTTAGGGTTAGGGTTAGGATTTGGGCTAAGTTGATGTATATATATGAGTTTTATTGGGTTGCATGTATGAAAAGGAGTGGGAATCCTTTTTTTATGGGGTATTCGGCCATGGGGGGTTGCTTGGTCGAAATCTATGGTGGAGGTCAACTATGGCATGATTTGGTTGTTTGGTGAGTTGGCTAATTGATTGGATTGATGATTTAAAAAGGTGTTTCCTAATATAGAACTAATTAATTCTATCTATAGAATTTCAATCCAAATCTGAATTTAAACACAAAAATATGTAATTATTAATATTTATTAATGCCCAACATGCCTGCATAGGGTTGGGTTTGGCTTGGAAGAGTTTTGGGATCGGTTCGGTGCAACCGGGTCTCCTAAAAAGTCATAAAGGCTTTATAAACTAATTAATTAAATAAAAATATAACTTGCACCATAATTCGAATGGTTAACCTGCAAGAGATTATAATATGAACATGGCATTCCTAACATGGCTAGCTTGCTAGTTATAGCACCCGACTACGCTAGACATGTCATACTTTCTAGTTGTCTTGCATATTCAAACTCAACCATAGCTATAGTCCTTTTATATAATATAAATAAGATAAAAATTAATTAGAATGAAATAAAATCCAAAAATAATTTAAATATTTATTTTAAATTATGAGGAGTTTTACAGGTTAAATACTACATAATACAACTAACTAAATTATAAATAAAATCCTAACCCCAACACGGTTTAGATATCTTATCATCGAAGTAGTAAACCACGCTTACAACCAGACAAGGACAAGGGTTGGCATACTAATCCGCGACGAGATACTGTTCCATGCCATGTCCAGTTACAAATACATGATACATTCAATCAAGATCAGGTGTCAGATACCATATACAGAAAAATCAAAAATTTACGTATTCCAGGAACGGGGAGCGACACCTGGTATGTCTTTTACTGTAATAAATTATTTTAATGAAAGTACGAATATAATTTTAATGATAACATATTATTATTATAGATAAAAAGGGGTGAGAACCCTAACATGGTGATCATCTTTCTGGCCACCCATCGAAAGGACGAAAAGCTCATCGATGATCGGGCCATGCATAGATATGTAAGTATTACTTTACGTGTCACTAAATTTAGTATAACTTAAGAAATCTGCAATATATATCCATAGATGTGAAACAAGGATAGTAGTAAATATTATGCTTATCGAGATACGTACTTTCTAGGAGGAGTATTGTAGGCTAAAGCGTGAGATATCAACTACATCTATAGAGGGAGGGGCTGGTACTTCCTCACAACCCCCTCCGGCTCGGACGTTGGATGAGCTCTGGATGACCGTCGTTGGTGGTCTTCAGAGGGGTACGTACTACGGTACGGGATCCTATGGCGCCTTTATGGCGACACAGTCGTCCAGGGCCCCTCTGCCAGTGTGTATTCCCTACACCCCTCACAGGAATCGGTCCGAGTGGAGGAACTCCGTCGCCAGCTTACTGAGCTCCGTAACGAGCTGTTGTGAAGGATTGTGGAGCAGCCCTCTCAGCCGCAGACAGACGATGAGGCCCTTACCACACGATTTGATATGCTCAAGAGCACCATTAGGGACACGGGTGAGAGGATGGATCGTGCCGTTCAGCAGTGCCTGAGAGGGCGGATCTTGCCGTTCACGCGTTGCACGGGTCGCAGATGGCCATTAGCAAGCAAGTTTCGAGGCTGCGACTGTTATGGATTCCACCAACTCCAAACTGCTAGCCATTGAGAAGACACTTCCTAGTCGTGCGTTGACATCCACACTGTCTGTAGCGGTTCTACTGCCTCCTCTTCCTTCTACTGATGAGTCGTCATCGGTGATGATGACCCCGATGCAGAATAGGTTCATGATGTCCTAGATACCGGGACATCCTCCTCCTTATCCTGACCAGGCGTAGTAGTCCTTTAGTGGACTTATTCATTTTTTGTGTTGGTGACCCATTGTTGGGTCTTTATGTATTTATTTTATACACTTACAATTTGTATTATGTTATGTCGAATATTATCGGACACACTTTTTATAGCAGTTTGGTAGTGGATTTGTATCCACCCGGCTATTGCATGTCTTTCTGATCGTTAGATTCTATTTATTTGATTATTGATAGTTCTTTTTTATCATTTATCTTTATATTGGTTTACTGGTGTTGAGTGTTCCACCGAAGGGGTCGACGAACACAGAAAATTCTATGGAGGGTTGCTCCGGGTCTATTATATGCAAACTGTCACTCTAAATGTAGGTACAATGCTTTATAATATAATTGTCATGCGAACCCAGGGAATTCTACGGAGGGTTGCTTCGGGTCTATTATATGTACACTATCACTCTAAATACAGGTATAATGCTTTACAATATAACTGTCATTTATATAGAAGCATACAACATTCTAGTTATTTTTATTTTTTTGTATTTAGCGACATTTAGCGACGCTCAGCGACACTTTGCGACTCAAGACAACGTCGCTAACGTGAATCGGAACGTCGCTAAACTGAGAATCAGCATGTCGCTTGTAACACCCAGTTTTCCAGATGAGGGTAATTTATAAATTTTGTAATTATAATTTTAATTATTGATATTTGATTCACAATATGATTTTTAGTGATTTTTAATAATTTTTAAACTATTTAAAATCTGGTTTAAGTCATGACTTGTAATTTTGATGTGCTGCCAGTGAAACCTGAGAGACTGCATGACCTAGAGCCTAACCATATCATTAGGATGACTTAATTATCATTTTTAGCCTAGGGATAATTTGGTCATTTTGACTTATTTGAATTATTTGGTGATTTATTGAATTGGTGAATTCTAGGTTGACTTGACTCGTTAAGACCTAGTGAACTAGCCTAGAAGCTAACCCTAGCCATGGTGACCCTAGTCTAACTTAGGTTAACCTACTTTTAGTCATTAGAAACTAATTTTGGAATAGGAGGATTAGTTTGAGTGAAATCATTTCATGATTTATGGTTTAATGAAATGACTTATGATTTCATGACTTAATGACTTATGACTTGGCCCATGGCCCATAACTAGAAGCCCTAACCCTAATTCCTCCCTTTATGACCAGTCATAGGGATCCCTACCCTATATAAATACTTGTTCATTAGGGCTTGCCACTTTTTATCATTCCAACACTTGGAGAAAAAAAAGGTAAGTTTCCCCTTCCAAAAATTCCTATTTTATTCATTTGATCTCCTTTTTCATTCTAGTCTTTTGCATTGGGTTCTAATTTAAGTTTATGGACTGTTGGTGGAGAGCTATTTCAGTTTGGGATCAATTTGGAGCATTTGGCCATCAAGAGGAACACCCCCCATTTGGAGCTTTTCCATACAATTTGCACATATGGGTAAAACCCTTTAAATTGATTTAAATTTTGGTTTTCTTTGCATGTAGGGCTAGATCTAGGAGTCCCCTAGGTGTCCCTAAAATTTGGGTGGATTTCGTGTCCGTTTGGTGCCCGTATCGGACACATATCGTATTGTTTTGTAGGTGTTTGATTAAATGCCTCTAAGGATTTTATTTTCGATTTTTCTAAAACTAATTATATGAATTTGTTGCTCTATATGTGTATATAAAATTTTGTGAAGACTGATTGGATTTTCGTGTCTTTTTTGTGTCCAAAAGGGATACGGACACGCAGCACGAGACCCCCGTGCTATGCCCTGCTGCTCGACACTGATTGCGGACACGACACGTAATGGTTTGACACGAAACTTCATGGACACATGGCCCTGGTGACTGACATCACACCCATAAAATTTTACACGACCTTGATGTGTGTGCACGAAGAAAACGTGCGCGCACTGATTTTATACACACTGTACACGCGGGAAATTGTTCACTGATACGCACTATTTTCTTTGGACACGACTCACGTGTACACAAGACAAACATGTGTACACGAACACCTAGACCTACCCTAACTATGGACACGTGCACGACACTCGTAGATATGTGTGTCGTGTCCTTTGTGGCTCGACACCCGTGCACGAGACAGTGCATTGCACTGTCTCTGACACAGTGTTCATTGGCTCTTGGACACTTCGTGTCCCAATTTTTGGACACGAGGGACTCTCCCTGGACACGAAGGACATGTCCCAATGTCTGTACACCCTCTGACACGTGTTGTATGTTGACTTTGAATGTTTTGGTTTCGAATGTGCATAGTGTATGCACTGATTTCATTTTCCAGTTTTTGACAGTTTCAAATTGGGTTTTCTTTATAATTGAAATTGTATTAGAGAAATTGATTGTTTCTGAGGTTTAATATGATTTGAAGTTGTGTTTCAATTGTATTTTCAATAGGATATGTTTGGTATTCGAACTTAAGCGAGGGGAAAGGCATTTTCTGTTTTCAATACATGGCATGTTCTGATACTCTCTTTTCAGAGTCGAATGTTGTGGCCTAGTTAGTGTTTCAGTCCTAGTTGAACAATCAGGTTCAGTCCCTTCAACATATCCTTAGCTGACATTCAGTCTACTGTCCAGATTTTCCAATGTTGCCTTCCTAACTCAAATTGGGTTCAGCCTATGACAGAACACTCCTTGTATTCAGTCATATTCCTATGTTCAAAACTCAACTGAGCATGTTCCAGATTATTGTACTATTCATTTCCTCACTGCTCCGTTAATGAACTGAGGGAAGGGAAATGGTATTTTAGCAATTCTGTTCCCTCATTTCACTTACTCGAGTTTCATCCACATTCATTTCTCCTCACCCTTATAGCTGTCCTATTTTCCTATTTATGCAGTCATGTATCTGCACTTGATATCAGTCCACTACAAGTCTATGCCATTTGTTCCAGTGCATATTGTAATCAGTCCCTTAGCTAGGTTGACCTACATCATGATATGAACTACCCTATATTATATTATACATGTGTGTGTGTATATATATATATATATATATATATATTAGTGTGTGTGGAGTTTAGAGAGGGATGGGAGTTCACTGTGGTTAACATTAGGTTGGTTGGGGGATTGCCTTGGCATAGAAGGTTATCCACTGTTCAGGTAATATTGGTAAGCTGTGGGAGAGTTGTGAGATTAGAGGGAATGGTTGGTGTTGAGTTCATGTAGTTGATGACATCTAGGTGAATGGGTTTTCGTTTTTGAATTGTAAGTGCACTGATATATACACTGTCAATGAATGAACTGTCAATTAGATTTTGAACAGATTTTTGAACTGTTAGCTAACCTGAGATGCACAAGCCTATATGTGTACACACACACACTGAGAACTGCCAGTTAGATGGGGGAATGTGGTGCCAATGTGTGAGAGTAAGTGTTATATATATATGCATATTAGTCCTATATGTGCCCTGCTTGCATGTTCTGATACATGTTGAGTATCAGTCATGTGATGACACATATCCTGTCCCAAATCAGCTCTTACCTGTCCTATCTACAGCCTAAGACCTGTCCCCAAGTGTCCCATATTTCAGCCCCATTGCTAGCCTAGTAGCTGTCCACAAGACCAGTCCTTAATACCCCTTAGAAAGTCTTAATTTTAGTCCCAAACCATCCCAAACTTGTCCTATTTCTAGCCCTCTAACAACAGCTATATGACTGCCCCTTGTTGTCCAAATATTCAGCCCATTCACCCTACTTAACAGTCCAAATATTTCAGTCCTAACAATCCCATTTCCAGCCCCCCCCCCCCCCCCCAAGACTTGAAATCAGTCCATGAAACCATCCTTAAACCCATACATTCAGTCCACTTTGTGAGCCACTTGTGTGTGTCCTTGTGAGCCACTTGTGAGTGTGTGTGTGAGCCTATATGATATTGGCAAGCCTATAGGTTAGCCTATATAAATGTGTCCTATTTTAGCTATGTGCATATGTGTGTTATTATATAAAATTAGATTAATATTAATATATGTATATGTGTGAAAGTGTGTAATGGATTATGTGATTAGCCTAGGCATATAGCCTATGGCTCATAAACCTGTGTTTATGGCTTGAATGCCAGTATAGGAGTGTGGTTGGCTTGTATAGCCTAGAAATTGGGTGTGCTTGCTAGAATAGGCTGGTTAGGCCTAGTGGGACTTGTTTGGCTTAGGCTTGACCTAGTTGACTTAGTTTGACTAGTCCAGGTTGACTGGAGTTGACTAAAAGTCAACATTAGTTTGGATGTGACCAATTGACCTAGTTTGACTAGAGTATTGACTTAGGTTGACCCAGAGTTGACCAAGTTTGACTTGGACCTAGTTTAACCTAGACAGTTGACCAGGTTTGACTTAGAGTTGACTTTGACCTAGATTTGACTTTGAATCATGTAGATTGCATCATAGACTTCATTTGTCTTATTTTAAGCATATTATAACCTGTATTGTTCTATTTAGGACATTGTGACTCCGGTGCAGACATCTAATATTACACTACTCTTTCAGAGTAGCAGGCGAGTACATTCTCGGATAGTTCTCTCATTTACTTATCAATTACTGTACTTCAGTTCTAGTTAGTTGTATGCGATTCTCTGTTACAATACATATGGATATTCTGGATTCATGTATACGACACACATTTATTTTCTGGCCTCTATTACTAGTATCATCATTCTGGCTTCTATTACTGGAATCACCTACTGGAATCATTTACTGGAATCATTTACTGGTATCATTATATTTTGGTTGGACTCATCTTGAATCATTGTGTCGGATTTCTGGATTCACTTGCTGGGAGGGGAAATACTTGAATAAGACATGTATGTCCCCCAATCTGGAATCTCCTAACTGGAATCTACTGGAATGATAGCCATCTCATACCCGGCCAGGTGTGTGATGTGCCGTATTACCTACAGCCGTTTACATGTCGATCTCGGTATTTTAAAACACACTGTTAGAGTATAGGCTGGACTCACCCTGAAATTATTGATCACTATAACTGGAATCGTCCCTTACAGGATTCATCTTGTATTAGATTCATCCTGTACTGGACTTACATTAGAGTTACACTTGTCTACATTGCTGTCTGGACTTTATATCATATTACCCTGGTTCAGCTAGATCTATTTTTATAGTCTTCATTGCTATGATTCTTCTCTTGTTTAGTTATTTACTTTCCTTGCACTTTATTTGTCTTTCTTACCATCACCTGAATATAAACTGCCATTTTCATCGATACAACTGTCTATAACTGCTTTATAGTTCTCTGTCATTTACTTGGGTTTTCTAGATGAGATGTGCTCGTTTCTGTCCTGACTGGACCTGTTGAAAATTTTACAGATAATTGCCCTGAGGACACATGTCCTACATATTACGGACCAGGAGACGGGTTAGCTACCTTTGGCCCCGACACACAGGAGTGATCGAGATTTAGTTTAGTAGACTGGCATCTATTTTCATTTAGAGCTTGTTGTATAGAATTGAGACTTGAGATGTATTGAGATCGTTCGAGATATTGTTATTATTTCAGTAGTTATTGTTGTCTTCAATTTCTTAGTTATATTTCTGTGTATCTTATCGTGCTTAAACTGTGATTGAGTTACACCATATCTTATACTTGTCCTCCGTTCGGAGTTGATCATGATGAGTACATTATATACTGCATGTGTTGATGGTTAGTTAGAGACTTAGAACAGCGTTCTACCGCCGACACTGCGGCGTAGGCTGGGCGCTGTTACGTACTCGTACCCTCACAGTGGGTGCGGGTCGTGACACAATTTTAGTGGTGGCCCATGCAGGTCGAGAGTCGTATTAGTGCGATGTCGTGGTAGTACGGCGACTTAGTTGTACTACTGCGAGCCTGCGATAGGATTGAGAGATAGGCTTTAACGGAAAGGTACTCAATCATAGTTAGGACTACTTGAGAGATTCCTGGACGACCCTTGAGAATCTCATTATGAACTTCAAATTGAAAATTCTTTTCCTTTTGTTTTGATTCACCCTCTCTCCTTGATGTTTAAAGAATCTTAGACTATTAACTTCCTTGATCGTATCCTTACTTACATTTTGTCTATCTTATGTTGCTAATTTAGCACCAGTTTGCGAGCTTATCTTGTTCGAGCTTGATCATGACATATTTTATTGGGGGCTGGCACCCACTAACATATTGTCTAATCAGAACCGGTGCATGATGGTCTGATCAACCTATTGTACTTTTGTTCGCTTTTCATATGTTATTCTATGTGGAGGGAGACATAGTTAAATTTTCCTTAGAGTCTCATCCACGACAGCTTCGACAATTTTCTTTTGAATTATTTTCATCGCCTATGAACCACGTATTGTACTTAATAACATCGCCTTTGAACTCTTATTTGTTTTGCCTTTCATATATTTCAGATAGAAAAGGCATTGTACTTGATAGGTCAACCCAAGGTATCATGTTCAGTTTCCCTATCCAAAGGAAGAAATTGCCTTATTTCTATATCCTTGCATCATCCTTTAAATTCTAATTATTTGATCGTGATCAGTTGACCGGGTCATCCTCCTTATCATCCAGTGTTTGGGGTCTTATTCAATTGAATAAATTTAATTGTGACATGGATATCAAATCTTGGATACTCGTGCTCAGACTTCAAAGGCCTCGTTCTCCATCTTGTCCAAACTTCGTCATATCCTGAAGTTGATCAACTTAGATCGTGCCGGGACTAAGTCTTCTTTTATATATGGTATTATTGGATTTCAATGCTATTGACACTCGTGCCTTAAACTTTTAATTTGATCATCTTTGGAATAGTAATCCTTCATAATTAATTCCTAGTTGTCTTTACCAGTTTCATATAGGATGGTAGACTGTCCCTTTGCACCTCCTTTTGAGGAAGCTAGGCCACCTGTAGATCAGCACCAGAGGGGTGGAGCTTTTGCGATGGCAGCCGAGGAGACTGACATTGCAGGTGATGGATTAGCAGGTTTGACCTTCTTATTCTTCCTCCCTACTTTCATGTGTGATTTCCCTTAGTACCTGCCAGGATATTTCTTGTGATTGCTAGATAGTGTAGCTACCCTGTTCGAGACTGTGGAATCATGACCAGTAGGATTGTGTTGCTTCGACCTTGATTGATTTGGGGTTTGACCTAGGAAGGGTGCGATCATCTTAATTTCGAGGACGAAATTTTTCTAAGGTGGATAGGATTGTAACACCCATTTTTCCAGATGAGGGTAATTTTGAAATTTTATAATTATAATTATTAATTATTGATATTTGATTCACATTATAATTTTTTAGTGATTTTTAATAATTTTTAAACTATTTAAAATCTGGTTTAAGTCATGACTTGTGATTTTGATATGCTGCCAGTGAAACCTGAGAGACTGCATGACCTAGAGCCTAACCATGTCATTAGGATGACTTAATTATCATTTTCAGCCGAGGGGTAATTTGGTCATTTTGACTTATTTGAATTATTTGGTGATTTGTTGAATTGGTGAATTCTAGGTTGACTTGACTCGTTGAGACCTAGTGAACTAGCCTAGAAGCTAACCCTAGCCATGGTGACCCTAGTCTAACTTAGGTTAACCTACTTTTAGTCATTAGAAACTAATTCTGGAATAGGAGGATTAGTTTGAGTGAAATCATTTCATGATTTATGGTTTAATGAAATGACTTATGATTTCATGACTTAATGACTTATAACTTGGCCCATGGCCCATAACTAGAAGCCCTAACCCTAATTCCTCCCTTTATGACCAGCCATAGGGATCCTACCCTATATAAACACTTGTTCATTAGGGCTTGCCTCTTTTTATCATTCCAACACCTGGAGAAAAGAAAGGTAAGTTTTCCCCTTCCAAAAATTCTTATTTTATTCATTTAATCTCTTTTTTCATCCTAGTCTTTTGCATTGGGTTCTAATTTAAGTTTATGGACTGTTGGTGGAGAGCTATTTCAGTTTGGGATCAATTTGGAGCATTTGCCCATCAAGAGGAACACCCCCCATTTGGAGCTTTTTCATGCAATTTGCACCTATGGGTAAAACCCTTTAAATTGATTTAAATTTCAGTTTTCTTTGCATGTAGGGCTAGATCTAGGAGTCTCCTAGGTGTCCCTGAAATTTGGGTGGATTTCGTGTCCGTTTGGTGCCCGTAGCGGACACGTGTCGTATTGTTTTGTAGGTGTTTGATTAAATGCCTCTAAGAATTTTATTTTCGATTTTTGTAAAACTAATTATATGAATTTGTTGCTCTATATATGTATATAAAATTTTATGAAGACTGATTGGATTTTCGTATTTTTTTGTATCCAAAAGGGACACGGACACGCAGTACGAGACCCCCGTGCTGTGCCCTGCTGCTCGACACTGATTGCGGACACGACACGCAATGGTTTGACACAAAACTTCATGGACACATGGCCCTGGTGACTGACATCACACCCATAAAATTTCACACGACCTTGATGTGTGTGCACGAAGAAAACGCGCGTGCACTGATTTTACACGCACTGTACACGCGGGAAATCGTTCACTGATACGCACTATTTTCTTTGGATACGACTCACATGGACACAAGACAGACACGTGTACACGAACACCTAGACCTACCCTAACTATGGACACGTGCAGGACACTCGTAGATGTGTGTGTCGTGTCCTTTGTGGCTCGACACCCGTACACGAGACAGTACATTGTACTGTCTCTGACACAGTGTTCATTGGCTCTTGGACACTTCGTGTCCCAATTTCTGGACACGAAGGACTCTCCCTGGACACGAAGGACATGTCCCAATGTCTGTACACCCTCTGACATGTGTTGTATGTTGACTTTGAATGTTTTGGTTTCGAATGTGCATAGTGTATGCACTGATTTCATTTTCCAGTTTTTGACAGTTTCAAATTGGGTTTTCTTTATAATTGAAATTGTATTGGGGAAATTGATTGTTTCTGAGGTTCAATATGATTTGAAGTTGTGTTTCAATTGTATTTTTAATAGGATATGTTTGGTATTCGAACTTAAGGGAGGGGAAAGGCATTTTTTGTTTTCAATACATGGCATGTTCTGATACTCTCTTTTCAGAGTCGAATGTTATGGCCTAGTTAGTGTTTCAGTCCTAGTTAAACAATCAGGTTCAGTCCCTTCAATATATCCTTAGCTTACATTCAGTCTACTGTCCAGATTTTCTAATGTTGCCTTCCTAACTCAAATTGGGTTCAGCCTATGACAGAACACTCCTTGTATTCAGTCATATTCCTATGTTCAAAACTCAACTGAGCATGTTCCAGATTATTGTACTGTTCATTTCCTCACTGCTCAGTCAATGAACTGAGGGAAGGGAAATGGTATTTTAGCAATTCAGTTCCCTCATTTCACTTACTCGAGTTTCATCCACATTCATTTCTCCTCACCCTTATAGCTGTCCTATTTTCCTATTTATGCAGTCATGTATCTCACTTGATATCAGTCCACTACAAGTCTATGCCATTTGTTCCAGTGCATATTATAATCAGTCCCTTAGCTAGGTTGTCCTGCATCATGATATGAACTACCCTATATTGTATTATACATGTGTGTATATATATATATATATATATATATATATATATTAGTGTGTGTGGAGTTTAGAGAGGGATGGGAGTTCATTGTGGTTAACATTATGTTGGTTAGGGGATTGCCTTGGCATAGAAGGTTATCCACTATTCAGGTAATATGGGTAAGCTGTGGGAGAGTTATGAGATTAGAGGGAATGGTTGGTGTTGAGTTCATGTAGTTGATGACATCTAAGTGAATGGGTTTTCGTTTTTGAATTGTAAGTGCACTGATATATACACTGTCAATGAATGAACTGTCAATTGGGTTTTGAACTGATTTTTGAATTGTTAGCTAACCTGAGATGCACAGGCCTATATGTGTACACATACACACTGAGAACTGCCAGTTAGATGGGGGAATGTGGTGCCAATGTGTGAGAGTTAAGTGTTATATGTATATGCATATTAGTCCTATATGTGCCCTGCTTGCATGTTCTGATACATGTTGAGTATCAGTCATGTGATGACACATATCATGTCCCAAATCAGCTCTTACCTGTCCTATCTACAGCCTAAGACCTGTCCCCAAGTGTCCCATATTTCAGCCCCATTGCTAGCCTAGTAGCTATCCACAAGACCAGTCCTTAATACCCCTTAGACAGTCTTAATTTCAGTCCCGAACCATCCCAAACTTGTCCTATTTCCAGCCCTCTAACAACAGCTGTATGACTGCCCCTTGATGTCCAAATATTCAGCCCATTCACCCCACTTAACAGTCCAAATATTTCAGTCCTAACAATCCCATTTACAGCCCCCCAAGACTTGAAATCAGTCCATGAAACCATCCTTAAACCCATACATTCAGTCCACTTTGTGAGCCACTTGTGTGTGTCCTTGTGAGCCACTTGTGAGTGTGTGTGTGAGCCTATATGAGATTGGCAAGCCTATAGGTTAGCCTATATAAATGTGTCCTATTTTAGCTATGTGCATATGTGTGTTATTATATAAAATTAGATTAATATTAATATATGTATATGTGTGAAAGTGTGTAATGGATTATGTGATTAGCCTAGGCATATAGCCTATGGCTCATAAACCTGTGTTTATGGCTTGAATGCCAGTGTAGGAGTGTGGTTGGCTTGTATAGCCTAGAAATTGGGTGTGCTTGCTAGAATAGGCTGGTTAGGCCTAGTGGGACTTGTTTGGCTTAGGCTTGACCTAGTTGACTTAGTTTGACTAGTCCAGGTTGACTGGAGTTGACTAAAAGTCAACATTTGTTTGGATGTGACCAATTGACCTAGTTTGACTAGAGTATTGACTTGGGTTGCCCCAGAGTTGACCAAGTTTGACTTGGACCTAGTTTAACCTAGACAGTTGACCAGGTTTGACTTAGAGTTGACTTTGACCTAGATTTGACTTAGAATCATGTAGATTGCATCATAGACTTTATTTGTCTTATTTTAAGCATATTATAACCTGTATTGTTCTATTTAGGACATTGTGACTCCGGTGCAGACATCTGATATTACACTACTCTTTTCAGAGTAGTAGGCGAGTATATTCTCGGATAGTTCTCTCATTTACTTGTCAATTACTGTACTTCAGTTCTAGATAGTTGTATGCGATTTTCTGTTACAACACATATGGATATTCTGGATTCTTGTATACGACACACATTTATTTTCTGGCCTCTATTACTGGTATCATCATTCTGGCTTCTATTACTGGAATCACCTACTGGAATCATTTACTGGAATCATTTACTGGTATCATTATATTTTGGTTGGACTCATCTTGAATCATTGTGTCGGATTTCTGGATTCACTTGCTGGGAGGGAAAATACTTGAGTAAGACATGTAGACATACCCCAATCTGGAATCTCCTAACTGAAATCTACTGGAATGATAGCCATCTTACACCCGGCCAGGTGTGTGATGTGCCGTATTACCTACAGCCGTTTACATGTCGATCTCGGTATTTTAAAACACACTGTTAGAGTATAGTCTGGACTCACCCTGGAATCATTGATCACTATAACTGGAATCGTCCCTTACTGGATTCATCTTGTATTAGATTTATCCTGTACTGGACTTACATTAGAGTTTCACTTGTCTACATTGCTGTCTGGACTTTATATCATATTACCCTGGTTCAGCTAGATCTATTTTTATAGTCTTCATTGCTATGATTCTTCTCTTGTTTAGTTATTTACTTTCTTTGCACTTTATCTGTCTTTCTTACCATCACCTGAATATAAACTGTCATTTTCATCAATACAACTGTCTATAACTGCTTTATAGTTCTCTGTCATTTACTTGGGTTTTTTAGATGAGATGTGCTCGTTCCTGTCCTGACTGGACCTGTTGAAAATTTTACAGATGATTGCCCTGAGGACACATGCCCTACATATTACGGACCAAGAGACGGGTTAGCTACCTTTGGCCCCGACACTCAGGAGTGATCGGGATTTAGTTTAGTAGACTGGCATCTGTTTTCATTTAGAGCTTGTTGTATAGAATTGAGACTTGAGATGTATTGAGATTGTTCGAGATGTTGTTATTATTTCAGTAGTTATTGTTGTCTTCAATTTCTTAGTTATATTTCTGTGTATCTTATCGTGCTTAGACTGTGATTGAGTTACACCATATCTTATACTTGTCCTCCGTTCGGAGTTGATTATGATGAGTACATTATATACTGCATGAGTTGATGGTTAGTTAGAGACTTAGAACAGCGTTCTACCGCCGACACTGCGGCGTAGGCTGGGCGCTGTTACGTACTCGTACCCTCACAGTGGGTGTAGGTCGTGACATCGCTGAACGTCATTGAACGTCGCCAACATGCTAACGTGGCCAACATTACAGGTCAGCAACTTTAGCCAGTCCACGTCACTATCTTCGTCGCTAAGTTCATATCAGCACGTCGCTATACAAGTATTGTAACGTCGCTGGTTGTAGCCAAACGTCGCTAAAAAGGTGACATGGCAAAACAAAATTGCCAGATATCGAGTCACTAAACGTCGCTAAACTTTGCAAACAACGTCGCTAACTATTGAAAGTCAGCGACTATTAACAACGAATTATTTTGTCACAAATTAGCAACGTTATGTCGGTAAACGTCGCTACTTGTGTAAAAACCTAGCGACGTTCTGCGTCGTAGAAATACGTCGCTATAGCGACGAAAGATGACGTTCTTCCCGTTAGCGACCATGTTTTACGCGTCATCGTCCAAACATTGCTAAGTTCGTCGCAGATTTACTTTAGCGACATTTTTTTTTATGTTTGGCGACGTCTTCTGACATCGCTAATGTAACATATTTTGGTAGTGACGCTAATAGAGAAAACTCAAAAAATTATGCCAAGTCATGAATATTGGCAAGTCACAATGATCAAGAGCTCGCACATCGAGAATCACATTGTACGTACCATCGACATACGCGATTTCTTGTATTACGAAAATACTCAATCTCACGAACAAGATAATATTAAAATACATAATACAAGAAGATATACACGGGGGCAGAACTATTTGGAGGATAGGGGTTGTCTTAAAGCCACATTTATATGGAGTAAGTTGAGATAACTGCCAGCCTTATCATAATTGAATGGTATAATGTCCCCCCCCCCCCCCCCCCCCCCCAACCATTACCTCATTGTTCAGCCCATGTTAATCACAAATATGTTCACATAAATTCTAATATGAGATACGGTTGTTACAATTAGTAGTGAGCACTATTCGGTTTTGGATTGAAAATCAAACCGAAATGAACCAAATAAGACATTTGGTTCGGTTAAAAATTTTCGTTCGGTTTTCAGTTTTGAAAAAACTAAAAATTCTTATTATGCTACGGTTTTTGTTTCAATTTCAGTCCAAAACTGAAAATCGAATAAGACTTATACAATTATGTAAACACCATCAATTCTATGTATATTTTGTGATTAAAAATGTGTATATTTTGAAAACAATAATTATATATATGTATTTTAAAATCCAACTTTCATAATTTAACAATTAGTCCAACTTTGTGAGCAATTTTGAAATTCATCAAATGTGTGTATAAAAATTATAATTTTTAATATATTTACCACTATTCCAAATCGGCCCATTAAACAATAAAAATAGTTCAACGAACAAACCGAATTGATTATTCAGTTCCATTTTGACTAATTCGTATCAGTATTGAATTTTTAGAATTTCGATTTATTTGATTTTGATTATTTTTGGTTGGGTTGAAACCAAATAAACCGAACACTCACTCTTGTTATATTTATACTTCTGAAAATTTCTAAAGTGCATTGATGATGCATCATGACTTTTGCAGGAAAAAAAAGTATTTATGTTCTGATGCCATCATCATTGATCCTGTTTAATTAATTTTATCACATAACTTAACGTCAAGAATTGTTACAGAGGATGTGGGGCGAGTAGGAAAACCCTTCTCGTACGCCCACACATGCCATAGTGTTATCTCCATGACATTCTAGTTGTGACAGACTGAAGTATAGGTAAACTCTATAACAATAGAACTTGCACCCACTAGTTGCTTATGACTGCACTTGTGCATAGTTTTAAATTTATATTGGTTTTTAAAAAGTATAAATAATTTTGACATTTGTCTTTTAAGTCTTCCAAAAATATTTAAAATTGAACTAACTTTTGTATAAAAATATACCAAGTGTTAGACTTCCTTTAAGAAAAGGAAGAATTTTTTTTTTTTGTCTAAGATAAAAAAAAGGCAAATTTTAAAGATACTGCAAAAGCTAATAAAAAATGTCCAAGTATTTACAAATTTATCATTCAGTTTTTTTTATTAAGAGACTGTCCATTAATGATATTAGGACAGTCCTACCAATATAATTGACTGCTAAAATTTTTGACAAATTTCATTACATAATTGATACAATATTGACAACATGCATGACTGTAGAAAATTTCTACAATCCTGACTGGATCATGATTTATGTTGGCTATCAAAAATATATTGGTAGGATTGTTACATTTTTTGACAGTTCAGAATATTTGTAAGACTGTCAAATGACAGTCTTGTATCCGTTGCGGACAATCCTTTAGTATATATTTTTGAATGAAAATTTTATAAATATTTGGACAGGCCTGAATAACTTTTTGCAGTGCTTTACAAATTGCATAAGAAATCTCAAATCCCAAACCCAGCCTTAAGTTCCAGTCCATTTCCCATGCTACTCATGCTACATGGATGATGGATCGAGACCACTCGTGGCAAACATACTCATGCCCTGCAATCATACAACAAGAAAGCACGCATTTCTTTTTCTTACATCTCCCCGTAACTCATGGCATTACATCTGCTGCTGATGATTAGGTGAACACTTATTGCACTCTCTCTCTCTCTATATATTATACAGAGCACCCATGAGCTCTCACCACCAGCTTCAAATGGCTACGATGCAGATCATCAACCAACAACCTTTCCTTCTTCTCTTTCTGTGCTTCATCATCCTATTAGTTAGGCTCTCCCGGGGTTCCCAGGTTGATTGGAGTGGCGAGAAGGAAGATGAGGTTAACATGGTTAGGAGTAGCGATCACCAAGCGGCATTGCCGAGAGGCTGTGACCTGTCCAAAGGAGAGTGGGTTCTCGACGGCTCGTACCCCCTCTACGACGCGGGCTGCCCTTATCTCAGCACTGAAGCCCGCTGTCGGAGGAACGGACGACCGGACTCCGACTACGAGAAGTGGAGGTGGAAGCCCCGACACTGCTCCACCCCAAGGTCCTCTTAATCTGTCACGAGTTGAATTAATTAATGTTTCTACTTAACACTTACATAAGTACGTACGTACCAACATAAAAGATATTGTATTGGTGGTGGTTCTAGGTTCAATGCCTTGGATTTTCTAGGAAGGATGAGGAGGAAGAGAGTGATGCTTGTTGGTGATTCAATTATGAGGAGCCAATGGGAGTCTCTTGTCTGCTTGGTGCAAGCAGTCATTCCTGACGAGAGGAAGCTGGTCTCTTCTGACGGCCCATCTGTGGCTTTCCATGCCCTGGTAATTAATTAATACATAGAAATGTTTTGTGATCACTTCCATGAACTTGAAGTAAAACAATTACGACCATAACATGTACAGGATTTCGAGACCTCGATCGAGTTCTCATGGGCTCCGCTTCTGGTGGAACTTAAGGAAGGAGCGCGAAATGAGAGAGTCCTCCACCTCGACTCCATCGAAGAGAATGCCAAGTACTGGCGAGGGGTTGATGTCCTCGTGTTCGATTCCGCTCACTGGTGGACTCACTCCGGCAAATGGAGATCGTATGTTGTCAGTCATAACTAGTTTTTCTTCGGGTTATTTTATATAAGGGTACCGACCTAATTAGACTTTGACTTTGGATACTGTATTTGTCCGTTATGATAAATTCGGGTACTCGAAATTTTTTAGTAGTCAATAAAAGACTCATTTTCCCACTTAAAGTCCAATTTCGTTAGTAAAATATGTTATTAAAAAATTTCGAGTACCCAAATCCATCTACGGATAGATTCAGTACCCAAAGTCTAATTAGATCTAATCATGGTACCCTTATACAAAACATTTTTTTTTCCTTTACTACTCTAGACTGAACAAATTTAGCACTTTGTTATAGATGGGATTTGTTCATGGAAGGGGGAAAGCTATTTGCTGACATGAACCGAATGGTTGCCTATGAGAAGGGACTCACTACCTGGGCCAAGTGGATAGACTTGAATCTGGACCCTCGGCGGACTCGAGTCATCTTTCGAAGCCTCTCCGCTCGTCATAACCGGTAGAATGTTCTTCTCTTTTTGTCTTAGTAGAATTCCTAGATGTCCTCGTGCCGGATACATATAGGATATAGTACCATAGACATTCAAAATATGCTAGGGCACACCAAAATAGCTATTGTGTACTCGTGTCGTATCCCTATTTGTGTAACACAGATGCCAACTGATCACTTGGGCTAAATCTTGATATAGGGATAATGGGTGGCAATGTTTCAAGAAGAGGGAGCCACTAGTCTTCTCAGGCTACACACCTCGAGTCCCTGGACAACTTCTGGTACTTGAAGAAGTACTGAAGAAGATGAGCTTCCCGGTCTACCTCCAAGAAATCACAAGCATGTCGGGACTCCGCAGAGATGGACACCCATCGGTGTACACGACGGCTCGCGACGCTCGTGACTCGGTTGCGTCGGATTGTACTCATTGGTGCTTGCCAGGGGTTCCTGATGCTTGGAATGAGATGTTGTATGCTCTCCTCTAAGACTATTTACCGGGGCTTACATTATCTAGGTGAAGGTAGGCTCGTCTAAATGCGGTTATAACTACAACAAGTGCACGTAGCACTTAATTCTACATTCCTCCGAATAGAACTTGGCACCTTATTTCTCCATTGTTTTATTCCATGCCGCTGTACCAAACCTCTAGAATTGTAATCAAGGTTTACGGCTATTTATACTTATGGGATTAGAGACCACAACGAACGTTGTCTATCATAGGGATGTGCATCGGTCGGTGGTCGACCTATTTGGTCCCAACCGAAGTCGAACCGAAGTTAATCGGTTTGAAAATAAACAAAACCGAACCGAACCAACCAAATGGTCGATTCGGTTTTGAAACCGACCGACTTGGTCCGGTTTGGATCGGTTCGACTTGGTCGGTTTTGATCACATACAAATGGACTGTATGCTTTTTTGTGTGTGAAACCTCAGTCAACTTGCACTATGCAACAGTAAATACAATTCAGCAGCTTCGATTCAACTTACGCTTTGTAAGTGGAAAAAAATACCAATTATACATATAAAAATTCCTATACATTCAACCAAAAACCTTTTTTATGTGCACATGAGCAATTAAAAAAGAATAGGAGCCGCCAGCACTCCTCTTTGAGACTAGAGAGAGAACTTTTTCAACTTCAACTTGATAAATGGCTATGATGTGAATAAATGAACCAAACCGGTATAATACAACCCAATGAACCCATACACAACCGGCCAACCCTAACTATTTAACAAGGATTTGGTTCGGTTCGGTTTATACGGTTTTTTGCATAACCAAACCGTGAACCGAACCGGTTGGTTTTGAAAAAATTGAAGCCGAACCAAACCAACCGAACCATCGGTTCGATTTAAAACCAATCGATTCGGTTTGGTTTGGTTCGATTTGGTCGGTTTGACTTAATTGTGCACAGCTCTAGTCTACCACAAAGAAAATACAAATCATACACTTGCTATTCAAAATAAAGCCAGAACAAATACGCTATGGCACCAAGACAAGTTCCAACCTTTTATATAATAGCAATATAATTTGTGTAGACTCATTGTCCAAAGTCAACTCTTAAGCATCATTAGTAGGTGGGACTCTCCGATACAATTTGGGGCCCAATTCAAAAAAAAAAAAAGTAAATATAGAATGGGTTGGATTTATATGAGAATACTATAAGAAATGATAAATTGAGCTCCGGTCCCAAAGGTTATGTGGTCAAAAATTGATGTGGAAAAAAAGTAATGTAAAATCTTGAATCTAGAAAGTTGGGCTACAAATTAGGACTTACTATTCTACAGAATGACTTCCTACAATCTAGAATCTAAAAATTGGAAGACCCAACCTTTAGCATCTATGGATGGAATGGAATCGAAATGATAGAAATTGGAATCATAGATGGAACTTATATTCTATAAAATAAGCTTCAAAATTCTTAACGTAGAAATTACGTCTGAGAATGAGCCTTAGTAAGGATGCTCTTACACTTCTGAAGAGAAAAATTGATATTTGAATATTTAAGCATGGGTAGTTTTTCGTCTCTCTCGAGAACGATGACAGTTGTGTGTGCGTTGCATCATATCTTCTGTATATGTGTATCGTCTCTCTTTTTTTTTCTTTTTCTTTTTTTCCTATTCTTTCAGTTACGTGCAGTATGTACAGGAGAATGAAATAAAAAGTACAAAAAAGGAAGAAAAAAGAGAAAAATAAAGAAGAAGACAGTGCCCTCTTCTTGAAGAATCCTATCCGCCATGGCACCGTACACGTGCAGCAACATAAGGGAATAGAAGGGCGGCCTTCCCCTTGGTCAGCTTCTTTGGGATGTTGGTGTTGGGCGCCATGGAAGCTGGGAGGTTAAAGAAAAGAAATTTCGGTAGAATTTAGGCTTGAAAGTTTGGGAGCGTAAAGGTTTTACTCCCAATGCTTAGGCCTATTTATAGGCAAAGAGCCGACTCTTCGTACGCCATTGACGCCTCGAAGATCGTACCAATTAAATCAACAATTGATGCTGATTGACAGTGAGGCAGCACGTAATTTACTGAACTCTCCATGGACACGTGGTGAAATACCGAATCATTCAACTATTGGCGGATGAATCCAACGGTCTTCCGATCCAGTCGTTTTCAGTCTTCAGAAGCTTTGTCCTTTATCTTTGCGTTGTTCGAATCTTTGCGATCGGGAATTATGTTGTACAAAGGCTACTTCATCCGTATCATCTGTGGATGTCGTCTTTGCTCAAAACGATCCCTATGGATGGCACCTAAAAAAGAAAAAGAGTCGAAGTCCGGTCGCGTCGGGGACATCTTTATCTGAGGAGGAGGCTTCGTCGTCCGGCTCCTCATTATGTTAGGATCGGCCGGCTCGGCCCTCAAACGACCATACAAGTCCATGCATCAGAGTAGATCCTCCATCTTTGGCTTCCAAATTGTCCAGTTTCTCTCTGTGAGGGTGATCATACGAGTGTTCATCTGCTCCGTAGACGTGGTTGTTCATATGAAGGAAAGTGTCCAAAAATAGGCTTATGACCTTTTTTGACCATATATATGGTAATCCTATATAAGATTGGATTTGACCATATATATGATAATCCTACAAGGATTGGATTTCAAATATATGTAAGTCTACATAGGATTGAATTTCCAATATATAATCCTACATAAGATTGGATTTTAAGCCTACATAGGATGAGATTTCTATAGTATATAAAGGGGTCTAATGGTTCTCCACAATTGACACCCTCCAAGAGTACTCAATGTAAGTTATTGAACAAGACATCTCATTGTGTTCAAGTTGTTGAATAAGTTCAACACAAGAGAGCTAAAGTTTTTGAATAAGTTCAACACAAAAATTTGAGAGATTTTTTTTTATCTTTGTGATAGAGATCGAGTTCTTGAGTGTAAGGAGAGAAGTGTTGAGAGCTATTGTAATTCATTTTCCTCTTCATAGTGGAACTAAATTACCCTCGTTTGTGGAAGTAGGCATCTTGGCCGAACCACGTAAATTATTGTCTTTGTGGTTGTGAATTTTCTCTGAGTTTTTTGGATTTATTTTTGCTGTAGATTCTTGATATGGCTCCGTCAAGCAGGATTGGAAAGTATGAAATTGAGAAGTTCAATGGATAAAATAATTTTGGCTTTTGGAAAAGCCAGAAGAATGCCGTTCTCATATCTCAAAAGCTTCACAAGGCTTTACGGGAAAAATCCAAGAAGCCCGCTGACATGACCGATGATGATTGGGACGACATGGATCTCGAAGCATGTGTCGCTATTCGCCTGTATTTGGAAAGGGATGTCGTGTACTCTATGAAGGACGACGAAACTGGGCTCTGATTGAAGTTGGAATCACTCTACATGACGAAGAATCTCACCAACCGACTTTATAGGTTAAAGTCGCTCAACAGACTAGCGATGGAGGAAGGTACGTCAATTCGGGATCATATTTCAAAATTCAATCGAATTATTTTCGACTTGAAGGATGTTGACATACATGAAAAGATGATCATTTGGTGTTAATCCTATTATTTTCTTTGCCCAATTCTTATGAAAATCTTATTCAAACGTTATTGTACCGGAAGGACTCAATTTCCGTAGAAGAAGCTACGAGTGCCTTATTGTCTAATGAGGTACGGAGGTTGGCATCTAATGGCGGAAATGATAGAGGCCAAGCCCAAGGTTTGACGGTAAGAGGAAGGACAAACGATAAAATATCTTTTAGCAGAAGGTCAAGATCCAAGTCCAAAACACCTATTGAGAAGGTGAAGTGCTTCAACTGTAATGAGAAAGGTCATTCTGCAAATAAGTGTACTCATCCAAAGAAGAAGAACAAGAAAAATGAGAATAAGACAGAGAGAGAAGGTGATGGAGCAAATTGTGCTTCAGAAGCTGACAGTGACGGAGTCTATTTTTCGGTGGCACATGACAACATGAGTGACCGTTGGATTCTCGATTCTAAATGCTCGTACCATATGTTTCCAAAGAGGGAGTGGTTTTCTTCCTATAAGGCGACAGATGGCGGTTCTGTGTTGATGGAAAACAACAACACATGTCGAGCTGTTGGAATTAGGTCTATCAAGGTAAAAATGTATGATAGAATTGTGCAAACTTTGACCGATGTCAGACATGTTCCCGACCTTAAGAAAAATCTTATTTCTCTTGGTACGCTTGACTCGAATGGTAACAAGTTCGTTGCCGAGGGTGGAGTCTTGCGGGTTGTTCATGGTTCTTTGGTGGTGATGAAAGGTCACCGACATGGTAACCTGTATATCTTATTAGGAAGCACTGTGACTGGGACTTTAGCAGTTAATACATCTGATTTGTCTGATAGCATGCATCTTTGCCATATGCGGCTTGGACATATATATATGAACAAGAAAGACCTGTCCTTACTGAGCAAGCAAGGGTTACTGAAGAACTTGAAGAAACCAAGTATGGATTTTTGTGAGCATTGCATTTATAGTAAGCAGCACAGGGTGACCTTCAGTTCAAGCAAGAAGAATGAGTCCGATCAAGATGGTGGTGTATCTAGCAAATCTCAAAATGTTGAGATTGAGTTGTCTGAGAATGCATCAAATGAGGTGAAGGTTTCTGAAGATGTTCATCAAGCCCCCACAAGAGCAACAACTAGAAGAAGCGCAGCACCAGCAGCAAGATTCCTTGGCCACTACTAGGTCAAGGAGATCGGTCAAGCCAGTACACATGTATGAATTTGAGGAACCGGTAAAGCACTATGGACAGTTAAATGTGGTGGCATATGCACTATCAGTAGATGTCACTCCCCGTTCCCAGAATACGTATTTTAATACATGTACTGCTTGAATGTATTTATTTAATATTTATCATTTATCATGAATTTGTTCTGTATTTAATTCCTTTAATTTTTCGCTAATTATTTTTCGGTATTTTATTTTCTGCTTTAGTTTTGCTCTTGGATTCCGCTTGGGTTGGTTTATTTTCGGATTTTTGTGGTTCACCATGAACCCGACCAACTCCCCACCTACCACATCTTCATTTAAAGTCCCAATCCTTTCTCTCTCTTTATTACTTCTTATTCTCATACTCTTCTTCTTCCTCGTAACTCTCTCCACCCACCAAGAGCTTAGGCAAGTACATCTTGCTCCACATAAGAACCCATATTTTTATGGTTCATTTATCTTCCTCTCGTGATCCTAAGACAGTTTAGAACTTGACATTTTTTATTTTGAAGTTCCATTTTAGTAGATCTAGAAATTGCTATTTTCAGATTTTGTGGGTTTGATCTATTAAACCTTTTTGTTTTTAAGTTTTGATCGTTCCAGGCTGTTGAGATTCGCCATTCTGACCCATGGAAGTTCCATTTTTGCTTGGAATGAAGGTTCCATAGAATTTGGAGTTCGGGAGGAGTTTTACGCTCACGTTATACGTGTTCGTGTAAGCATTAACTTTAAGCCCACGTTTTTACGTGCTCGCGTAGTATCAAGCTCTACGCCCACGTGTAAAACCCCTATTTATTATTATTATTATTATTATTATTATTATTTTAGACTTAAAAATGAATTTATACAATTTATGGTTTTTATTAATTATTAAAAATGTCCTTAGCCATTGTTGAGTTTTGGAGCACTAGACGACCATGACCTTTAGCACGAAAGTTGTAGCAGTGTGCCTTGACTAGTATATTAACCATGCCAGGGGAAGCCTAGCCATAGTTCTGTCCAAACTAGGAAAACCAGGCCAAGTTGTGAATTCACTCATTTAAATTATTTTAATATAATATTATTATATATATTGATTTTTTTTAGTCAACCCGGTTTGTCCAAACCAGCCCGAACTGGGCCCCGACCAATTTAAGTCCATGTAGGCATGTGGTGGGACCAAAGATGGCCATGTAAGCATATTTTGTGTGTGTGCAAATATTCTTAAATTATTTTAGAATTTGATAAATATTTATAAATTATTGGTACAAAACTTATATTTTATTATTAAAATAATGTTTCCAATATTTGTACAAAATTTTGGACCCGGATAAGGGTGTGCGGTATAAGTCCACCCATTGGGATAATTTTATTATTTTATTATTACTTAATTTATTTTGAGGAGATTAAATAAATATGTTCATTCTATTTAAATATTATTATTATTTTGAGTTGGTTTATTGTGAATGTAATTTATATATATATATATATATATATATATATATATATATATATATATATATATATGTAGATATATTTAAATATATTAGATTAGATAAATATATATAAAGATTTAAAAAGACTTGATTAGATTAGATAAGTTAAAAGATTTGGAAAAAAGGAGATTGTGGTCGGCCCCACCATGTGGGAACCGACCACAATAGGAATGTTAGCAAAGCATAGCAACATTGTTGGCCGCCCATGCAACAATAGCAGCAACCTTAGGCCGAAACCCACATATATATATATATATATATATATATATATATATATATATATATATATATATATATGTGTGTGTGTGTGTGTGTGTGTGTGTGTGTGTGTGTGTATTTTATTAAAACCAAACCCTAATTTCTTCTCCATCTTCTTCCTCCTCTCTCCTCCATCCTCCTCCCTCTCCTCGGCGTGCGTGCCAGCCTCGCCGGAACGACAGCATCCCCGCCTTCCGGCGTCACGGCGACAACAACAACAAACAAACACCCACAACAACAGAAATCAACATCAAGGTATTCCACTTCCCCGATCGATATCTCTCTTATTTTAAATCCGTTTTTAGATCAGTAAATTCGTGTAGAAATCCCACATGACCCTCTTCGCGATCCCCCAGGTGGATTTTGACATGGCCATCCAACTTGCTCGAAAAATCGAGACGAAGTTGGAGAAAAACACTTTTCTGAAACATTAAAAACTGTTGGAAAACACCACCGTGTCGGCCAATTTTCGTTCTGTACTTTAAGATTTTATAGAAACTAATTGAAGACAGTCAAAGACAACATAACCAAGATTGTAACGCACCTTCTGGATTCACTTATCATCTAGTATGTAAAAAGTTACACGTTGTTAAAGTTTCACGAAAAATTGTAAATTCTGTTTTCAAAAAATAGAAAAACACCCGATACGGCGTGCGTCCCGACAAATCGGGCGACGGGGTCGCGCACTATATGCGTCGAAAGGCGCGTATGGATGTTGTCGACGTGTGGAAACTGACGGAACCCGATTTTGTTGCATATGCGCGACGAAATCAGTGCGTATCCGTTGAGATACCTCCGTATCGACCCTTTGCAAATTATGTTACAACTTCGTGTACACTCATCAAATCGCGACAAAACTTGCGCCATTGGACTCGAAATATTTTTCTGCACCTGCGAGCCAAGTTTGGTTCAATTCTGAGAAGGTTGACTAGGACGCCATTTTGGTGGGCCCACAATCCCACTCAACGGGCGATTTTGTGCACGGCCCACCGGAATCCAAAATTTGACATACCGTTGGATTCGTCTCATCAAAATAAATTTGTAGACAGGTAGTTTGACGACTTTAGATACCGTAGATATTGGCACGTATTTCGGTGCAAAGCGGATCCAACGGCGGATATCGTTTTGACCCAAAATTACGATTTTGCCCCTATTCCAGAATTTAACTTCTGGACAGGCATTTCCCAGGCATATCTTTTATTCCAAACTCATTCGTGATGTTTGTTGCAGCATCCGGAGTCATCTGCGGGATTTGGCTTTTCTTGCTTTGTTTATTTGCCGGTTCGAGCTACTGGATTATTCTCTTTTGCACATAACCTTAGGCAAGACACCTTGCCTTTACTGTTTACTTTCTTGCTCAATATCATGCATGTTTTATTTCTTACCAAGTTGTTCTTTCAAAACTATATATTTTATGCAAATTACTATATTTTATGCAAATCGGCTTAGAGTTAAGGGACTACCATATGTTTAGAGCATCTCATAAACTGTCATGATGTGCCACGGGTTGTGTGTGAGTTGTGAGTCGCATATAGCTTCGGACTTGCGTATCGACCGTACAACGGTGCGTACAGGCCGTGCGTTAGGATATTACTTTAAATAGATTTGTGTAGAAGACTTGACAGTTATTAAGGATTAAACAGTGTCGTGGAGACGACGCATGTATAGTATCATAGGAAGGGAGAAGACAGTTATTAGCGTAGGGGATACATGTTCAGTACACACATAGATTTGGGCCGATAGTGTCTCGTATGAGCGCTACTTACTGCCCCAGGGCCGATAGTGACTCGGATGAGCGCTACTTTCTGCCTATGGCCGATAGTGTCTCTTATGAGCGCTACCTTCTGCCACTCTCTCTCTCTCCATCTATGCTGAACACCTAAGCTCCTGCATAGAACGTTGTCTTCTAATTAAAGTGCATTAATCCACCTAGAATGGTTAGGAACCTTTGCGCATGTATATTTTCTATTGGGCTCTTACTATTCAGTTTATGGCATGATATTATGTGTCTTGTTACGTCCCTCTAAGGACCTGGTTATCTCTCTAGGTGTGTGCTTCTGTGATATTGCAGGTGTTCTAGTCGAGGTCGCGATCTTCTCTATTCATTCGGAGATGACGTGTCTTAGGTTTTTCTTTGCTACTCCCGCCAAATCATTCTGTTTCCATGTATATTTTTCCTTACTTGTTGGTAGTAGATTTGTCTCCGCCCAACGTATTGTACAAAGACTTATTACAGTTGATTTTATGTTACCTTTTATTCTTCATTTGTGGATGAGATTAGATTACTCTTGGTTTACTGCATTTTACAGCTTATGTATTCATACGAGATCTTCATATATTGGAGTATGCTTCGTATGTATGCAGCTGGCATGGATACGTACCTAGTCCTAAGTATTTTAGGACTGGGGTGTTATATATTTTTGTGGTGGCCCATGCAGGTCAAGTTTGCCGTTTCGGTTACATGACTGTACCGAACGGGCCTGCAATATAGGATTAGAATCTAGGAATCTCATCCACATACTTGATCATCTTCTTTGACCTTCCTTGATTTCTATATTCGGACTCCCGTGGCCACCCATGATTTTTGTATCTTGCTTGAACTCTTTCTACCAACACCCTACCATCTCGTGCTTAAACATGGTTAGAAAGATGACTACACTACTATATGCTTATTGGTCAACCATATGGCTAGAAGGGTTACATTAGCAATTGGAATACCTTTAAGGCTCTAATTGAATTAAAAAGGCTTTTTTCTAAAAAGTGTGATTTACTTATTAGTAATTTGTAAAATAGGATATCACCAAAGGAAGTTGTAATCTTGAGATTTCTAAGTAGTGATCATCAGAGGATTGATATGATTTTATTTTATGCTGCAGAAAAAAAGTTGGAATCTATACACAATTGATTTAAGAATTTGTTTTGATTTTCGAATTTTGATATTTATGATCTATTGGATTATAGTAGGGGTGCAACTCGGGCGGGCTAAACCCGAACCCGATCGGGTAAACCCGTTAATGGGTTGGGTTAGGGTTGAAGATATTCAGGTTCGGACTTGGGCTCGGGTTAAAATATTTGAACCCGATCAAAAATCGGGTTGGGCTTGGGTTCATGTGTTGGGTTACCCGAAGAACCCGAAACCTGACATACATATAATTTATATATATATATATTGTTTCATTCTACTTAAATAAAAATTTTAAACTATAATTTTTTCATCCGAACTCTTCAATTCCTTCTCCTAAATCTCATTTCAGTTTTATTTTGTAATGATTGAGGTTTGATTGCTATTTGATTATGCATTTAATATTACTCTTGGTTAAAATTATTTCAAATATCATATTAGAGTCAGATAAACCCGATGGACCCGACCCAACCCGAGCCCAACCCGATCCTTCGGACTTGGTCTTGGGCTTCATATGTTGAACCCGAAGTCGGGTCGGGCTTGGGCTTGGACTAGGCTTATGATCTATCGGGTTGGGCTCGGGTTGACCTCAAACCCGACCCAACCCGCCCGAGTTGCACCCCTAGATTATAGCTATACGTCTTTGAGAAAATATAAAACTGATTTGATTTTCAAGTTGTGATATTTATGATTTATTGAGTTATAGTTATACGCCTTTGAACAGTTATAAATTTGGTTTAAAAATGATTTTAGATTTTAAATATAGTAGTAAAAATTATTCTTGTACAACTTACGATTAGTATGTTTCTTAAATTTCAAATTTTAAGTTGAAGCAGCGATTTTTTTTTTAAATTTTGGTTTAAAATATTTTGGAAGATATAAAAATAATTTTTGAGGAAGATTTTCAAATTTTAAGTTGTGTCATGGGATTTATGATTTACAAATCTATTTAGATTTTGATTTAAAATGTTTTGATTAGGATTATCAAAATTGGTTCAAAAAAAAAGGGAAACAAGTTTTATTTATGAAGGTTTTAGAAAATATGTGTGGTTTATTGAAAAAAAAAAAAGAAAATCGATGTGATAAAAACCGAACGTTTTGAAATCATGTTGTCGGATTATGGTTGATAAGTGCATTAAAATATTGAACTTCAATTTTGAGATTGGTTTTTTATGCTAAGAGTTTTTCTATAGTTGTTTGAAAATTTTTGGGTTTTAAATTTTTTTGATTGATTATAAAATTTTTATGGATTCGTGAATTATGAACTCTTGATTTCAATAGTTGGATTTGAACGTTAAGTTTTGGAAAAGTTAGTAGTAACATGGTAAAAGTTTACTTTGAGATTATTAAAGGAAATT
The DNA here is from genome assembly GCA_029216955.1 of Iris pallida. Classification (NCBI taxonomy): domain Eukaryota; kingdom Viridiplantae; phylum Streptophyta; class Magnoliopsida; order Asparagales; family Iridaceae; genus Iris; species Iris pallida. The sequence continues at coordinate 19,223,792 of JANAVB010025196.1, forward strand.
AAATTGTTAGCCATGGTTTAATTGGATAGCTTAGAGTAAATACAATTTTTGTGGTTTTTTTTAAAATATTAATTAGAAACTTTTTGAAGGAAACTTGAGTTTTTATATTTAAATGGTAGGCCACCAAGATTACCCTAATGAGTTAGAAGGATTCCACTTTAGTTGCCATATCTCCCATGACCATGATAGTAGTGTATACACAAGTGTTGTTAGTCATCTCCAAGATCATGTGATTATAGTTCAATCTTGACTCACTCGACATATCCTCAAAATTAGATTTTATCGTGACTTTCTAACCATTTGAAACTTGAGAAATAATTGGAATGCTCCTTGATCATACCCCATCAAGTGGCTATCACATCTCTAGAAACTGTATTCCTAACTTATTTTACCCTGATCTACTAGAATCTAAATTATCTTTATTTCATGCTTTAGCTTGGTCATTTATTTTTGTGCGTTAGTCATTATCTCATGAGCTTCCACTTTCTATTTTAAATTCTTTTGTATCCTTTACCGTGACTTGGATATTTGGAGCACAACACTAGACTTTTCCATCCAACAATTTCCATATGCAAAACCTAGACGAGCCAACCTTCATGTAGGTATATCATGTCCCACTAAAATACACCCCTTGTACTCTATTTTTCTTGACACGACTTTCGGGTCATAAAGACTAAATTATAACCCTACCATGGTACCGATATACTTTTCGACCACAGATAGGGATTCAATCTCGACTAAATTCTTTCAACCCGATATGTGATGATGTTTTACTTGATTTCCTTTAATGCTTAATTTTGTGCCTTACCTTGATTGCTTAACTCATTATCCCATCGCACTACTAGTTTAATTCTTGTAAGTTGGGTAGAATACCTCACGACCTAACCAACATTTTTGTGGACCACATTGATAGGTTCACTTGGACCATAGAATTCAGTGGATCCTAACTTATTTAGTCAACCAAGCCGACTGTATAGGCCAAACTTTGGGCAAGACTTGATTTTTAAAAAAAAGACACTACCAGAATAAGTCGTTTTAGCGACGCCTAAAGACGTCGCTAAAACAACAATTTTTGTCGCTAAAAATATTTAGCGACGAAATTACCGACGTTTCAGGCTGGTCGCGGAAACGTAAGTCGCTGATCTTCTAAACGTCGCCAAACGTCGCAATTACCGACGTTCGTCGACGTATTTATAAGTCGGTATAATGCCGACGTCTACCATCGTTGCGTCGCTGTTTGCGACGTAATATTTCGTGTCGCTACGAGTCGGTAAATTTACCGACGAATTACCGTCGAGTCGTCGGTGATTTAGTGACATGTACAAAATCGCTAAACGTCGGTAAATCCTGGGAATTCCTGGGGATATTTACCGACGTGCACCGACGTGTACCGACGTTCTCCGACATATATTGACGTCGCTAAACGTCGGTAGCCTGGATAATATTAAATATCTACCGACGTTTACCGACGAAAAATTACGTCGGAGGACGTCGGTAAACGTCGCTAAATCTGCAAAAAAAATAAAAATAAAATAAAATACAGAATGTCCATTTCTCCCTGCAGTTTAAAAAGCTAACCATTTCTCACTGTAGAATAGGATCCAAACAATCACAGAATGTCCATTTCTTACTGTACACAGGTTTCAGTCCCTATAACCAAGTCTACAACAATCACACAATGTCCAGTTCTCAGAATGGCTCAGAACACAACCCAAAATTCACACAATGTCCAAGTCTACAATAATCATTCTAGCAATGTCCAAATCTGTATCGTAAGACAAACTAAACATAATCAGTTCTATTTCACATGCTTAATTGCCAAGTATGGGAACGAATGGCTCAGAACACAACCCAAAATTCATTCTAGCATACATTAGTGTGAATCATCTATGTTCTGTACATATGGTGTAGTATATGTTCTTGTCGTATCTAGTATCTGAAGGATATAACAGAATCAAGATGAACTCACATAATGTAATACTAAGACATCATCTACTACTATATAAGATATAGTGATAGGTTGTCGTATCATCATTGCCGAGGGATGAGGGTCGGAGGACAGTCAACTTTATCTACGGATACATAGTTTCTGCCTCGCCAGTCGAATGGCTTAATTACACAAAATATGGGAACGAATGGCTCAGAACACAACCCAAAATTTATTCTAGCATACATTAGTGTGAATCATCTATGTTCTGTACATATGGTGTAGTATATGTTCTTATCGTATCTAGTATCTGAGGAATATAACAGAATCAAGATGAACTCACATAATGTAATACTAATACATCATCTACTACTATATAAGATATAGTGATAGGGGCTCGCCGGAGGGAGGAGAAGGGGCTCGCGGAGGAGGAGGAGGATGAGCGGCGCCGGAGGGAAGGGGGTCGGGCTATCGTCGAGGTCGGGGAAGAGGGGCGGGAACAAAAAATTTGGGGAGAGAGAGAAATGAATAGTCGAACCAAGGAAACCATTTTTATCAGAAATTAGCGACGTCCGCAAATACGTCGCAAAGCGTCGGTATTCGTTTAATATTCGGCGACGTAATAATCTTTAAGACGCTAAACGTCGCTGAACCAATAAAACTAGCAACGTTTTCCGACAAATCAATGACGTTGGTTTTTATTACACTAAAGGTAGTCGCAATATGTCGCTGTTTGTCGCTATCAGCGACGTATTGTGACGTATACTTTCGGAGTCGCTATCAACGAATGGCTCAGAACACAACCCAAAATTCATTCTAGCATACATTAGTGTGAATCATCTATGTTCTGTACATATGGTATAGTATATGTTCTTATCGTATCTAGTATCTGAAGAATGTAACAGAATTAAGATGAACTCACATAATGTAATACTAAGACATCATCTACTACTATAAAAGATATAGTGATAGGTTGTCGTATCATCATTGCCGAGGGATGAGAGTCGGAGGACAGTCAACCTTATCTACGGATACATAGTTTCTGCCTCGCCAGTCGAATGGCTTAATTGCCAAGTTTGGGAACGAATGCCTCAGAACACAACCCAAAATTCATTCTAGCATACATTAGTGTGAATCATCTATGTTCTGTACATATGGTATAGTATATGTTCTTATCGTATCTAGTATCTGAAGAATGTAACAGAATCAAGATGAACTCACATAATGTAATACTAAGACATCATCTACTACTATATAAGATATAGTGATAGGTTGTCGTATCATCATTGCCGAGGGATGAGGGTCGAAGGACAGTCAACTTTATCTATGGATACATAGTTTCAGCCTCGCCAGTCGAATGGCTTAATTACACAAAATATGGGAACGAATGGCTCAAAACACAACCCAAAATTTATTCTAGCATACATTAGTGTGAATCATCTATGTTCTGTACATATGGTGTAGTATATGTTCTTATCGTATCTAGTATCTGAGGAATGTAACAGAATCAAGATGAACTCACATAATGTAATACTAATACATCATCTACTACTATATAAGATATAGTGATAGGGGCTCGCCGGAGGGAGGAGAAGGGGCTCGCGGTAGAGGAGGAGGATGAGCGGCGCCGGAGGGAAGGGGGTCGGGCTATCGTCGAGGTCGAGAAAGAGGGGCGGGAACAAAAAATTTGGGGAGAGGGAGAAATGAAAAGTCGAACCGAGGAAACCATTTTTATCAGAAATTAGCGACGTCCGCAAATACGTCGCAAAGCGTCGGTATTCGTTTAATATTCGGCGACGTAATAATCTTTGCGACGCTAAACGTCGCTGAACTAATAAAACTAGCGACGTTTTCCGACAAATCAATGACGTTGGTTTTTATTACACTAAAGGTAGTCGCAATATGTTGCTGTTTGTCGCTATCAGCGACGTATTGTGACGCATACTTTCGGAGTCGCTATCAACGAATGTCTCAGAACACAACCCAAAATTCATTCTAGCATACATTAGTGTGAATCATCTATGTTCTGTACATATGGTGTAGTATATGTTCTTATCGTATCTAGTATCTGAAGAATGTAACAGAATCAAGATGAACTCACATAATGTAATACTAAGACATCATCTACTACTATATAAGATATAGTGATAGGTTGTCGTATCATCATTGCCGAGGGATGAGAGTCGGAGGACAGTCAACTTTATCTACGGATACATAGTTTCTGCCTCGCCAGTCGAATGGCTTAATTGCCAAGTTTGGGAACGAATGGCTCAGAACACAACCCAAAATTCATTCTAGCATACATTAGTGTGAATCATCAATGTTCTGTACATATGGTATAGTATATGTTCTTATCGTATCTAGTATCTGAAGAATGTAACAGAATCAAGATGAACTCACATAATGTAATACTAAGACATCATCTACTACTATATAAGATATAGTGATAGGTTGTCGTATCATCATTGCCGAAGGATGAGGGTCGGAGGACGTCGGTAAACGTCGATAAACGTCGCTAAATATGCAAAAAAATAAAAAAAATAAAATACAGAATATCCATTTCTTCCTGCAGTTTAAAAAGATAACCATTTCTCACTGTAGAATAGGATCCAAACAATCACAGAATGTCCATTTCTCGCTGTACACAGGTTTCAGTCCCTATAACCAAGTCTACAACAATCACACAAAATATGGGAACGAATGGCTCAGAACACAACCCAAAATTCATTCTAGCATACATTAGTGTGAATCATCTATGTTCTGTACATATAGTGTAGTATATGTTCTTATCGTATCTAGTATCTGAAGAATGTAACAGAATCAAGATGAACTCACATAATGTAATACTAAGACATCATCTACTACTATATAAGATATAGTGATAGGTTGTCGTATCATCATTGTCGAGGGATGAGGGTCGGAGGACAGTCAACTTTATCTACGGCTACATAGTTTCTGCCTCGCCAGTCGAATGGCTGCAGGGACTATGTCCTGATCACCATGTCGTACCGTAAATTAATACAAATGGAGCTAGAGCCAAAATACAGAAACCAAAATATGATATCCACCTCAAGTGTAGAGTCGGGGAAGAAGATCTTTTCCACCCTCTCCCTCTCTCACGCTATCAACGTCACAACTTTTCCACCTCAAGTTCTGATCAAGCATTTTCCTTCTCCTCTCCTCCACCATGGCTCTGAACCTATCTGCTCCTCCCTACTTCCCTTCTTCTTATTTGACTCTCTCAGCCACATATGATATCCAGCTCAAGTGTAGAGTCGGGGGAGAAGAAGTGGACAGGAAGAGGAGGGGAAAGCAGCACAGCCGGCGGCATGACCCGGAGGAAGTACATAGGTTTTCTTCAACATACGTAGGAGAACTATAAGGATATATCTTTTCACAACATATGACCTTGTCAAAGACCCTTAATGTGATAACCATGTTACCGCGGTGTCGGAAGACTAACATGTCATAATTTTATAAGCCGTGTGTTTTGACATAATCCTCCAACCGGATTTCAGTTCTTTGTAATAATGCAAGATTACGACATAGGAGGAAAGAGTTGGGAGGATTATGTCAAAACACACGGCTTAGAAAATTATGACATGTTAGTCTTCCGACACCGCGGTAACATGGTTGTCACATTAAGGGTCTTTGACAAGATAACATATTGTGAAAAGATATATCCTTATAGTTCTCCTACGTATGTTGAAGAAAACCTCTGTACTTTCTCCGGGTCATGCCGCTGGCTGTGCTGCTTCCCCCTCCTCTCCCTGTCCATTTCTTCTCTCCCGACTCTACACTTGAGCTGGATATCATATGTGCCTGAGAGAGCCAAATAAGAAGAATGGAAGTAGGGAGGAGCAGATGGGTCCATAGCCATGGTGGAGGAGAGGAGAAGGAAAAATTGAATCAGCATTGTCTTCCGGATCGTCCTCATCAAGGCATAACGGGCTGCTCAGCGTGCCCAGCTTCTTCAACTTCTCGCTGGCTGCAGAGTCGAAATGGGAACGGGTCCTCTTTGCCGGCCCGAAGCTCTGACTCGTACTCGTTGCCGTGCTACTGGTTTCCTCTCCTCCTCTGATGCGGGTCATAAGAAAAGAAATTTCGTACCTCTTCTTCACATAAACATCATTGCCGCCTTGTACTCGAGCCTCATCGTCTGTGACGCTATCCAACTTCTCGGAGTCATCGGAGAAGGAGTCGAATGAGTCGGCGGTGATTGCAGATGATTGCAAGACAGGGAGCGAAAAGACAGGCGAAGAAGAGGACGATACGAGTCGAATGGAAGATTCGAGTGACAATGTAGGCACCGAGAAGTCGGATAGCGTCACAGACGAGGAGGCTCGAGTACAAGGCGACAATTATGTTTATGTGAAGAAGAGGTACGAAATTTCTTTTCTTATGACCCGCGTCAGAGGAGGAGAGAAAACCGGTAGCACGGCGACGAGTGCGAGTCAGAGCTCCGGGCCGGCAAAGAGGACCCGTTCCCATTTCGACTCTGCAGCCAGCGAGAAGTTGAAGAAGCTGGGCACGCTGAGCAGCCCGTTATGCCTTGATGAGGACGATCCGGAAGACAATGCTGATTCAGTTTTACCTTCCTTGGATGGTATTGATTCTGTAGATCCGTGTATAAAAGAGGAAGAGATTGGGAGTAGAGTGGACCCGGAGGGAAATGAGAGATTGGAAGCTGGGTCAATATCCAAGAAGCGAAAGAGAGTCGAGGATTCTGATAGGTTGTCATATCATCATTGCCGATGGATGAGGGTCGGAGGACAGTCAACTTTATCTACGGCTACATAGTTTCTGCCTCGCCAGTCGAATGGCTGCAGGAACTATGTCTTGATCACCATGTCGTACCGTAGATTAATGCAAATGGAGCTAGAGCCAAAATACAGAAACCAAAATACAAAATACAGAATCCAAAATACAAAATAAAGAAACCAAAATACAGAAACCAAAATACAAAATACAGAAACCAAAATACAAAATACAGAAACCAAAATACAAAATACAGAAACCAAAATACAAAATAGGACCCTCTGTGAGAACGGATGGCTCAGAACACAATCCAACCGGAGAGGATACTCTGAGAGATCCATCTGAGAGGGACGTATACTCTGAGAGATCACCTTTACAAGAATGATATCAGTAGTGGGATTGAGTGTTGGAGGAGATATTATCAGAGTATACGTCCTACTCAGATGAGTCTCTCACCGTTACTATTTTTTTCTGACAGCATGGTGGATGTGCTCCGTCCACAGATTCTTGCTCCAAGCCAAAACTTTGTCCCGGAGCTCAAGTGGACATCCTTGGTGTAGAGCTCGAGTGAGAGGTTCCTGACAGCATGGTGGTCTCCTTTGTCAAAGTATCCATGCTCGTCCCACAACCAATGTGGGATGAGCACGGATACTTTGACAAAGGAGGCCACCATGCTGTTAGGAACGTCTCACTCGAACTCTACACCAAAGATGTCCACTTGAGCTCCGGGGCAAAGTTTTGGCTCGGAGCAAGAATTTGTTGAGGGAGCACATCCACCATGCCGTCAGAAAAAAATATTAACGGTGAGAGACCCATCTGAGTAGGACGTATACTCTTATAATATCTCCTCCAACACTCAATCCCACTACTGATATAATTCTTGTAAAGGTGATCTCTCAGAGTATACGTCCCTCTCAGATGGATCTCTCAGAGTATCCTCTCCGGTTGGTTGTCGTATCATCATTACCGAGGGATGAGGGTCGGAGGACAGTCGACTTTATCTACGGATACATAGTTTCTGTCTCGCCAGTCGAATGGCTGCAGGGACTATGTCCTGATCACCATGTCGTAGTCCAATATAATCCAGAGATTGACACAGTTCTAATTCATATATGTAGTCCAATACAAATAGTCTAATACAAAAATAACCCAATACAAATACTCCAATACAAATAAGTACTAATAGCTAATGAGAACCACGCTGCTTACGTAAACGCTCAGTGATACGTTCACGCAACCACCTCAAAAAAGCGAGATTTTTGGCGCGAGGAGAGATGTCGTCCTTTGCAAGGACTGCATGAAGAGAACTCTCGGTCTCACTAGCTACCAGTGCTGGATGAATAGAACTCCCGGTCTCACTAGCAACCGGTGCCACTTCCTCCTCAACTGTAGGAGGAGCCACCTCAGCATTCACTGTTTTCTTCAAACAACGTGCCGCTCCTCGGGTCATGGGTGCCATCTGGTAAGATCGATAGTCACAAATAATATAATTGTAACATAAGCAAGCTAACTAAAGGAACCATCATATAATTTGAGTACATTTTTGAAAGCCGATAAATGTATGACTAATTGGTTCATATATGAAAAATTCGATTTTTTGCCAAGTGTGAGAACGGATGGCTCAGAACACAACCCAAGATTCATTCAAGCATACATTAGTGTGAATCATCTATGTTCTGTACATATGGTGTAGTATATGTTCTTATCGTATCTAGTATCTGAAGAATGTAACAGAATCAAGATGAACTCACATAATGTAATACTAAGACATCATCTACTACTATATAAGATATAGTGATAGGTTGTCGTATCATCATTGCCGAGGAATGAGGGTCGGAGGACAGTCAACTCTATCTACGGCTACATAGTTTCTGCCTCGCCAGTCGAATGGCTGCATGGACTATGTCCTTGAGACAGTGAACATATACACCATGAATCCAAACCCCATATTAACATTTGCTAATCCAAATGGATGCAGGGACTATGTCCTTGCCTCTCCGGTTGGTTGTCGTATCATCATTGCCGATGGATGAGGGTCGGATGACAGTCAACTTTATCTATGACTACATAGTTTCTGACTCGCCAGTCGAATGGCTGCAGGGACTATAATAAGATACAATTCATCAAAGAGAACCATACTGTAGAACTCACACTTTGAGACAATAGATGAAGGAAGACTTGTATGGAGGATCGATAGGGTTGAGCGATGTCATTTTATTCTACAAAGAGAACCATATTGTAGAACTCATACTGTAAAACTCACACTTTAACACAATTCTACAAAGAGTTGTCATAGGGTATTGAGCGATGTCGTTTTATTCTTTTCTTCTTCTTCTTCTTAGGATTTTTGAGTATTGGATCTTGAGAAACATATATAGCTAGAACTTACGAAGAATGGAGTACCATACTTCAACAAATAGATGTTGACTAATTGGTTCATATACTTGTTGTCTAAAATAAGTGTAGGAATGTTGCAAGGTGAAACAATGTATCAAACACTATATCAAAACCCAAACCCAATATGCAAATCCAAATTAATACGAAAATACACAAGTGTATATAGGGGATTAAGTGTACAGAGATGAAATACATATATATGCAAGCTTGGGGGTATCCACGTGTCCAACAAATGGACACAAAGTGTCCAAAACCTCACGAACACACTGTATCAGTGAACACATGGTCATAATGTGTCTCCGTGTCCATTTTGGACACGAAAAACACCTCAATTAGGGTTAGGGTTTACCTTCAGTCTCCTCGCGGTGGTGGAGGAGGAGGAGGAGGACAAGTTCGGTGGTGGAGGAGGAGGGGATTAAGTGTACAGAGGTGAAATACATATATATGCAAGCTTGGGGGTGTCCACGTGTCCAACAAATGGACACAAAGTGTCCAAAACCTCACGAACACACTGTATCAGTGAACACATGGTCGTAATGTGTCTCCGTGTCCATTTTGGACACAAAAAACACCTCAATTAGGGTTAGGGTTTACCTTCAGTCTCCTCGCGATGGTGGAGGAGGAGGAGGAGGAGGATCTCGCGGTGGAGAAGGAGAAGGGGCTCACGGTGGAGGAGGAGGAGGAGAACGGACTCGCCGGAGGGAGGAGAAGGGGCTCGCGGTGGAGGAGGAGGATGAGCGGCGTCGGAGGGAAGGGGGTTGCTGTCATCGAGGTCGGGGAAGAGGGGCAGGAAAAAAATTTGGGGAGAGGAAGAAATGAAAAGTCGAACCGAGGAAACCCTTTTTATCAGAAATTAGCGACGTCCGCAAATACGTCGCAAAGCGTCGCTAATCGTTTAATATTCGGCGACTTAATAATCCTTGCGACGCTAAACGTCGCTGAACTAATAAAACTAGCGACGTTTTTCGACAAATCAACGACGTTGCTTTTTATTACACTAAAGGTAGTCACAATATGTCGCTGTTTGTCGCTATCAGCGACGTATTGTGACGCATATTTTAGGAGTCGCTAAATCCAAAAATATTAGCGACGTTTTAAGTCGGCGTCGCTAATTTCGTCGCTGATATGACTTATTTTGGTAGTGAGAATCTTGGACTATTTAATTTCCTTTATCATGGTCCCTTACTTATACTTTGACTATTTATAATGCTAACTTAGCATAAATTTTGCAAGCTTATTTTCTTATAAAGCTTGATCATGACATGTTTTATTGGGTCGCTCCCACTAACATATTGTCTAATCAGAACCGGTGCATGATGGTCTGATCAACCTATTGCACTTTGGTTCGCTTTTCATGTATTATTCTACATGGATGGAGACATAGTTAAACTTGCCTTAGAGCCTCATCCGCGACAGCCTTGGCAATTCTCTTTTGAATTATTTTCGTCGCCTATGAACCCCTCATTCATACTCAATAGCACCGTCTTTGAAACCTTTGTTTTTCTTGTATTTTACTTATTTTGGAAAGACAAGGCACTGTACTTGCTAGATAAACACAAGGTATCAACTTTGGTTGCCCTATCAGTTATTTATACACGAAATATAGATAACCACCGACCGACTCATGTGGCTATATCCTCGCCTTTAACTACTCCATATTTCTCAACCCTAGAATTGTTATCATGCCCTCCCAATTATTCTTGTCACGCCCCAGAACCAGAATACTGGAGAGCGGGGGCAGACATAGCCAGCTACGTATAACGGAATGGAATCCACACCGCTATACGGTCACGGCTGTCTAGATATGTGAGGGTTTCACTACAATCCATCAGTCTCTTAAGGTCATAAAATAGCCTATTGTCTCAATCTCAACCAACTAATAGTAGTTACAAGATATCAGACCACCAAATACACAATAGTAAGGCATCCCATACATTATATATTCGGAATGATCATGAAGCTAGTCTTGACAAAATGTGAGGACTAGCAAGAGTTCAGTCATACATGATCAACCCCCGGGGCTTGTCAATCATGTTACAGCCCGTAGGCAGACAGTAAGTAAGTACAATCGAGCTAACACTTGCTCGTCGGCCAAACGCCTCAAAAGAATAATTTACAATATTACAGTGGGAGAACAAAAGAAACCCACTCGATGCCCTGGTTACGCCTGTTGACCACCATCGGGCTGGAAAGCAGGGAGATCCTTTGGTGCTGTTCCGGTATCTGGCCATACAAAACCAGCTGGGTCAGACCCCAGAAAGAGCAAGTGCCACAAAGGAGGCTTCACTTAAGAACTAAAACCAACAAATCATTATCATTCAATACATAAGAAAACAATAATAAATAACACAGATTGAGGTTTGTGCACTACCAATGCACTTGCCCCAAATCAGAGAAAATAATTAAGAGAAGCATCATTGAAATAAAAGAACTGGAGAATCATGCTAAACAAAATATAGCTGGACAATATATGAAAAGAAAATGAAGGTACTATTCCGAAAACCAGGTTACAATCCTTAAACCAAACAAGGACCGAGATTGTAACCCTTCGTCTGAACAGAACTTAGTCTCTGATCATTTATTGCTAAAGGTGGCAATCATTAAGGTAAAAAAGAGAGAGAGTACAATGATAAAAGTGACAACGAGGAGTGCAATACGCTAGAGTGACAATAGGGTACAATCATTATAGTAACAATCTGGAGTGACAATCATTCAATCATTCTGGTACAATCTTGCAATCAATCACTTCTAGACAATACCATACTGGACTAGACTCCATCCAATCAATCACGGCCAATTATTGCCTACGGCTTTCTACATTAACTAACTAGGGTTATCACAATCCTAGTTACTAGCAAGATGCAATGAGATGCTCCAAGTAGTCACAGGCCCTGCAGCTATCCAGGTTATCCAGGCAATCATTATAGTGACAATTTAGAGAGTACAATACATTAGAGTGACAATAGAGTTCAATCATTTAAGTGACAATGATGGGTGCCCCACATAACAGTGGGCTGGAAATGTGCCCTACTCGTCGGCAGGCTACAAGTCCAAACATTTGCGGCCGGGATAACGGGATCGCCTGTAACTGGAGAACATCTCTTCATGACTAGTGAATTATTCTAGTCGTTAACCTTAGTCCGTTTTAGTAGTTACTCCTGACCGTGGTACTCAGGAGTCCCTGTCCTAGACATGATGCAAGACAGGACTGGATTATTTGTGCAAGCACAATCACCCACGGTGTCCAGGTAATTATACAGGTCATGTCGTGTCAGGTAGCCGTCGCAACAGCTATTCGAGATAATAATGCCAGGTTTATCATATCAAGTGTACTAGTCAGGAGTGCGCCACGACGGGCTACTATCAGGTCATGTCAGGTTATTATATCAGGAGTGCACCACTACGGGTCACTAGCAAGGAGATTAGAGGATACCAGGATCATCATTCATAGAAAATCCCGAAAACCGTACTAGTCCTAAACAATTACTTGAAAATCGTGTTAGGCCGTGTCGGGTCAAGATAGTCGTGCTGTGTTGAACAGATCTCAGGAAAACCAAATCCACAAAAGAGAAACCAAGTCGAGAAATAAAACCCATACTCCAAGAACCAATGGGATAAGCAAGGGGGTCAGGGGGAAGCAGCGTACGCACAAAAGCATGCACGCAGGAGAGTAGTGTACGCACAAAAGCACGCACACAGGGGAAAATGTACGCTCAGGTCATGCGTACGCTCAAGTCAGGGCACGCTCAAGTCTGCGTACCAGGGCACACTCAAGTCTGCGTACCAGGGCACGCTCAAGTCTGCGTACCACGGCACGCTCAACTCTACGTACCAAGGCACGCTCAAGTCTGCGTTACCAAGGCACGCTCAAGTCTGCGTACCAAGGCACGCTCAAGTCTGCGTACCAAGGCACGCTTCCAACAGAAAGCGTACCCCAGAGACACGCTTCCAACAGGAAGCGTACCCAAGCCTGCGTACGCAGCGCTAAAGAGCGCACGCAGCTCAGTGGCGTAAGCTAAGAAGCTCTGCACACTGCTCACTGTCTTCTCCAAACAGCAAGAACTCCATGGTTGAACCCAAGCTTCAAAGTTCATAACTTGGCCATCCGAACTCCAAATCCGGATTTCCAAAGTTCCAACTTGGGTGAAATTGAATTCTCTTCCACATAGAAACATCAAAACCCATAAAAATCCAACTTAAATGGATCAAAACCATGTAAATCCGAAAATAAAGAAAACTTAGATCTAGAACAATGGAGACTCCAAATCACAAAATGCTAAGTTCTAATGTTGATCACCATGTCCTAAACTAGCAAATGGACAAATAAAAATGGGGTTCTCATGTAGATGCAAGGTGCACTTGCCTATGGGTGTGGAGAGTTGTTTGGAGGAAGGAAGAAGAAGAAGAAATGGAGGTTGTAATGAAGAGAAAGAGTGTTAGTTGGGTATTATAAAGAGGGTGGGATGTGGTGGAATGAAGGTGGAGCATTAGGCTAAGATGTTCCAATACACATTAAACCAAACCAAACCAACCCAAACCAATTAAAACCGAGTCATGACAAAACCCAAAATACGAGAAATACCGGATTTCTACAAGTTAAGAAAAATAAAAAAATACATGCCAAAATCCAGATACGAGTATAAATACGAAATACAGGAAATACGAGAAATGAGGGTGACAACTCTACCCACCTTAAAAGAATTCCGTCCTCGGAATTTAATCAAGAGGCTAGAGATGTCGGGACAGCTATACTATCGCAAGCAATCTACGATACCAATCAATCATACAATCATACATGCAAGCAAGAATTCGAAGCGTAAGGCATAAGGAAGATATTACACCTTACGAGTTAAACCAGCCGGGATGACTTGATCAGATATTATCCTCATGCCCCCAAGTTTGACTCTCCCAAAGAGGGATGACTCTAAGCAATACGGACTAAACTGATAGTCTTGCGCTTGAGGTCTCTCTCCTTGGTCAAACATGGACACGGGCCTATCCTCATACGAAAAGGTTGGTACCAATAACCAGTTTCAAATGACCCAGGATATGGCTCGGGTCCGAGATGTTTTATCGCAATTAGGATACATAAAATACGTCATACACCCCACATAATGACGGTAGAAAGCAAGATGAGAGGACACATATACCTCTCGGCCAATTCTAAACCTGAGCCTGGGCTAAGGCAAACTGCCATGGGTTCTGTTGCTGGAAGGTCTGGGCCTGAGTCGGCAATGGCCTCGGGAACGGGAACTGCTGTTGCTGGTGAACTGGAGCTGGTACTGGTGCTGGTCCCCTAACCGAGGGACTAGATACTATCGATGCTGAATCAACTCTGAATGGGCAGGACCCCACCCTATGGTCCGGTGCTCCACACAATAAACACAATCCCAACGCCTTGCGACACTCCGCTTCCACGTGTCCAGGCTTCCCACAATAAGAACAGCCCACGACGGAAGACTGTGCTTGCTTCTGTTTCTGCTGAGAGTACGTCGGGGTTGAGTGCTGAACCGACGTCAATGAGGCCGCTCGCCTCGGAGCTCCAATAGTTAAAGTCCTAGCTGCCGGGGCTGGGGCTGAAGACTGATTCATTTGACCATGGGACCGCTTCCGACCTCCGGTCCTGTCCACTATTCTCTGGGAGGTATACTCGTGCCTCCTTGCTGCTCGCAATACCGCATCATAGGTCTGATGCTCGAACTGTTCTACCGCCAATATAATCTCCAGGTGGAGTCCTTGCTGGAACCTCTGCGCTCTGTCAAACTCGGTTGCCACCAAGGTGGGAGCGAACCGACTGAATCTGGAAAACTCGGTCGCATAACCGTCGACCGTCCTTCCTATCTGCTTAAGATTACTGAACCTGGTCTGCAAGTCATATCGAGCCACTGCATCATAATACTTGGTCTGGAACTTTTCGCTGAACACTGCCCAGGGGACATGTGTTGCCAATCCTACTGTTTGTGCGGCCCACCAACTGCGGGCTAGATCCAATAACTGTAGGCGCACCACAGCCACCTTCTCGTCTTCTGGAATCTTCGCGGCTTCGAGAATCACCTCTATATCTTGTAGCCAAGCATCGGCAGCAATGGCATCCTCGCTGCCATCGAAGAACGGAGGGTTCAGGCGCTTGAAACTGTTGACCATACTGTTTCCACGAGGACCACTTCTATTCAGAGCATCTTGTGCTACTTGGTGCAGGGCATCTCTCCGACGATCTTGGGACGTAAGCAACTCACGGATGAGTCCTACCAATCCTTCATCCTCTGACCCTGCTGGCTGGACGGATTGAACTGGCGGTACTGGTTCTCCAGGAGGCACGGCTCGGGAGGCTGCTGCTGAGTGCTGGGTCTGATCTTCTGGTTGCTGCTGGTCCACGGGAGGTGATCTGCCTTGCTGATCAGCAGGTCCAGGTTCAATGCCGCTGAAGAAGACGACATGGGAACAATAAGGAAGGACCAGGACAGATCAACGATTACAAGCATGTGATCAGGACAAGAATTTCAGGAATCAAGAGGATACAAGCAGAGATCAAGGGCGAGTACTGATTGAGACATCTATTCGGTAAACCCTCACACATCTTGATTCACAAGACCTGCATGGGCCACCACTTAAACCATGTTACGCCCCAGAACCAGAATACTGGAGAGCGGGGGCAGACATAGCCAGCTACGTATAACGGAATGGAATCCACACCGCTATACGGTCACGGCTATCTAGATATGTGAGGGTTTCACTACAATCTATCAGTCTCTTAAGGTCATAAAATAGCCTATTGTCTCAATCTCAACCAACTAATAGTAGTTACAAGATATCAGACCACCAAATACACAATAGTAAGGCATCCCATACATTATATATTCGAAATGATCATGAAGCTAGTCTTGATAAAATGTGAGGACTAGCAAGAGTTCAGTCATACATAATCAACCCTCGGGGCTTGTCAATCATGTTACAGCCCGTAGGCAGACAATAAGTAAGTACAATCGAGCTAACACTTGCTCGTCGGCTAAACGTCTCAAAAGAATAATTTACAATATTACAGTGGAAGAACAAAAGAAACCCACTCGATGTCCTGGTTACGCCTGGTGACCACCATCGGGCTGGAAAGCAGGGAGATCCTTTGGTGCTGCTCCGGTATCTGGCCATACAAAACCAGCTGGGTCAGACCCAGAAAGAGCAAGTGCCACAAAGGAGGCTTCACTTAAGAACTAAAACCAACAAATTATTATCATTCAATACATAAGAAAACAATAATAAATAACACAGATTGAGGTTTGTGCACTACCAATGCACTTGCCCCAAATCAGAGAAAATAATTAAGAGAAGCATCATTGACATAAAAGAACTGGAGAATCATGCTAAATAAAATATAGCTGGACAATATATGAAGAGAAAACGAAGGTACTATTCCGGAAACCAGGTTACAATCCTTAAACCAAACAAGGACCGAGATTGTAATCCTTCGTCTGAACAGAACTTAGTCTCTGATCATTTATTGCTAAAGGTGGCAATCATTAAGGTGAAAAGGAGAGAGAGTACATTGATAAAAGTGATAATGAGGAGTGCAATACGCTAGAGTGACAATAGGATACAATCATTATAGTAACAATCTGGAGTGACAATCATTCAATCATTCTGGTACAATCTTGCAATCAATCACTTCTAGACAATACCATACTGGACTCGACTCCATCCAATCAATTATGACCAAACATTGTCTACGGCTTTCTACATTAACTAACTAGGGTTATCACAATCCTAGTTACTAGCAAGATGCAATGAGATGCTCCAAGTAGTCACAGGCCCTGCAGCTATCCAGGTTATCCAGGCAATCATTATAGTGACAATTTAGAGAGTACAATACATTAGAGTGACAATAGAGTTCAATCATTTAAGTGACAATGGTGGGTGCCCCATATAACAATGGGCTGGAAATGTGCCCTACTCGTCGGCAGGCTACAAGTCCAAACATTTGCGGCCGGGATAACAGGATCGCCTGTAACTGGGGAACATCTCTTCATGACTAGTGAATTATTCTAGTCGTTAACCTTAGTCCGTTTCAGTAGTTACTCCTGACCGTGGTACTCAGGAGTCCCTGTCCTTGACATGATGTAAGACAGGACTGGATTATTTGTACAAGCACAATCACCCATGGTGTCCAGGTAATTATACAGGTCATGTCGTGTCAGGTAGCCGTCGCAACAGCTATTCGAGATAATAATGCCAGGTTTATCATATCAAGTGTACTAGTCAGGAGTGCGCCACGACGGGCCACTATCAGGTCATGTCAGGTTATTATATCAGGAGTGCACCACTACGGGTCACTAGCAAGGAGATCAGAGGATACCAGGATCATCATTCATAGAAAATCCCGAAAACCGTACTAGTCCTAAACAATTACTTGAAAATCGTGTTAGGCCGTGTTGGGTCAAGATAGTCGTGCTGTGTTGAATAGATCTCAGGAAAACCAAATCCACAAAAGAGAAACCAAGTCGAGAAATAAAACCCATACTACAAGAACCAATGGGACAAGCAAGGGGGTCAGGGGGAAGCAGCGTACGCACAAAAGCACGTACGCAGGAGAGTAGCGTACGCACAAAAGCACGCATGCAGGGGAAAACGTACGCTCAGGTCATGCGTACGCTCAAGTCAGGGCATGCTCAAGTCTGCGTACCAGGGCACGCTCAAGTCTGCGTACCAGGGCACGCTCAAGTCTGCGTACCAGGGCATGCTCAAGTCTGCGTACCAAGGCACGCTCAAGTCTGCGTACCAAGGCACGCTCAAGTCTGCATACCAAGGCACGCTCAAGTCTACGTACCAAGGCACGCTCAAGTCTGCGTACCAAGGCACGCTTCCAACAGGAAGCGTACCCCAGAGACACGCTTCCAACAGGAAGCGTACCCAAGTCTGCGTACGCAGCGCTAAAGAGCGCACGCAGCTCAGTGGCATAAGCTAAGAAGCTCTGCACACTGCTCACTGTCTTCTCTAAACAGCAAGAACTCCATGGTTGAACCCAAGCTTCAAAGTTCATAACTTGGCCATCCGAACTCCAAATCCGGATTTCCAAAGTTCCAACTTGGGTGAAATTGAATTCTCTTCCACATAGAAACATCAAAACCCATAAAAATCCAACTTAAATGGATCAAAACCATATAAATCCAAAAATAAAGAAAACTTAGATCTAGAACAATGGAGACTCCAAATCACAAAATGCTAAGTTCTAATGTTGATCACCATGTCCTAAACTAGCAAATGGACAAATAAAAATGGGGTTCTCATGTAGAAACAAGGTGTACTTGCCTATGGGTGTGGAGAGTTATGTGGAGGAAGGAAGAAGAAGAAGAAGAAATGGAGGTTGTAATGAAGAGAGAGAGTGTTAGTTGGGGATTATAAAGAGGGTGGGATGTGGTGGAATGAAGGTGGAGCATTAGGCTAAGATGTTCCAATACACATTAAACCAAACCAAACCAACCCAAACCAATTAAAATCGAGTCATGACAAAACCCAAAATACGAGAAATACCGAATTTCCACAAGTTGAGAAAAATAAAAAAATACATGCCAAATCCAGATACAAGTATAAATACGAAATACGGAAAATACGAGAAATGAGGGTAACAATTCTGGAGCCCTCGAGAATGATTTTAATCGTTCACTTAAATCCAACTCTCAACCAAGACGATTAGTATCCAGTTTCTCTCTAGGAATCACCTCCCAAATGTCTAAATTATTCTTTTTGATCTACTCAATTCCTTATTACTCTCTAAATTGGATTATCAAAATTTGTTACCTTCACTAGCAACCCTTATTCAATTCCATAATCATGATATATTCTTGTATATATCAGCTTCACAACTTTCTAATGCATGGGTGTGTTGAATGCCGTTTCCTCGCCTCCTCCAAATTTAACCGCATTTTGTTATTGATGAATACTTTATATCCCTCAACCGTACCTACCCTATTAATCCTAAATTTCGAGGACGAAATTCTTGTAAGTTGGATTGGATGTAAAACCCCTTTTTTATTATTATTATTTTTTTTTTTTAGACTTAAAAATGAATTTATACAATTTATGGTTTTTATTAATTATTAAAAATGACCTTAGCCATTGTTGAGTTTTGGAGCACTAGACGACCATGACCTTTAGCGCGAAAGTTGTAGCAGTGTGCCTTGACTAGTATATTAACCATGCCAGGGGAAGCCTACCCATAGTTTTGTCCAAACTAGGAAAACCAGGCCAAGTTGTGAATTGACTCATTTAAATTATTTTAATATAATATTATTTTATATATTGATTTTTTTTAGTTAACCCGGTTTGTCCAAACCAGCCCGAACTGGGCCCGGACCAATTTAAGTCCATGTAGGCATGTGGTGGGACCAAAGATGGCCATGTAAGCATATTTTATGTGTGTGCAAATAGTCTTAAATTATTTTAGAATTTGATAAATATTTATAAATTATTGGTACAAAACTTATATTTTATTATTAAAATAATGTTTCCAATATTTGTATAAATTTTTGGACCCAGATAAGGGTGTGCGGTATAAGTCCACCCATTGGGATGATTTTATTATTTTATTATTACTTAATTTATTTTGAGGAGATTAAATAAATATGTTCATTCTATTTAAAATTATTATTATTTTGAGTTGGTTTATTGTGAATGGAATTTATATATATATGTAGATATATTTAAATATATTAAATATTTGGATATGTGACATTTAAAGTGTTATTTGGAATTAAATAGATTTTTTGGATATATATATATATATATATATATATATATATATATATATAAATATATATATATATATATATATATATATATATATATATATATATATATATATAAAGATTTAAAAATATATATATATAATATATATATATATATATAAAGATTTAAAAAGACTTGATTAGATTAGATAAGTTAAAAGATTTGGAAAAAAAAAGGGGATTGTGGTCGGCCCCACCATGTGGGAACCGACCACAATAGGAATGTTAGCAAAGCATAGCAGCATTGTTGGCCGCCCAAGCAATAATAGCAGCAACCTTAGGCCGAAACCCACATTTATATAGTTATATATATATGTGTGTTTTATTAAAACCAAACCCTAATTTCTTCTCCATCTTCTTCCTCCTCTCTCCTCCATCCTCCTCCCTCTCCTCGGCGTGCGTGCCAGCCTCGCCGGAGCGACAGCATCCCCACCTCCCGATCACTACGGCGACAGCAACAACAACAAACAAACACCCACAACAACAACAGAAATCAACATCAAGGTATCCCACTTTCCCGATCGATATCTCTCTTATTTTAAATCTGTTTTTAGATTCGTAAATTCGTGTAGAAAGCCCACATGACCCTCTTTGCGATCCTCCAGGTGGATTTTGACATGGCCATCCAACTTGCTCGAAAAATCGAGACGAAGTTGGAGAAAAATACTTTTCTGAAATATTAAAAACTGTTGGAAAATACCACCTTGTCGGCCAATTTTCGTTCTGTACCTTAAGATTTTGTAGAAACTAATTGAAGACAGTCAAATATAACATAACCGAGATTGTAATGCACCTTCTGGATTCACTTATCATCTAGTGTGTAAAAAGTTGCACGTTGTTAAAGTTTTACGAAAAATTGTAAATTCTGTTTTCAAAAAGTAGAAAAACACCCGATACGGCGTGCGCCCAGACAAACCGGGCGACATGGTCGCGCACTATATACGTTAAAAGGCGCGTATGGATGTTGTCGACATGTGGGAACTGACGGAACCCGATTTCGTTGCATATGCGCGACGAAATCAGTGCGTATCCATCGAGATACCCCCGTATCGACCCTTTGCAAATTAAGTCACAACTTCGTGTACACTCATCAAATCACGATGAAACTTGTGCCATTGGACTCGAAATATTTTTCTGGACCTGCGAGCCAAGATTGGTTCAATTCTGAGAAGGTTGACTGGGACGCCATTTTGGTGGGCCCACAATCCCACTCAACCGGCGATTTTATGCACGGCCCACCGGAATCCAAAATTTGACATACCGTTGGGTTCGTCTCATCAAAATAAATCTGTAGACATGTAGTTTGACGACTTTAGAGACCGTAGATATTGGCACGCATTTCGGTGCAAAGCGGGTCCAACGGTGGACATTATTTTAACCCGAAATTACGATTTTGCTCCTGTTCCAGAATTTAACTTTTGAACAGGCGTTTCCTAGGCATATCATTTATTCCAAACTCGTTCGTGATATTTATTGCAGCATCCGGAGTCATCTGCGGGATTTGGCTTTTCTTGTTTTGTTTATTTGCCGGTTCAAGCTACTGGATTATTCTCTTTTGCACATAACCTCAGGCAAGACACATTGCCTTTACTGTTTACTTTCTTGCTCAATATCATGCATATTTTATTTCTTACCAAGTTGTTCTTTCAAAATTATATATTTTATGCAAATTACTATATTTTATGCAAATTGGCTTAGAGTTAAGGGACTACCATATGTTTAGAGCATCTCATAAACTGTCACGATGTGCCACGGGTTGTGTGTGAGTTGTGAGTCGCATATAGCTTCGGACTTGAGTATCGATCGTACATCGGTGCGTACAGGCCGTGCGTTAGGATATAACTGCTAATAGATTTGTGTAGAAGACTTGGCAATTATTAAGGATTAAACAGTGTCGTGGAGACGACACATGTATAGTATCATTGGGAGGAAGGAGACAGTTATTAGCGTAGGGGCTACATGTTCAGTACACATATAGATTTAGACCGATAGTGTCTCGTATGAGCGCTACTTACTGTCCCGGGGCCGATAGTGACTCGGATGAGCGCTACTTTCTGCCCATGGCCGATAGTGTCTCTTATGAGCGCTACCTTTTGCCACTCTCTCTCTCCATCTATGCTGAACACCTAAGCTCCTGCGTAGAACGTTGTCTTCTAAAGTACATTAATCCACCTAGAATGGTTAGGAATCTTTGCACATGTATATTTTCTATTGAGCTCTTACTATTCAGTTTATGGCATGATATTATGTGTCTTGTTATATCCCTCTGAGGGCCTGGTTATCTCTCCAGGTGTGTGCTTCTGTGATATTGTAGGTGTTCTAGTCGAGGTCGCGATCTTCTCTATTCATTCGGAGATGACGTGTCTTAGGTTTTTCTTTGCTACTCCCGCCAAATTATTCTATTTCCATGTATATTTTTCCTTACTTGTTAGTAGTAGATTTATCTTCGCCCAACGTATTATACAAAGACTTATTACAGTTGATTTTATGATACCTTTTATTCTTTATTTGTGGATGAGATTAGATTACTCTTGGTTTACTGCATTTTACAGCTTATGTATTCATACGAGGTCTTCATATATTGGAGTATGCTTCGTATGTATGCAGCTGGCATGGATACGTACCTAGTCCTAAGTATTTTGGGACTGGGGTGTTACACCACGATCATTCGTGTCAGCATGAATCTGTTGTTACGCAAGTCGACTTGGCTTGGCGTATTACTCTTTTACGTATATTCATTCATGCGTAAACTATAATTCTTTTACGCGTACGAGTTTTACGCGTGACTTGACTCTTTATGCGTGCAACCTTTACGCGTGGCTCGACCCTTTACGCATACAATGTTTTACGTGTAACTCGACTCTTTACGCGTACAATGTTTCACGCGTAACGTTATTCTTTACGCGTACAGTATTTCATGCATAACTCTATTATTTTATGCGTACAAGTCTTATGCGTATCCCTGTTCTTTACACGTAGCTCTGTTTTACGCGTACTCCTTGGCTTGGTGTAATTCTTTTACGCGATTTTGGTTTACGCGTAATATTATTCTTTTACGCGTACGAGTTTACGCGTAACGTTACTTCTTTATGCGTACTTTCTTTACGCACGTATTTTCCTTAGCGTAAAGCTTGGCGTAAACCGATGGCCTTAGCGTAACGCTTTGGCGTTGACTAGTCATGGTATAGATTAGCCTTGGCGTAATACAACTTCGGTGTTCCTATTGCTAAATACTTTATTCACCTTATGTCGGCATAGCATTTCTCCTATTTTATCCTTACGCCTTTTTTGCATGAACTCGATAAAATCATGATATATTAATATTTTAATATTTTAATACATATTGTTGTGTGGAATGTGCCCTGTGTCTCGATTGGTTTATGGATACCCAGAATGACTAAAATTTAGCCCTGAGAGTTATAGACTCGACCACACTAAATACTAGTTTGACTTTCATGCCTTGGCACGAATTGACATTGATTGTTATCTTGACTAAATGATTGATCATGCGTTCCTAGTTGGAACTAAAGAGACTGGCTAGTTATCTTATTGAAATTGAATGAGACACGTTCATATTAACTATGAACCATTACAATCGACTAGCCGATCCCGAACATTGGCATATCGATACATGCAGGCTTCAACTAATTTTCTACAAAAGCGGTATGTGTACTTTACAGTTAAGGCATGATTATTCCGTGGCTAGGTTTGATTGTTGTATTACGCTATGTAAGACCTTCAACCTAACCGCACGGGTATCGTTGTAGAGTTGTGCATATCGTACTTTGTACGAAAGTACTCATTCTGAATGACCATGATCTACGGTATGGGATTTTAATTAACAAAGTGACTACTAAGTTAAATAAAATAACGATTGCACGAAAAGAATGGATTTTCGAGTTCTTATATGGTAGCCATCCTTGGGGCAATTAGTGCCCCGACATGCCGGCTGGTTCCCACAGATACTACAAATCTGCCACACGGGCAGGGAGCGGTATTTGCTTATATTTATTTACTGTATACTGATGACGGGCGTCCCACTGGGACTCGTCTAATTCATGACTGACGCAACTGATTATTGGGTAGACTAGCCTTGCTTGCACATTGTAAGAACTGAGGAATCCTTATTTGCATATTTCCAAGATAACTTGGAACTCACAGTTATCGAGCCGTAGTAGTTGTATTGTCGTTAAATTGATTTGTTTGCGTATTGTACCTACTCTATTAACTAACTGAGATGATCAGAATGTCAGGACATGACGGGTCAACTTCTGTCCTTGTTTGGTTGGGAAGTTGGTTTGAAGTATCATGATGTTGTGTGAATCCCAGTAGCAAGCGGAGACTTATTATTATATTCTTAACTCTTATCACTAGTTTTAGTTCTCATATCGTGCTTCCTTGTGGTACTTGCTATTAGAGGTCTAACCTCTCTGGTTTTGCATGGCCAGATTTAGAGCCAGTTTCCGAGGACTCAGCTTACTTCTACCCCCAAGATGGTCAATACTAGAGGGACGATCGCAGGAGGACACGAGTGGGTTCCTTGCTCGTTTTGCTACTTACTTTATATTTTGCCGCTTGGCACCAACATGTTAAGTCGGATTGTCTTGTACTTACTTTCACATAATTGTAACTAAGTCAGACTGCAGCTGATAACGATTGTGTATACCTTGCTATACCATCTGGCTATGTTTTGTACAACCAGATCTCAAGAACATTTTGAATAAGCGTTTGGGATGCCTTACTGCTTTATCTTACATGTTCTCTATTACTGTTTCTTGTTTGATTGATTGAGACAATAGATGTTGAGTAACCCTAGTGAGACTTTCATGTAGTATGCACCTCCTTGTCTTTTAGACAGCATTGATCGTATTATACGGTATTCGTCTACCCGTAATATGTAGCTGGCTGAGTCATTCCCCAGCTCTCCGGTATTCTGGTTCTGGGACATGACAGTAGAGGATGAAGAGCCTATCATATTCAGACAGGCTGTCAAAGATACTAGCAACGAGAACTGGATGATGGCTATGTAGGAAGAGATTGAGTCTCTCCATAAGAACTGTACATGGAATTTGGTTCCATTGTCCAAAGGCAAGCGAGACTTATAGGATGCAAGAGAGTGTACAAGAAGAAGGAAGCTTCTCCAGAGCCAGGTGGAGAAGTTTTGTTTGAGAGCCTTTAGAGACAGAATTGACGAGTGGTTAGTTTGGTAAAGCTATGTGGTGGAGAAGTGTGTCGGCTCAGTTTTGTGGTAAAACCTTGCCGAGGTGGAGATATAAAGGAAAGTGTCCAAAAATAGGCCATGACCTTTTTTGACCATATATATGGTCGTCCTATATAAGATTGGATTTGACCATATATATGGTAATACTACAAAGATTGGATTTCTAATATATGTAAATCTACATAGGATTGGATTTTCAATATATAATCCAACATAAGATTGGATTTTAAGCCTACATAGGATAAAATTTTTATGGTATATAAAGGGGTCTAAAGGTTCTCCACAATTGACACCCTCCAAGAGTACTCAATGTAAGTTGTTGAATAAGTTTAACACAAGACATCCCATTGTGTTCAAGTTGTTGAATAAGTTCAACACAAGAGAGCTAAAGTTGTTGAATAAGTTCAACACAAAATTTTGAGAGATGTTTTTTATCTTTGTGATAGAAATCGAGTTCTTGAGTGTAAGGAGAGAAGTGTTGAGAGCTATTGTAATTCCTTTTCCTCTTCATAGTGGAACTAAATCACCCTCGTTTGTGGAAGTAGGCATCTTGGCCGAACCACGTAAATCATTGTCTTTGTGGTTGCGAATTTTCTCTAAGTTTCTTGGGTTTGTTTTCGCTGTGTCCCAACAAAAATTTTGCGCCATGGTACTTTGCGCATAGAAATGTTGAATTTTTTTTTTATCTTCTTATTCAAAGTGTTTAGAATTTATAAAAAAATTCGAAAAATTTGAAGGAAATTTTATAGAAACATAGAAAAATACAAGCCTAAAAGACACTCTCAAGGTTAAAAAAGAGTGGCACTCTCAAAAAGTGCAAACTGGGTCCCTGTGACTTATGTTACTATGTATGTGCCACAAAATTTACGCACGCAAAAATGAGGAAGCCTAGAAGTTGAAGTCTCAACTAACCAGTTAGGGGGGATTGCACCATTATTAGGTGCAGCTGTGTCTCACGCCTAAGAAGAGACACACCTAAGGAACGTGTGCAGAATGGTGGCTACGCCTAAGGAGTCTCAAGATTCCCTCTTTGAGATGAAGCATGCCGAAGCAAATTCATGCCTAAGCGTTGTTGTCTTCTCCCTGCGTTATATTGATGCAAACATGGAAATTAACTATATTTCTTATAATCATGACACGTGTCACGTGGGCAGCATTCTATGCATGTGTTTCAATCTAGAATTTATATGCAGTGATTGCAAGAATTGTTGGCATGGAAGCTTCATGCGTAAAAAGAGTGAGTTTTGCTTCATTTTTACGCGGAATTCCACTAGATAGTCGTTATTGTGCTTAATGACTGTAAATACCTCAGTTCTTGTGCTGCTAAGGCCTGAAAGCATCGATTCTTAAGCTGAAAGCGTACTTGTTGCCATTTTTTGTTCTCCACACTACCATGAGCCAAAATTAGCAACAAAAAAAAATTCTATCTTCACATTGGTAGTCAAAGAGTAAAGGAGTTATATGCCGGCTCAATCTCTATTGCTAATCTCCCATATCATCTTTTTTTGCTTGTACTTAGAAATTCTTATTGTAAGCTTCATAAGAAAACATTCTTTGTACTTAGAAAGCAATAATCAAGTGTTTCTTAAGAAAAAAATTTATACTCTCTTTGTGATGGAAAACAAGTATAAGATTGAAAAATTATAATCCGATACTCAGATAAGAAGACAAAATAAACCACCATAGGACGTATTATAATGCTAACTTGAAATAAGACTCTACTATGATTCTAAATCTAGCGATTCATTAGTGTTCAAACTATTCATATGGCCTAACAGACAATACCACAATCACAATACAATTTTGCCTATATGATGATGTCATCTTGAGAACTAACTTTGGATCCCACACTTGATTAATTACTCGACAATAATATAATCCCGTAACCAGGGATCAAGCAGTTTGTGGATGGCATGGTGCTTAGAAGTCTAGCCCCCTCACACAAAGGGAAAGATGAGATATATTATTTAATACCTAATCGGTTTTATTTTTATCAAAATAGGTACTTATGTTAGTCCCGGGGGCTTGATCAAAGATGAAAACTAATGCAATCGAGATCTGAGATGTCACACAAAACTTTGTGATGATCAAACTCAAGATCTACGAATAAAACTAAATAGCCAAATTACAATATGAAGGAGAAAAATAGCAAAGAGAAGATCTCTTGTTCTTCCTTGCAAACGTGTTGCAATTGGGACAGAACAAGTTACAATAATCTAGAGAGATGAGAAGAAGAACAATGCTGGGGTGTCAAAACACCGTTGCTCAAAGCAAGATTCGCCCCACACGATCTGCTTCCAGGAACCAGCAAGTTTGAAGAACTTGTGGAACGCTCGATGTCACCTCTGTTCTGACTCCTCGGATGGACTTGCAATGGCGGCAGCAACTCCCTCTCTTTCTCTCTTTTCTAACTTCTATTTTTCGTAGTCCCCACAAAGGAGGCCAGAAGAGAGTATATATAGAGAGAGGGTGGAAACCCTAGCCGCCTCTTCAGTTATGGAAAGATTGAATCAAATCACAAAAAGATAGCAACGAATTAATTCTAATCCCACAAAGATAGGAACTGAATTAATTCAAATCCCACAAAAATAGTAACAAAATTAATTCAAATCCCACAAAGATAGGATCTGAATTAATCGCATTGATTCACCCTTTCCATAACCGATTTGAAATCTGCACAGTCAGCGTAGCCCTCCATGCGGCAGCAGCAGCAGCAGCCTGGCCGCATGGACCGCTTGGGCCGCATGGACCGCATGTGCCGCATGAGCCGCATGGACCGCATGTGCCGCATGAGCCGTATGGACCGCATGGACCGCATGAGCCGCATGGACCGCATGGACCGCATGAGCCGCATGGCCGCATGGCCGCATGGCCGCATGAGCCGCATGAGGCCGCATATGAGCCGCATGCCGCATAAGACCGCATGGCCGCATATGAGCCGCATAAAGACCGTATGACTGCTGACGTGCTAAGTGCAAAGTGCGCCAACAAAACGCCACATTACGCCTCATGAGCCCATGAGCCCGAGTCCGAGTCCGAGTCGCTAAGCCCCTTTGGGGCTTAGCTCCAAGTGGAATTAATCCAAGAGAATGACAAAAGCATTAATGCTTAATCCTTGGAGCCTTATTCTTACCTCCTAGTAAAATCACCCACATGGTTCCCTCCTTAGGGTCACCACCCCATGTGCATCTCTCAACAACACACCCAAGTATATATGTTGAGATAACTCATGGTGCTTTTCCGATGTGGGACTAAAATTTACAAGGCATGTTGAGAGCAAGCTCTCTTCATGTAAAGAAAGCACCAAAGAAAGCACCAACAATCCCCCACATATCACAACATATATATGTGTCCAGGGTTGAGCGTTCCCCACAGTAACTGTCCATTTTGCATTAGGATAGATGTCGCTGACGACTTGAATCTTCCCGCATGGGTTAAATAACAATGTGATACAAGAATGGACTACGCCTTGAATTCTGCACCACAATTGTAATTCTTCCCACTCACAAAGTGTATTTACGTGTGCTTCTGGCTGCACATTAAAGGCCCTGTGCCAGCCTGGTTTCAGTGTATAATTTTAGGTGTCTACAAGTTTACCCTCAAGAGACGGCCTGATATCTCTTTCCATATACTATAGGTGAGTTCTTTATTAAAGAGATATGGCATGAAGCCTTGCGCTTCCTTGCAGTGCTACGCCGCTATGACATGGCCTGAAGCCGAGGCATTACCCCTACCTGGGAACCTCATCGTAGTGTCATACTACTGTAGCATGAGGTCACAAGCCTCTTTGTAGTGCCAAACTACCCAGCATGAAGCCTAAGGCTTCCTTGCGGTGTTACGCCGCAACGACATGGCTTGCAATGCCGAGGCTTTACCCCTACCTGGGTACCTCATCGTGGTGTCGTGCCACTGTAACATGGGGCCATCCTCCCCTTTGTAGTGCTGTCTACAACTCTTTAATTACGTCATACAGCATTAGGCTACCTGCCTATTTGCGGTGCTACGCCGCTGTGACTTGGCTTGCAAAGCCGAGGCATTACCCCTACCTGGGAACCTCATGGTGGAGTCACCCCACTGTAGCATGGAGATTCACTCCTTGTAGTACTGCTCTACCGTGCTTCCTGTAAAGCACACCAGACATTCACTCTGCCTGAGAACTCATTAAGGCGTTTAAGACAACCTTCCACAGGATCTATTTTTCTGCAGAAAAATACATAGTAGACAACAGTGGTTATGGGTCCGTATCCCTTCAATGTTCCAGAGAACAAGTACCCACTGTTACCTGATAGTTTCCCAGTCAGTGATCCTCCTTTGAACCAAAAGTTAGATGCCTAGTAGATTTTTCTTTGAACTAATAGCATAAAATTTTATGGTAGGATTACAAAGACACACTATCAGAATGCCTTCAAGCCCATTTTACAAGCTGTGTCATCGACCAACTGGCACTTGAGGCCCTTTGTGAACGGATCTGCCAGGTTCTCCTGACTCCGAACATCAACCACTGCAATTATACCTCTTTTGATAAGATCGTGTACTGCCCTGTGCTTCAACCGCACAGTCCTCTTCTTCCCGTTGAAGAGATCATTTGATGCTACCACCGCAGTCGCCTGGTTGTCACAGTATATCGGAATCGCCGGTATCTGAGCCCCAACCACTGGAAGATCATACATGAGCTCCTGAAGCCATTCTGCTTCATCTGCTGCAGTTTCAAGTGCATAGAATTCAGATTCCATGGAGGAATGAGAGAGTATAGTCTGCTTCTTCGACTTCCACGATATAGCAGCTTCACCCAAGGAAAAGACATATCCACCTGTGGATCTCTCGCTTTCCACCTCTGAACACCAGCTAGCATCACTGAAGCCTTCCACTACTGTCGGATACCCGTTGTAGTGCAGTGCATATGTCTGAGTCTTCTTGAGATATCTCATCACCCGCTTCACAGCTTTCCAGTGCTCAATCCCTGGGTTGCTTGTGAACCGACTCAGCATTCCCACGGCGAAAGCTATGTCAGGCCTTGTGGCAATAGTTGCGTACATCAGACTTCCGATAACGCTAGAATACTCCAGCTGCCTGACGCTTTCCTTCGAATTTGGCTTCAGCTTCTGATCACACCTGTATGGCGTATCGATCCCTGGAAGATCCTTATACCCATAGCGTGTGAGCATCTTCTCAATGTAGTGAGATTGTGACAGCGCTACTCCAGTGTCTGTCCGGATGATCTTAATGCCCAAGATGACATCTGCATCCCCCAAGTCCTTCATACTGAACTTGGTTGAGAGGAACTTCTTTGTCTCTGTGACACAGCCTATATCCGTACCTAGGATTAGCATGTCGTCCACGTACAGACAAACGATGACTCCTCTTCCATCAGCGAACTTTGTGTAAACACATTTGTCCGTCTCGCTGACTCTGTAGCCGTTTGACCTAATAACTTTATCAAACTTCTCATGCCACATCTTGGGAGCTTGCTTCAAACCATATACTGATTTCACCAACTTGCAGACTTTGTCTTCAAGACCTTTGACGACAAATCCATCTGGCTGTTGCATATAAATCTCTTCGGTCAGCTCCCCATTCAGGAACGCTGTCTTTACATCCATCTGATGTATCACCAACTTATGTATAGCTGCTAGAGCGATTAACATCCTGATGGTGGTCATCCGAGCTACTGGAGCGTACGTGTCGAAGTAGTCTATCCCCTGTTTCTGAGAAAATCCTTTGGCGACCAGCCTGGCCTTGAACTTGTCAATAGTTCCATCTGCCTTCATCTTCTTCTTGAAGATCCATTTACATCCAATAGGCTTTTCTCCTTCAGGTAGATCTACTAACACCCATGTGTTATTGGAGGTGATAGAGTCAAACTCGTCATTCACTGCTTCCTTCCAGAAGATAGCATCTCTGGTCTTCATCGCCTCATCATAGGTAAGCGGATCTGCTTCCACATGATAGGTGACAAAGTCATCTCCGAAATCTTTCGGTCTCCTCGCTCGCTTAGCTGACGGCTCGGCGAGTTCTGGTGCAAGAGTTGTTTCATCAACAACAGCTTCTTCTTGGACTACTGGCTCGTATGAGATTTCAGTCTCATTAGTACCTACATCATTTTTCGGAATGTCCGAAAGAACAATGTTTTTGTCTTTTGCGAACTTGTCTTCAAAGTATTCAGCATCGCGAGATTCGATAATATGATTTGATTCAATATCAAGAAATCTCCGAGCATCACTCTTCTCGGCATACCCCAAGAAGATAGCCTTCGTAGTCCTTGTCCCCAGCTTCTGAATCTTCAGATCTGGAAGCTTCACATACGCCAGACACCCCCACACTCGAATGACATTTAAGTTGGGTCTGACTTTGAACCAGAGTTCATGAGGAGTTACGTCCGAAGTTGCATATGGCACTCTATTCAGAATGAAAGTGGCCGTTAATGCAGCTTCTCCCCAGTAGCATTTTAGAAGACCTGCAGTGAGCAGCATGGAATTCATCATTTCTGTTAATGTCCGGTTCTTCCTCTCTGCTACTCCGTTGGATTGAGAAGAATATGGAGCAGTAGTCTCGCATATGATTCCATGTTCTTTGCAGAACGATGCAAATTCATGAGACCTGTACTCTCCACCTCGATCACTTCTCAGCCACTTGAGTTGTTGTCCAGTCTGCCGTTCAGCCTTGGCCCTGAACTCTCTGAACTTCTCGAAAGCTTCGTCTTTGGACTTGAGCAAGTAGACGAACGCGTATTTTGAGAAGTCGTCGATGAAGGTTATGAAATACTTCATCCCGGCCTTCGTGGAGAAATGTTTGAAGTCACAGATATCGGAGTGCACCAACTCCAGAAGATCTGTGCTTCGATTGACCCGATGAAAGGGTTTCCTTGTAATCTTCGTCTGAGCACACACTTCACACTTCTCCACCTTACCCCCACATTTGGAGATAAGTCCTAGACTAGACATTTTGTTGATTCTTTTACTATGAACATGTCCTAGTCTCTTATGCCACAACTCAAGAGAATAATCAGAAAATGCAACTGCATTAATGTCATCAAACTGGTTGACAAGCTGAATTTTAAACATGCCTTCGGTTTGATAAGCCTTCCCGAAGTATGTTCCTTTCTTGGACATCACCATCTGACCAGCATTGATGTCCATCCTCAAGCCTGCGTTGCAGAGCAGGCTTCCAGAGATCAGGTTCTTGGCAATCGCCGGAACATGCTTCACACCTTGAAGCGTCAGAGTGTTCCCAGAAGTGAGTTTCAGTTCCACGGTCCCGATCCCCAGAACTTCAGCTTGGGCCTGGTTCGCCATGACAACTTTCTCAGATATCGGCTGGTACGTGACGAACCATTCCTTGCCTGAACAGACATGGCAAGTCGCACCAGTGTCTATCCACCAGTCAGAGTCAACCCCCACAGTTGTGACCTGTCCGATCATAGCAACAACGTTAGAAACCAATAAAACCTTATTAGGCTCACCTTTCTCTGATTGTTTAGGCTTAGATCTGCATTCACTCTTGTAGTGGCCTTTCTTGCCACAATTATAACAAGTCACGTGGGACTTAGTCTTCTGTTGCTTGAAAGAAGGACCCTTCACTTTTAGATTAGCGAAGTCCTTCTTCTTGGGATGAGAAGCCGCCTGCTTCCCCTTGGAATCTCTCGTCTGCACAAGATTGGCTTTAGCCAACTGTTTGGACAGAGTGTCCACCTTCTGTTGAGAACGCATCTCGTCCTCAACATGGATCTCTTGAAGTAGATCTCCCAAGCTAATGTCTAGCTTCTTTCTGTGCATCCTTGCATAGAAGGTACTCCATCCAGCAGGAAGTTTTGAGACGATCCCTCCGACGACAAACTTGTCGGAAAGGGGCATCTCTTCGTCTTCCAGTTTCTGACGCAGCTTCAGAAATTCCTTCACCTGTGGCAGCATGGACTTTTCGTCCTCAAAGAGCAATTTGTGATATTTTTCAACCACAAATATTTTGCTCCTGTTCTTATCTTCTTCATACAGATTTTCCACAGACTCCCATATGTCTCTGGCAAGTTCCTTCTTTGAGTAGGATTCTGCCAGAGAGTCCTCCATAGCATTCAGGATGAGAAGCCTGCAGATGCTATTTTCCCTTCTCCACTTGGCCTGGAGTTTGGTAGCCGCGTTGATGGCGGCAGTAGATCCAGTGTCTGGAACAGAGGGTTCTTCCTCCAACAGAACATGATCAACGTCTTTCAGTTGAAGAGTTAGGTACACCTTTCTCTTCCAGACTTGATAGTGCTCTCCATCGAACTTTTCCAACTTGCAGAAGTCCGATTGGAGGAGCGAAGCATTAATGTTTTCCATCTATACGGATCTTGCTTTGAGATTGTTAGTCCCGGGGGCTTGATCAAAGATGAAAACTAATGCAATCGAGATCTGAGATGTCACACAAAACTTTATGATGATCAAACTCAAGATCTACGAATAAAACTAAATAGCCAAATTACAATATGAAGGAGAAAAATAGCAAAGAGAAGATCTCTTGTTCTTCCTTGCAAACGTGTTGCAATTGGGACAGAACAAGTTACAATAATCTAGAGAGATGAGAAGAAGAACAATGCTGGGGTGTCAAAACACCGTTGCTCAAAGCAAGATTCGCCCTACACGATCTGCTTCCAGGAACCAGCAAGTTTGAAGAACTTGTGGAACGTTCGATGTCACCTCTGTTCTGACTCCTCGGATGGACTTGCAATGGCGGTAGCAACTCCCTCTCTTTCTCTCTTTTCTAACTTGTATTTTTCGTAGTCCCCACAAAGGAGGCCAGAAGAGAGTATATATAGAGAGAGGGTGGAAACCCTAGCCGCCTCTTCAGTTATGGAAAGATTGAATCAAATCACAAAAAGATAGCAACGAATTAATTCTAATCCCACAAAGATAGGAACTAAATTAATTCAAATCCCACAAAGATAGTAACGAAATTAATTCAAATCCCACAAAGATAGGATCTGAATTAATCGCATTGATTCACCTTTCCATAACCAATTTGAAATCTGCACAGTCAGCGTAGCCCTCCATGCGGCAGCAGCAGCAGCCTAGCCGTATGGACCGCTTGGGCCGCATGGACCGCATGTGCCGCATGTGCCGCATGGACCGCATGTGCCGCATGAGCCGCATGACTGCTGACGTGCTAAGTGCAAAGTGCGCCAACAAAATGCCACATTACGCCTCATGAGCCCATGAGCCCGAGTCCGAGTCCGAGTCCGAGTCGCTAAGCACCTTTGGGGCTTAGCTCCAAGTGGAATTAATCCAAGAGAATGACAAAAGCATTAATGCTTAATCCTTGGAGCCTTATTCTTACCTCCTAGTAAAATCACCCACATGGTTCCCTCCTTAGGGTCACCACCCCATGTGCATCTCTCAACAACACACCCAAGTATATATGTTGAGATAACTCATGGTGCTTTTCCGATGTGGGACTAAAATTTACAAGGTATGTTGAGAGCAAGCTCTCTTCATGTAAAGAAAGCACCAAAGAAAGCACCAACAACTTACATGTATTACACATGTCAGGTTAGTGAGCTGAGAACTCGCGTCCTTCTCGCAAGGTGTTGCCAAAGGAGGCAGAAAACTGATCAACTTTGAGCGTTATTTATATTGCAAAAATTTTATACGTTGTGATCCATTTTATTCTTCCTCGTCCAATGCTCTGCTCTATAATCACAAACAATTTATTATCTTATTTAAAACTTCATTTCACAGCTCAAGTATGTACAGGGCCGGCCCGGAACGTTTTGATGCCCAGGACGAAATACAAAATGATTCCCCTTCTTCAAAAAATATATTGGAAACAAAGTAACAATTTTTTTTGCATGATACAATAACTCAAAGTGAACCCTTTTAAACTGAGGCCTGATACATGCCAGCTAACCTTAAATTTTGCATCAGGTATATATCCTGGCAAATGGCAATACTACTTTTGTAGTTAAAAAAAAACTCCGATGCAATATATTATTTAACATTTCTTGTTTATGTTTTTTCAGTACTAGGATTGAGATATATAGGCTTGTTTGCCTAATTTATCAACAACAGAGAAACTCAAGAAATATAAGAAAAAGCCAAAATCAGGAGAACAAAAATTACAAGAGGAACAAAAGTTATAAAACATTTCAGTTTGAAAACCAAATCATTGTGAAATCTTAAGTGCAAAGATTACGAAAAGATATTAAACACTAGGAACAACGTATAATTTTAAGTGTGAAATCTTAAGTGCAAAGATAAACGAAAAGACTCATCGCCATCGGCTCATCGGTATTCAACACCAACGTAGGATCAATTATAATTCACAACACGTAGTGAGCTAAATATACTACAAAAGCTGATTGAAACTTAGTTACTATGAAAATGTGCATAAATAGAGATATTACGAAGGAAGACCGAAGATTTAATACAAATAATATGTATCCTAATTTTAAAAAGATGTAAAATTTCAAGTCCATGCCTGTGTTTGTGCAAAGTAGATTATATGTAAATATAACTTGGAACTTCCGAAAAATAAACTACATCAATAGAACCCCTCTTTGAAAAGACGGGGCAAAGAAATATTGTCCTCAATCATTAACAATAGAGGAAACTCATAAAACATAATAAAGCCGACATCACGAGGAACAAAAGTTATAAAATATTTCAATTCTCAAAATGAAAGTCTTGCTAAAATATCAGGTTCACATTGATACCTCTCTCTCACCTTTCCGTCTCCTCTTCGAATCAAGGCTCAAGCAGACGCCAGGGGGAGAGAGAGAGAGAGAGAGAGAGAGAGAGAGAGAGAGCAAGCTTGTCTGCCATCGTGGCCTTCTTCACGTAGTCTTATATCGCGGAATCCTTGTGAAGATTATAGGAGAAGAAATTAAAGAAATTAGAAAATTAGTGTTTCAATTATAAACAAAAGAGAGAATGAAGAGAGAATTATAATGAATAATTCAAAAAAAAAAACTTATTGCTGGTCGTCTGGATCGGAAGCGACGTGAATTTTTTTTTCCTCTGAAATGCAAAAAGAAATCTGAAGCGATGGAAAGACTAATTTTTCTTTAAATTAAAGAGTCGGAGTAATAATGTTGAATTGCTATAATGATTTCTTCAGACCTTGTACTTTGAAGAAGAAGTCAGAGTAATAATAATAATAATAATAATAATAATAATAATATTATTATTATTATTATTATTATTATTATTATTAACTTTAAAATAAATTGGGGCCCCTTGGGATTTGGGGCCCAGGGCGCAAGCCCTGTCTGCCCCTCCTCCGGGCCGCCCCTGAGTATGTATCTCGATTTGTGCACCATAGGTATCACATGAATATAAGGATAATGTTCAGCAAAAATTTTTTTTACTGAAACAAGACACGTATGTATCTCGATACGTGTAGCAAGTATCACGTAGTACGTGGATACATGTCAACAGAATATTCTATCTAAATGAGGTGAGTACAATTGAAATTTGATATTTTTGTTTGCGTGTCTACGTGTATGTATCCTACAAGTCTAAAACTTAGACGGTACCCCTAAGAATATTTAGGTTATCGAGAGTCTGTCTCTAACGAATATATGATTATCCAAGTTATGATTTAATACAACAAAAAAATATTGGTTTTGAAATTCGATTATCATTCAAAATTCTCAAATTTTTTGGAAGAGTCTTCTTTGTATTTCAATCTACAACAATTTCACAAAATGATTAAACAACAACCCGGGCAAATCTCTATAGAATTCTCCTAGGTTAAAACCCCTTTGGTAGAATAAATCACACCGGACACATGCACTTAAAATCAAGAAGGTAAAGCAAAAATATTAAGAAGAATAGTTTATTCTTACCTTGGCTACTTTAGTAATAAATATAACCTTGCTAAACTCGTTCTTCCGAACCAATAAAACATGTAAGCTAAAATATATATAGTTCAAATTAAACCTAACTACTGGATAATAATTGAACTCATGATTCTTTTATATATAAATAAAATTTGTAAATAAAAATATTTTTAAGGTATTGGTATTCTATTTAACTTAGGTATCAATATCTGTAATCCTCTATATTTTTAATTTTGATATTTTGAATTAAATACTATTTCAGAGGAATTTTTATTATTTTATTTGGTTATACGAATAGCCTTATTCATGATTGAGTTTTGTTATACATATTGACTAGAAAGTATGGCATGGCTAGTGTAGTCGTATACCATGACTAGCATGTTAGTCCTGGTAGGGATGGCAAAGCCATATGTATGTCCCTTGTATGGAAACAAGACAAAGTCGTGGCTTAAATCCATAAACATGATTATATAAACATTTATTTTTTTATTTTTTATATATATTATTTTATTTTATTTTTTTAGATTTTTTATATATAAACACACACACACACACACACACACACACACATATATATATATATATATATATATATATATATATATAGAGAGAGAGAGAGAGAGAGAAAGAGAGATAAAGAGAGAGAATAAGGGAGGTGAGGTGGCTATATGTCACCCCCATGCTATCATCATGCACTTGCACACTTTTTGGTGCATGATGATAGCATGGGGGGTGACACATAGCCACCACCCATAAGATGGCACCTCACCTCCCTTATTCTCTCCACTACCAAATTACAGTATTTTAGCGACGGCCATTTAGCAACGGAAATTTTCCGTCGCTATTACCGTCGGATTACCGACGGATTTGTGACGAAATATCGACGGAAAGCAGTGGACAATTTTTTTTATTTTTTTATGTCCATATCCGTCGCTACGCCGTCGATAGGTCATCGGCCAAGTAGCGACGGTTTTATATCCGTCGCTAGAACGTCGCATATTTTGGCGGCAAAAGCCTAAAATATTGGCACGAGATTTGACTGACGACTTAGCGACGGAATAATCCGTCGCTACTCTGGCGCGAGATTTACTGACGACTTAGCGACGGAATAATCCGTCGCTACTCCGTCGCTAATTTCTGTACCCTAACTTAAATTGAACCGACGGGGGGGAAATTTTCATTCCCTCCCCTAAAACACTCTCTCTCTTCCCTCTCCCTCTCTCCGACGATCTCCCTCTCTCCGACCGGCGATCTCCCTCTCTCTCTCTAAGGTATGCTCTCTCTCCCCCCCTCTCTCTCTCTCTATCTCCCCTCTCTCTCTCTCTCTCTTTTACGATTTGGGGGGTTGGGGGGCTGTCGTAATGGTCGGAGAGGGTGTGGGGCAGGGGGGTTTCGGGTACGGGGTGGGGTGGTCGGGCAAGGGTGGAGTGGGGTGGTCGGGGGCAGGGGGTCGGGGAGGGGGTCGGGCAGGGGTGGGGGGTGGTCTGGGCAGGGGGGTTCGGGTAGGGGGTGGGGTGGTCGGGGCAAGGGTGGGTGGGAGAGGGGGCAGGGGGGGTCGGGAAGGGGGTCGGGCAGGGGTGGGGGGGTGGTCTGGGCAGGGGGGTAGGAGAGGGGGTCGGGCAGGGGTTGGGGGAGGGTCGGGCAGGGGTTGGGGGGGGTCGGGGCAGGGGGTGGGAGAGGGGGTCGGGCAGGGGTTGGGGGGGTCGGGCAGGGGTTGGGGGGGTCGGGGCAGGGGGGCAGGGGGGTGGGAGAGGGGGTCGGGCAGGGGTTGGGGGGGTCGGGCAGGGGTTGGGGGGTCGGGGCAGGGGGGGCGTAGGAGGGACTCTGGAGTCCCCGCGCATGAGTCCTCCTCCTCCTCTCCCACAGACACACACACACACACGGACACACACACACACACACACGGACACACACACACACGGACACACACACACAGACACACACACACACGGACACACACACACACACACACGGACACACACGGACACAGACACACGGATACACACACACACAGACATATATATATATAGGCATAATTTTAAGTAATTTATTAATAATATATATATATATACACAGACACACGTCGTGAAGTCTAGTATATATATTTGATTAGCTAAGGTAGAAGTTTAGCCTAATTAAGGTTAGTTTTGACAGAGTTGACTTGGACTCCTAATTTGACCTAGAACTAGCCTAGTTGACCTATTTGTATTTCGATTGATATCATATGAATAGTTTGCCTAAGATTTGATTGGGTTGGTTTTAATGTGTGGGTAAATTAGTTTACCTTATTTTAGAGTATGACTACGTAGCTAGTGTGTAGAGTAGTATATGGTTACTAGATCCTAGTGTAGAGTAGTATGTAGAGGAGTATGGCTACTAGTGATATATAGATATGTAGGTCCATGTGTATCTGTATCGGACTATCGCTATCGGTATCGAACTATCGCTATCGGTATCGGACTATCGCTATCGGTATCGATCGAACTATCGGTATCGGACTATCGCTATCGGTATCGGACTATCGCTATCAGTATCGACCGTATATACTTAGTATCGGGCGTAGCGGATTAGTATCGATCAGTATATAGGTTTGGGTTAAGATCAAGGTTCAAAGTATCAGTATCGGAATAGTAGGCCGAATAGTAGGCCGAGATAGTCGAATGAGAAGAAGGAAAGAAGGGAGGAGCAGATGGGTCCAGAGCCATGGTGGAGGAGGAGAAGTAACATGAGAGCAGTTTTCGTCGTAACATCTCCTGGCTCTGCTGGCAACTGAAGTCCAGATGCTACAAAGGACGATCCTTCGCTGAAATCGACTACAACACCCATCAGTTCAAGTTCATTCCTATATGAGTAGATTCCAATGCCATAGAAGCCATCAGTTTGTTGACCTTCCTCTATGGCATTGGAATATACTCATATAGGAATGAACTTGAACTGATGGGTGTTGTAGTCGATTTCAGCGAAGGATCGTCCTTTGTAGCATCTGGACTTCAGTTGCCAGCAGAGCCAGGAGATGTTACGGCGGAAACTGCTCTCATGTTACTTCTCCTCCTCCACCATGACTCTGGACCCATCTGCTCCTCCTTTCTTCCCTTCTTCTCATTCGACTATCTCGGCCTCCTATTCGGCCTACTATTCCGATATGCGTTTGATACGGTCTACCTAACCTATATACTGATACTAATCTGATACTCTCTGATATTAAGTACATCCGGCTTACTAGCTAGCGGATCCACCAGTTACATGATTATATACTAATTATGTTAGATTGTGATACTAAGTAGCCTCGTCGTAGGCCTAGCGTGTTATCCACAAGTTTAGTTTTTCTTACGATATGAGTATCGGTATCGGGTTATTAATTCTTATGTCTTACGATACAGATATTCACATCAAATCGAGCATGAATCGTTACTTTGTTGATCGTACATGGATGTACAAACGACAACACGAGAGCAGAATTGGTGTGAGTGACGATTTTCAGGCAGGTGTGGAAGTATTTCTTAAGTATGCCATGAGCAAAACTCAGTACATGGACGATAACAAAATCAAGTGTCCATGTGTTAATTGTCACAATAGACGTTTCGAAGAAGTGATGACTGTGAGAGATCATTTGACCCGTAAGGGTTTCGTACGTGATTACGGCCTGTGGTCATCGCAAGGTGAATTATATTCAGAAAGACAGGCTGCAGAAGCTGGTACTTATGCTTTTGATGATAATGCTGCAACGGATGTCCTCGAAGACGACGGATGCTCTGTGGATTATGGAGACATGCAGAACCTTGCACGAGATATGGTGTATGCTGCGGCAGGGCCTAATTTTGATCCGGAGGATCCTAATCCCGAGGCAAAGGAGTTCTATGATATGTTTAAGGACGCAGATACTCCTCTATATCCTGGTTGTGAGACTCATTCCGCACTGTCAATGACGATGCGGTTGTTGAACATAAAGTCTGATTTTAACTTGCCACAAGCTTGCTATGATCGGATCACACAATTAACTAATGAGGTGTTACCGAAGGAATCAAAAGAGCTCCCAAGAAACTTCTACAAGTCAAAGATGATGGTCCGACAACTGGGACTGGGGTACGAGAAGATAGATTGCTGTCGCAACGGATGCATGTTGTATTACAAAGAGAATTGCGTATTAGAAAGTTGTTGGTTCTGTAATACGGATCGTTACAAGACGGTACAGGGAAAAGGAAAGTCAACTAGAAAACGACGTCCTTACAAGTATATGCATTACTTGTCGATCACGAAGCGCTTACAGAGGATGTATATGTCTCTGAATACAGCAGAACACATGACGTGGCACAGTGAAGATCGCATAAAGGACGAAGGAGAATTGTCACATCCTTCGGATGGGGAGGCGTGGAAATATTTTGATTTGTGTCATCCAGATTTTGCTGCAGAGCCTAGAAATGTACGCCTGGGGCTATGTTCTGATGGCTTCGCCCCTTTCGGACAGTCGGGATCTCAATACTCATGCTGGCCGGTCATTCTTACCCCTTACAATCTGCCACCATGGATGTGTATGAAGACTCCTTATATGTTTTTGACAGCTATCATACCCGATCCCAAAAATCCGACAAAGAACATCGATATATATTTACAGCCGTTGGTGGATGAGCTGAAACAGTTGTGGGAGATCGGCGTCACGACCTATGTATTTACGGCGGACTGGCGACAAAGTCCCGACGGACTATCCGTCGCTAACTGGAGAAACTGAGGTTAGCGACGGAGTGGCGACGTAAAATCCGTCGCTACCTGGAGCATTTTAATAAAGCGACGGATTGGCGACGGACGATCCGTCGAACTGATGCTGTTTGATGTCCATAAATTTTAGCTTTCGCGACGGATTGGCGACTAACTTACGGCGGACTGGCGACGGACTACCGACGGATAAGGCCGTCGGTAATACGACGCTAATCCGTCGTACACATCGGCGGATTAGCGACGGCATAACGACGACCTGCCGTATGGGAAAATCTCTGATACGCTTTTACCGACAAATTTACGACTGATTAGCGACGGATATTGGGTATCAGAAAATCACTGATACGGTTTTGCCGACTCTTTAGCGACGGAGTTTTCCGTCGCTAACCCTATATCCTGATACATGTTTTGACGAAAGCTAGTCGGTAATCCGTCGCTATATATATTTAAATGTGCCGACGGTATTCCGTCGCTAAGTCGTCGCTGAGCGACGGAGTAGCGACGGATATATTTTAGCGACGAGGTTATTCCCGACGGCTGTTTTACCAAAATATCCGTCGGTATTTATTTTTGGCGACGGACTACCGACGGATAAGGCCGTCGGTAAATCCATGTATTTTGGTAGTGCTCTCTCTCTCTCTCTCTCTCTCTATATATATATATATATATATATATATATATATATATATATATATATATATATACATACTTTCTAGATAAATCTTTCTAGATAAATTTGGTTGCATAAATCCAACCAAACCAGGCTGAGTCAAATAAAATGTCGTGCATTGTATATTCCCCAAAAACTTTTCTACCTAATATTTTAATAATTGATTAGAATT
This sequence comes from Iris pallida, assembly GCA_029216955.1. NCBI lineage: Eukaryota > Viridiplantae > Streptophyta > Magnoliopsida > Asparagales > Iridaceae > Iris > Iris pallida. The sequence goes on from JANAVB010025196.1 coordinate 19,266,234, forward strand.
TAGTACTGTTAAAATAAAGTATATGTTATTTGACATATTTAATTAAGAAAAAGGTTGTGAATATATTTAGATTATATTATCTTTAAAATTTTATATGAATACTTATGTATTAATTTCTACATATAGGAATTGTAGTGTGAAAATAAAGTTTTATGTATTTTGTATTTTGTTTTTATAGATTACGATATTCGTTATTTATATGTATATATATATATATATATATATATATATATATATATATATATATATATATATATATATATATATATAATTATATATATATATATATATATATATATATATATATATATTTTTTTATATATATATATATATATATATATATATATATATATATATATAATAAATCCTTAACCCTAACCTAAACTCTAAACCCTTCCCCTCCCGATCGAGCGGTGGAAGCCACAGCAGCAGCGGGCCACCGCCACCGCGTTCGGCGATCGAGCCACCTACGCACCCTCCGTCGGACCATCGCGCCTCCCCCTGGGCTCACGGTCGCCCTTCCCAGCGTGCAGCCGTGGTCAGACCCCGCGTGAGCAGCAGCAGCCACGCGGTAATTAGAACCCTGGCCACCGCTGTACTTCCCGTCGCTGCATGCACCGTCGGCCAAATCAGCGTAATAGCAGCGACGACAAACGCCGTCGTAACCCTCGCCTACACGGACATGATGCTTGGCGACCCTCCCACACTCGCCCTGACGTGTCAACAACGTCCGCAATGCACTACACAGTTGAATTGTGCATTTCACACGAAATCTCGTCGTGACGCGCAAAGATTTAAACTCAAAAATTTGTTTCATCGCAGCAACTTTGGACATATTTTCTGGATAATCCAGCCATTGGATCGCCAAAGGTTTCATCCATTTCTATCTCGGTTTATACCTATTCGTTCTTCTAAAATTTAAATCGTTAATTCAATCATTTTATGGATAAAAATTGACCACCAAGTTGGGCGTTTAAAATACGTTTATCTTTGACAGTTTCATAGAGCTAACTTCGTGGATTTGTTTTTCCTTCGTCGAAGCTCCATATGACGAACCACCAACTCCTATGCATAGTTGGTATAAGCACCTTTATGACATAAATTTTTTAGTTCAATAGGATATTGTTTGGTTGGTTGAAATCGATGCCAAAGTTGGTCGTTAGAACACTACCAAAATATAGCCATTTGACGATGGACCATTAGCGATGGATAACGTCCGTCGCTAATAGCGACGAACTACCGACTAAGTACAAACTGATTGCCGTCGAAAAGCAGACAATTTTTTTTTTATTTTAAGGGCGAGAAAAGGTCGCCAATCCGTCGTTAAGTCGTCCGAGATATAGCGACGGATCATGAAGTCGTCGCTATGCCTTCACTTAGTTGTCAAAAGTTTGCAGAGAATATTGAAAAAAATTAGCACAAAATTTATCGACCACATAACGACGGATATTCCGTCGGACATCTAAGGGGATATAGCGACGGACTAGCGTCGGCCATCTATCCGTCGTTAGTCCATCGCTATATGTCCAGTCCTAACTTAAATTTAACCGACCGGGGAGGGGAACTTTTCATTTCCCCCCAAATTTTCTCACGTCTCTCTCTCACTCCGGCGTGCGCGGGCCTCTGTCACGCCCCGATTCTGCAGAATCTATAGTCGTCCCCCGGGCGTGATGCCGTACGAACCTAAATTACGCTCGCACAAGGCATAGTCATAAAGTTATCCGAAACACAACGATAAGAGAATGCACAGAGTAAATTAAACACACATTATAGAGAAGGAAACTTAAGCTTTATTGATAATGAACATCATATTACAGACTCGATACAAGGGCGCCGCACGGGCTTTTTACAAACTGACTCCAATACAAAGTGAACGTCGATGAGATAGCCATTACATACATTTATCCCTTGATTTTACAACCAAAATTACAAACCACCTAGGATGGTGGGAAGGCGCTCCATCTGTCTTCGATCTTCAACAGCGGAGTCTTCAAAAGGGTTGATCCAAGCTTCAATGCACGGACGAAGCTTCAAAACACACGAGCGTTGCCTCCCTTTACGTAGCACGCTCTTCCAGATCTATCGCACCTGTATAGAGAGCGAGGATCAGTACAATCAACATGTACTGGCGAGTGGCTAATTAATTTCCAGGCTCTCATTTGGTTCAAGAATTTGATAAAAATCATACAACTTGCTTTTTAGTGGTCTTTCTAACCATCCTAGATATTTTCATAAGAAGCATTAAGTTACACCAAGGTTTCTTCCAGCGGAGCGCGCCGTACGACATAAAACTTACCATGTTAGTTGATAACAATTTACATCAAGTGTTTGATATGGAAGTCAATTGGCCTAACTAGCCGCCTTGGACGTAGCCTGGTAATACGGGACCCTTACAACGCAAGTAGCGAGCCCTGATGCAAGTCCCCGTCTTACCGATTGCCTATTACCCAGCTCGGCTACAACCAGTTTCTTCCTAGGCCGAGTCGATCCCGTGGCCCCGGGTTGCCGCTCGAAGAAACCATTCCCCTTGTCGACAAGTTGTCCAAGTCCATGATAGGTTAACATGGTGTATTTTAGGATACCGTTGGGGCTTGTTATGTGATCAATTCATTTACTTGGTCGTTTTGTATGCCAGAATTAATTCTATCTCTTTTCAACACAACACATTTCTTTTTCACTTCTAACATACAAGACTTGTATTCTGCAAGCGAATCATTCAATTTTAGTAATATTACCTGAGTTATCATTTGAAATAGAGGGTCGAGACGAAGGGGGTCAGCCACTCACCTTGAGTTTTTACTTGAGGTAAGAGACTGGTTGGCCGCGCTAGACGTTGCCTACGTGATCACCTGAAATCGCACAAACAACCGATTACAACACTGTGTTATTCAAGGAATTTCGATAAGAATGCGAAGTTCGAAACGTAAGCCATGAAAACTATCGAAAACATTCACGAAAATGCATTCAGAAAATAAAGCCAAAACCAACGCAAGCAGCGTGAAAAGCAGAGCAACGGGAGGTCTCTCCCGACTCAGCCGCAGAGTCAATCCTTGAGGCGCAGCCCGCTGAATATGGGACTTGGTTCCGAAGAGGCCATTCCATAACGGGGAATGGATCTTAATTCAACCGTTCCCGTTCGATCGATTCGATCGATCCCGACCTATCGGTCCCGACCGAGTCGATAGCGACAGTGTTCCTTTCTCGCGTACCCCGTGGACGAACAACGGGGCACGATGTAGGGACATGGCACTACACCATAACCAACTAAGAAAAAGTTTCGTCCTCGAAACTTAAGAATAGAACCTACCTCTACGAAAACAATGAAGGAAACTTTTCCTTCATCTCTGACTCGAGTTCCCATGTCGACTCTTCTGCCTCATGGTTCCTCCAGAGCATGCAGACGAGAGGGATCGCCCTATTCCGCAACAGCTTATCCTTACGTTCTAAGATTTGAACGGGCTCTTCAACGTAGGATAAGTCGGACTTTAGCTCCAGTTGGCCAAAATCCACCACGTGGCTAGGGTCGTGCACGTACTTCCGCAGCTGGGAGACGTGGAAGACATTGTGCACACCTTCGAGCGCCGGCAGTAGGGCAATTTTATAGGCCACTGGGGCAACCCGCTCGAGTATTTCGAACGGCCCAACGAATCTCGGACTCAGCTTCCCTTTCGCGCCGAACCGAGTAACTCCTCGCATGGGCGACACCTTCAGAAACACATGATCGCCCACCTAGAACTCAAGCGGTCTTCGATGGGTATCGGCATAGCTCTTTTGCCGACTCTGTGCAATCTTCAATCTTTCCCGAATGAACTTGACCTTTTCCACAGTCTGTTCCACCAGCTCCGGGCCGAGTATCTGCCGTTCCCCGACTTCATCCCAGCAAATGGGCGATCTGCACTTCCGGCCGTACAAAGCTTCATACGGCACCATTTGGATGCTGGTCTGATAGCTATTATTGTATGCAAATTCCGCCAACGGTAGGTGGACGTTCCAGCTTGATTTGAAGTCAATTGCGCAGAGCCGTAGCATGTCTTCGAGAATCTGATTAATGCGCCCCGTTTGGCCGTCGGTCTGAGGATGGTAGGCTGAGCTGAACTGCAACTTGGTACCCAGCGCCGACTGAAGGCTACTCCAGAATCGTGATATGAACCGTGAATCCCGATCAGAGACGATGGATACTGGAACTCCGTGCAGCCGTACTATCTCGTCAAGATAAATCTGACTTGGTTAGCCAATCGACGATGACCCAGATGGCGTTGCTCCCCCGTAGTGTCTTCGGCAGGCCAACAATAAAGTCCATCGTGACATGATCCCATTTCCACGCTAGAATGGCAAGGTTCTGTATCTCCCCGCCCGGTCGTTGATGCTCAGCTTTCACCTGCTGACAGGCCATGCATTGCGACACGAAGAGCGCCACATCTTTCTTCATCCCGTGCCACCAGAAGGTCGTGCGGAGGTCCTTATACATCTTGGTACTGCCTGGATGCAATGTATATTTCGTATAATGGGCCTCTGATATTATCTCCTTTCGTAGTTCTGAATCATCCGGAACACATAGTCGGCCATTCATTCTCAGCACGCCGGTCTTGTCTTCCGCAAAGTCGGTCGTACTACCTGTTGAAATTCGCTCGCACATTTTCTTCAGGTACGGATCATCCTTCTGAGCGGTCATGATCTTTTCCAGCAAACTCGGCTCTAACTGCAGTTGCGCCAACCGTATATCCCTGAATCGAACCCGGAGATCGATGCCCATTTCTTCTAAATCTTGTAGTAGTCTGCGGTTGATGGATAGCGAGGCAAGATATTTTCGACTCAGAGCGTCCGCCACCACATTTCCCTTGCCCGGAGTGTAGTTGATCGTCAAGTCATAGTCTTTGATCAGTTCGAGCCAGCGCCGCTGTCGTAAGTTCAACTCCTTCTGAGTGAAGAGATACTTGAGGCTCTTGTGGTCGGTATAGATCACGCACGCCACACCATATAGATAGTGACGCCATAATTTCAACGCGAACACAATTGCCGCTAACTCCAAGTCGTGCGTAGGATAGTTCTTCTCGTGCGACTTTAACTGTCGGGAGGCGAAGGATATCACCTTATTTCGCTGCATGAGCACACATCCCAAGCCCTGGCCTGAAGTATCACTGAATATCTGAAAACCCTCTGGCCTATCCGGAAGTGCGAGTATAGGTGCCAAAATTAGTCGCTGCTTCAGCTCCTGGAATGAAGCTTCACAGTCATCCGACCACTCATACACGACTCCCTTTTGAGTGAGACGAGTCAGTGGCGATGCAATCTTCGCGAAGTCTTTCACGAAGCGTCGATAGTATCCCGCCAAACCAAGAAAGCTTCGAATCTTACTAGCAGACGCAGGCCGCTTCCAATCAGCAACAGCTTCCACTTTCTTCGGGTCGACTGCAATGCCTTCGGACAAAATGATGTGACCAAGAAAGGATACGCTGCTTAGCCAAAATTCGCACTTACTCTGCTTCGCGTACAACTCATGTTCTCGAAGTGTCTGGAGCACGGCCCGTAGATGTTTTGCATGCTGCGCCCTGTCCTTCGAGTAGACGAGAATATCATCAATAAAGACTACCACAAATTTATCAAGGAAGGGTCGAAATACCCGATTCATCAGATCCATGAAGGCGGCAGGAGCGTTCGTCAAGCCGAATGGCATAACCAGGAACTCGTAGTGGCCGTATCGAGTGCGAAAGGCAGACTTTTGCACGTCGTCTGACTTGATCTTGAGTTGATGATAGCCTGAGCGGAGATCAATCTTCAAAAATATCGAGGCGCCTTGCAGTTGATCGAATAAGTCATCTATGCGGGGCAATGGGTACTTGTTCCGGATGGTGGCCTTGTTCAACTCTCGGTAATCGATGCACAGACGCATAGACCCATCCTTCTTCTTCACGAACAACACGGGCGCTCCCCATGGTGACACACTAGGCCGAATAAATCCTCTGTCGAGTAACTCTTGTAACTGGACCTTGAGTTCCTTCAGCTCGGCGGGGGCCATTCTGTACGGGGCCTTGGAAATCGGTCGGGTATCGGGGAAGGTATCGATGCTGAACTCAATTTCTCTGTCGGAGGGCATGCCGAGTAGCTCGTCCGGGAACACATCGGGGAATTTTGCCATAACGTCGGTCTGACCCGCGTTTGCACCATCCTGTCGCATGTCTCGGACGGACGCCAAATAGCCTTCGCACCCAGAATGCAGCATCCTCCGAGCAGAAATCGCCGAGATCAGCATGCAGGTCGACGACGCCTCACCACACGAAAAGTAGAATTCAGGCACTCCTGGTATGCGGAAGGTGACCGTCTTTTTGGCGCAGTCTATGGTTGCGTTGCACGATCCGAGCCAATCCATTCCCAGAATAATATCAAAGTCCTTCATGTCTAGGACTATCACGTCAAGACCGATCTTTTGACCACCAATACAGATAATCCCGTCGGCGCAGGCTAAGTTTGTGAGTATTGGTGTGCCCGAAGGTGTGCTTATGCTAAGGTCAAGATCTAATGATATTACAGGAAATTTGTGCTCGGCGACAAAGTTCGCCGATATAAAACTATACGAAGCGCCTGAATCAAATAGTACACGAGCAGGCATATTATTGAAATTTAGTATACCTGTCACGACCGTATCTGATGCATGCACTTCATCTCGAGTCATGGCGTAGACGCGACCCTGGGCATTAGGGCGACGGTCTTGGCCATTTTGCGGTACAGGTTGATGGGCTCGAGGCGCTGGAACTTGATTCCCTGGACGGTGCTATTGGGGTGCCATTGGGTTCGGCCTTTTGTATGGACAATCAGCACGTATGTGGCCCCTCTTGCCACAGTTCCAGCATCCACCCTCTTGTATCGGACAGTTGTCGATCGTGTGACCGTGACGGTGACATCGGTTGCAGTATCGTGGGTCACGCCCTTGATATCCGCCTTGGGGCCCGTTGTTCGGACGCTTGGTCACGTTGTTTCCTCCTGCGTGGCTAGGGCGTTTGTGATTGTAGGTATGCATAGTGCCGGCAGCACCAGGAGGGTATTGGCTTTCAAGGCGGAGGGCGTAGTTGAGAGACTCCCCCATCGTTGGGTATTTTGGAACAGACACATGGGTGGAAATAGATGGCCGTAGGCCCACTTCGAACCGTCGTGCACGACTCCCCATGGAAGGCATGTATTGTCCAGCAAACTTGGCTAACTTGTTGAACTCTGCTGCATACTGCCGCACCGTCATATTTCCTTGCCTTAGCTGCATGAATTCATTTTCCTTCTCTTATCGAACGGCTTCGGGGAGGTACTCGATCTCGAACACCTCGCAGAAGGTGGCCCAAGAAATTGCTGCTGTCTCGTCGTCGCGTCTGATCGCTCGCTTTTGCACGGCCTACCAGTCGTGCGCGTTCGACCGGAGTAGAAGTTGAGCGCATACGACTTTCTTGGACTCTTCGACGTCTAGCAGCTCGAACTTGTCTTCCAGTTCCTCTAACCAGTCGATCGCCAAGGAGGGATCTTCCGTGCCATAGAAGGAAGTACGGCAACTCTTTGTGAATTTCGACACGTCAAAGTTGGAACTTCTCGGTGCTGCAGGTGTAAGCTCGGGTGCCTCCGGATCGACTTCACTTTGTCTGGCCGTAGGCTCGGTCATGGCAGGAGTTGTCGTAGAGTTGTTGTTGTTGGCCACCACCATCTGTACAATCTGCTGAAGAGTATCAAGCTGCTTCTGCTGCAACTTGAATTGTGCATCGAATCGGGCCTCGAACTGGGTCTGGCGTGCCTCTACCTCCCGTCGATGTGCCTCAGTCTCCCGTCGATGTTGCTCATTTAGGCGTTGATTCTCCTGAGCTTGTTGTTGTTGTGCATCCAGCATACGCAACATCCGTCCCATGGCATCGTTAGAGGGTCCGGGCCTCGAGCTACTCGAGCCGCTTGAAGCACTTTCTTTGTTCGCCACATTCACCGTCGCACCTTCTGGGATTTTTGAAGGTAAAATGCATTAGTAACCAAACTTATAACGGACTCCCTTGTATGGAACGACATATCTCATCGACACGAGACTAACGATTTGAGGATGGAAACTCGACACTAGAGGCCAAGGACGTAAAGCCGTGCTCTGATACCATTATGTCACGCCCCGATTTCGTAGAATCTATAGTCGTCCCCGGGCGTGATGCCGTACGAACCTAAATTGTGCTCGCACAAGGCATAGTCATAAAGTTATCCGAAACACAACGGTAAGAGAATACGCAGAGTAAATTGAACACACATTATAGAGAAGGAAACTTAAGCTTTATTGATAATGAACATCATATTACAGACTCGATACAAGGGCGCCGTGCGGGCTTTTTACAAACTGACTCCAATACAAAGTGAACGTCGATGAGATAGCCATTACATACATTTATCCCTTGATTTTACAACCAAAATTACAAACCACCTGGGATGGTGGGAAGGCGCTCCATCTGTCTTCGATCTTCAACAGCGGAGTCTTCAAATGGGTTGATCCAAGCTTCAATGCACGGACGAAGCTTCAAAACACACGAGCGTTGCCTCCCTTTATGTAGCACGCTCTTCCAGATCTATCGCACCTGTATAGAGAGCGAGGATCAGTACAATCAACATGTACTGGCGAGTGGCTAATTAATTTCCAGGCTCTCATTTGGTTCAAGAATTTGATAAAAATCATACAACTTGCTTTTTAGTGGTCTTTCTAACCATCCTAGATATTTTCATAAGAAGCATTAAGTTACACCAAGGTTTCTTCCAGCGGAGCGCGCCGTACGACATAAAACTTACCATGTTAGTTGATAACAATTTACATCAAGTGTTTGATATGGAAGTCAATTGGCCTAACTAGCCGCCTTGGACGTAGCCTGGTAATACGGGACCCTTACAACGCAAGTAGCGAGCCCTGATGCAAGTCTCCGTCTTACCGATTGCCTATTACCCAGCTCGGCTACAACCAGTTTCTTCCTAGGCCGAGTCGATCCCGTGGCCCCGGGTTGCCGCTCGAAGAAACCATTCCCCTTGTCGACAAGTTGTCCAAGTCCATGATAGGTTAACATGGTGTATTTTAGGATACCGTTGGGGCTTGTTATGTGATCAATTCATTTACTTGGTCGTTTTGCATGCCTGAATTAATTCTATCTCTTTTCAATACAACACATTTCTTTTTCACTTCTAACATACAAGACTTGTATTCTGCAAGCGAATCATTTAATTTTAGTAATATTACCTGAGTTCTCATTTGAAATAGAGGGTTGAGACAAAGGGGGTCAGCCACTCACCTTGAGTTTTTACTTGAGGCGAGAGACTGGTTGGCCGCGCTAGACGTTGCCTACGCGATCACCTGAAATCGTACAAATAACCGATTAGAACACTGTGTTATTCAAGGAATTTCGATAAGAATGTGAAGTTCAAAACGTAAGCCATGAAAACTATCGAAAACATTTACGAAAATGCATTCAGAAAACAAAACCAAAACCAACGCAAGCGATGTGAAAAGCAGAGCAACGGGAGGTCTCTCCCGACTCAGCCGCAGAGTCAATCCTTGAGGCGCAGCCCGCTGAATATGGGACTTGGTTCTGAAGAGGCCATTCCATAACAGGGAATGGATCTTAATTCAACCGTTCCCGTTCGATCGATTCGATCGATCCCGACCTATCGGTCCCGACCGAGTCGATAGCGACAGTGTTCCTTTCTCGCGCACCCCGTGGACGAACAACGGGGCATGATGTAGGGACGGGGCACTACAGGATCTCTCTCTCTTTCCAGGTAATCCCCCCTCTCTCTCTGGATCTCTCTCTCTCTCGGTGGTCGGGGTGGCGGGGGCCGGTGGTGGGGGTGGGGGGTCGGCGGTGGTGGGGGTCGCTGTGGGGGGGTAGGGAAGCGGAGGGGGGTTTCGGGGTGGGAGTGGTGGAGGTCGACAGTGGGGGGGGGTCGCGGGGGGGAGGGGGGAAGGGCAGCGAGGGGTTGTGCAGCGGAGGGGGATTTCGGGATGGGGGTGTTGGGGGTCGGCGGTGGGGGGGGTAGGGCAGCGAAGGGGGACCGGGGGTGGGGGTGGTGGTGGTCGACTTTGGTGGGGGTGGGGGTCGGGGGGGATGTAGGACTGTGGAGGGGGGCCGGGGGGGTGCGGAGGGGGGGCGGGGGTGGGGGCGGTGGTGGAAGGGATGGCGGTCGGCGGTGGTAGGGGTGGGGGTTGGGGGCCGGGGGTGGGAGTTGGGGTCGACGGATGGGGGCCGGGGGTGGGAGTTGGGGTCGACGGTGGTGGGGTGGGGATCGACTGTGGTGGGAGTGGGAAGTTGGAGATCAACGGTAGTAACACACACACACACACACCGAAACAGAATTTTTTAAAATCGAACCGAATCTCTTAGTATATATATATATATATATATATATATATATATATATATATATATATATATATATAAACCTAGTAAAAAGATTTCGATCGTTGGTGGCTACTAGTGTATCCTAGTGTAGAGGAGTATGGCTACTAGCTAGTGTGTAGAGGAGTATGGTTACTAGTGTATCCTAGTTTAGAGGAGTATGTAAAGGAGTATGGCTACTAGTGATAGATAGGTTTATGTGTATCGGTATCGAACTATTTCTATGAGTATCGATATCGGTATCAGATTATTTTTATGAGTATCGGTATCGGTATCAGGCTATTCCTATGAGTATCAAAATCGGTATCGGTGTCGGACTATTGGTATCGGTATCGGACTATCACTATCTGTATCGGTATCGGTATCTGTATCAGAATCGGTATAGGTATCTGTATCAAAATCGATATCGGTATTGGTATCTGTATCAGAATCGGTATTGGTATCGGTAGCGAATCCACCTCCTCGACCGTATGTACTTAGTATCGATCGTAGCGGATTCACCACCTAATTCTCTAGTATTGCGTTCGTACGATCGACCTAAATACCCGAGGAGAACAAACTGATGGGTACGAAGTGGGGGAAGGCTCTAGTATATGTTGGTCTGGGCTAGGCTTTGGTTGGCTGAGAGTGAGGAGCGAGAAGAAGGGAAGTAGGAAGGAGCAGATGGGTCCAAAAAATATTATTGATGTTTACGAGAGTGATTGGCCAGTTACAGGAGATTTAACTGGCCCATCACTCTCGTAGACATCAATATTTAGGAGATTGTTTACTCTCTCGTGACTCTCTTGTAATTGTATTCTATGTTTACGAGAGTGATTGGCCAGTTACGAGAGTGATTGGAAGTAGGTTTGTACGTGATAGGTACAAATTTCGGGTTTTATGGTCTGGATTAAGATTATTCTTGTGTTCCCGAATCTGAACTATTTCTAAAGTGTGTTTTTATGGATAATTCAATACTCGAGACTGTGCAAAATTAAATCGTCAAACGAAGCTGAGTTAAATTTTGTATATACGTGCTCTTATTAATATTTAATGGTCTTACCAGATGGCACCCAAGACCCGAGGATCTCGCTTGAGAGAGGCATAGATGGCTGCTGAGGAGGTAGTGGTACCTCTTGCTGTTGAGGAGATAGTGGGACCTCCTGCTGCTGAGGAGATCAAGGAAGAATTTCTTCCTACTATTAAGGAGGAAGTGATTCCTAAAGCCGAGATAGCTGTGAAGGAGGAGGTGGAACCAGAGGGCAGTTGCATCGGGAGTTCTAGTCATCCATCTCCTCTGGATATTAATCTTGCTGGCGTGGATCCTACTTATGCGCGCTGGCTGAGGGAGTTCTATCTGCCCCAACATAGACGATAATATATATATATATATATATATATATATATATACATATATATATATATATATATATATATATATATATATATATATATATATATATATATATATATGATATAATTTTTGACTGGATTTGTTTCCAGTAGACTTATTAATTCTGACAAACGACTTGTATGGTTTTACAACTCTTCATGTTTCTTATTTATATATATATATATATATATATATATATATATATATATATATATATATATATATATATATATATATATTATTTTTATATTGGTGTGTGTTATATGTTGGTTTGTGTGATGTATTTGTGATGGATATTTATTTTTTGGTGTGTGATGTATATTAGTTTGTGTGATGTGTGATGCATATTGTGATGTTCCGATGTTTCGGATGTTGTGTGAACAAGGAATGCTCTATTTTATGGAATTTTTTTCAAAAAATTTCCAGTTAGCGACGGACTAGCGACTAAAAAGCGACGGCTCGTGACAACCAAGCGACGGATTATCCGTCGCTAACTGGATAATTTCAATTTAGCGACGGACGGTGACAACCAAGCGACAGATAATTCGTCGATTAGGTTCTGGAAATATAAAAGATTTCCAGAGCCTTAGCGACGGATAAGTCGTTGTCAATTCGTCTCTGGTTTGCGACTACGTGCGACGGAATAGCGACGGAGGTTGTGTATCAGAAACTCTCTGATACGCGTTCACCGACAAGTTGTCGACGGATTGACCTCGTCGGTAAGACGATGTATTACTAACTTTTTGATACTTGATTTGACGGAAACCCGTTGGCCAGTCGTCGCTAATTGTACGAATATGGCTGCCAGAAATTCGTCGCTCAGTCGTCGCTTGGCGACAACTTGGCGACGGATTGTTTTTAGTGACGAGTCATATCCCGACGGATGTTTTTGACCCAAATTCGTCGGCAAACTGTCGATAATCTGGTTTACAGACGGGTTGGCGACGGATATGGCCGTCGCTAAAACGTTGAATTTTGGTAGTGGAAACCGTAATTTATAGAAGCTCAGTAATAATTAGGCGCTACACATAAAATGTTGCCAGGATTCAAAAGGCGCTGGCCATTAGGTTGTGTGAAGACTCAGGTGGCACCTACCATTAGGGTGTGCGGGCACCACGTGGCAAGCTTCCTCGAGAGCTGGAACAGTCGTTATGATTACTGACAACCCGTCACAAAATCCCTTCGAATCCCGAGCAACGCGACACTCGAGAAGACCTTGTCAGCCTTTGCAATAAATGCTGACAGCTAGCCCGTGCCAGTTATCATTTGGCACGAGGTAATTAATGATCATAAAACTGATAGACTGAGTAAGGGGCGCCAGTTATCAAGTTATGCCTAGCGCCACCTATCAAGTGGGCGCCACTTAGTCAATTTTTATCCAGAAGTCAGATGACGTGGCGTACATAACACTAATCTCGAAGAACGTGTCTACTATACTGCCCACGACCACGTGCATATCTCTCACAGAATGCCATGCGTCCCTAGCAGTTCAAGTAACCATTCGCGCAAATGAGTGAATGGCGCGCCAAATGCAGTACGTGCCACTTAAGATAACTACTTGACAGTTATTTCAAAACTCTATAAATAGAGGTTCAAATCAGTTTTAAGGGATCATTAATGATCATAATCTCCTGACAAGGTGCTGCCACATTCTTCAGAGGCTTGTGTCTTCGATATCACATCGTCCAAGGGATAAAGTGATCATCTTCAGATCAGATTCCTACAGTTGTACTTCTCAAGAATCAAATTGTACTCTTGTACTTTTTTTTTCTTAGTTTGTAAACTAGTTTTCTTGTAAAACTTTTGTTCTCATAAATAATATCGCGTCTCTGCTTGGGATGACTGTCTCCTCCGACGAGAAGGTGACAACTCAATGTAATATCGTGTCGATCGGCAAGATGTAGAAGACCTTGGTCGTTCAAGTCGACCAAATAGCCTACGAAGCCATGATTGGAGCTGGGGGTGCAAGGCGCGCTACTGTTGCTGCCAAGAACAAGGCATGTGCCATCTGGACTCCAAAGTCCTCCAGAGCACCAATCACAGCTTATGCGCAGACTGCACCAACTTCTGTCTTGGTGCAGAACAAAGGGAAATGCCCTTTGGCTACTCCCTCTTCCTCCCCAATTATGAACTTGGTAGAGAACTTATCCATTTCTGCTCCTGTATAGAACAAAGGAAAGCGCCCTTTGGCCTTTCCTCATTCTTCTCCGGTCCTGGACTTGGTGGAAAATACTCTTGATTGTGCCCTTGCGCCAATCACTACTCAAACTCTTTTGGGCAGAAGCTCTACTTCTCTTGACAAAGACAACCAAGTCAATGGCAAGAAAGTAAATTCTGTCCAAAATCGACTTCCTGCTACTCATTTGAGCTATGCTAAGCGCGCTGTAATAGGGTGTGCATGGCAACAGGGTATTCTGCCTACTCCTATGCGCCAATTAAACCCAAATCAGGATATGCCAACTTTGTGCATATCAAGATCCAAACAGGGAAAGTTGATGGTGTCCCAGACAAACACACAAGAAGTGCACCACTTTGACATGCGTACCTATCTCAACAGGTGCAAATCAGAGTCAGCTTCATCAAGCCGCAAGGCGCACCAATTGCAGTCTGTGCCAGTTACTGATCTACGCAAAGGGAAGGCTTCTAAAGTCAAAGACCCTCTCACTTATGCCAATCAACTCAGCACTTCCTTGTACACTCAAAGGATAGGGCATCTCAAGAACAGGAACTATGTTCCTAATGTAATCCAAGAATATGGACCTTCTTCTTCCTCTTATCCTGTTAATGTGACCGATCTCCACGAGATTCTTGTACAAAAACGGAAGATCGCAGGTCTGTCTCATGTATCTATGACTCTACCTACGGAGCATCTTTGTAACCATGAGATAGTGATTAAGTGTTGCTGCCAGACAGCAAAACGGTTTGTCTTTGACCGTTTGAACTATCCTTAATCTCCTAAACTGATCATAGAAGTAGACAGAGATTTATCTTCTGCGACGACCACATGCAAGGAACTCCAGTCTGCTTTCCATGAGGCTTAAATACAATGCTATTGCAAATCAGCTAGACAAATCATCTTCGATCGCATAAATTACAATTGTTCTTCTGACATACAATATCACCCTCCTAAAGTGACCTTGGTCGATGAAGACGAGTTATTGTTTGCTTCAGTCAATATAATGTCTCACAATACTGGGGGTGGAAAGCGTCCAAGACGTAATGCATCCCGCAATCCCAGTCAACAATACTTGGATCGGATCCGTGACTCCGTCGAAGGAGTCTACTAAAACACAAGATCAGGGAGCCGAGATTCGATCAGTCAAAGGAATCTTCCTACTCCTCATCTCGGAGTGGTCCTTCGCCAAAGGGATATTCTAGATTCTGACCAAGACTCAATCGATCAAAGGAACCTTCCTGACTCTGACCGAGATTTAATCGGTCAAAGGAATCTTTCCGTTCCTTATCCTGGGAGTAGTTCCCTATATGACTTTGATGCTGATAGTGAATGCTCTGAGCGGACTATCTTTTCTACTAGTTCATCATCTCAAGATGGAGAAGTGACCGCCTATGTCACTAATGAGGAACAAGATGCATCCAGCTCTGGCAGTCAGGAGCAAAGGATCGCCTCTTTAGAGGCTAGCTTGAAAAACATGGTTGAGATGATGGCGAGCATGCATGCTGTGATCGTAGCACAACATATTGTTCCACCGGTTGCGAACCTAATTCCAACCCAAGAACAGATAGCGGCATCTGCTCCTACCAACACCGTTCTAGGGGTACAGTCTCCTCACAATGTTACCATGCCAACTCCAAGTCTTTTTAGTACTGGGGGTGGTATTTATCATACAGTCCCGCCTCCTAACACTTCGAATCAGTCTACTGCTCCACAAGTATCAGGGGACACCAATGAGGCAGTAAAGATTTTGTGTAACCAGTTCGAAGCTTTCAAGCAGAAGGATGGCTTATAGAAGCTTGAGATCAAATAACCTTATCCCATAGAGTGGAAGGAAGTCCCGTTTCTACCTATGTACAAGCCACCCACCATTATGTTGTTTAACGGTAGTTTATCTCCAAGCCAGTACCTCAATCACTTTAAGGTAATGACTGATCAACTTCAGCCGAACGATGCTCTACTCACTAGTGTATTCGTCGGGTGCTTAGCAAGTACAGCTTACGACTGGTATCGCAGCTTGCCAGATGGTTGCATAACTTCCTCTACAGGGTTCAAGCAAATATTTCTGGAACAATTTTATGAGGGAACAAATGATATGACTATGTCAGCCCCCATAAAAATCAAACAACGAACTAATGAAACTGCTGAACGTTTCATTGAGCGCTTCCGTCGAGAGGCACTCAAGATGCCTCTGGGAACTCCAGATATTCTGACTATAGATACATGCAAATTAAACTTGTTACCTATAGTTAGCATGTGGACTGGACCCACACAATTCCAAGACTGGCCTTCCTTCATAGTAAGTGCCAGGACGGCCGAAGATAGTACTGATAAGTTCAAACAATTAGGCATCCAGATGCCTAATCTTGAAAAAGACAAACATTCCAACAGTGGTGGCTGTCAGAACAACCGCAAAGGCAAAGAAGCTTTGGCCATCAATGTCAAAGGCAAAGAAGCTCTAACCGTCAACATATGTCAATCAATACCTACCACGACGGCACTGCCACAGAGGGCTCATCGTCCAAAAGAGGAGTACTCCTTCGACGAGGATGACGTTATGAGTATCTTCGATTGCCTAATCAAGAGCAATAAAATTCAACTACCCGAAGCAAAATGGCCAGATAAAGTAGGTAAAATTGATCATCCTAAATACTGTGTGTATCACAGGTTCATAGGACATCCGACCAGGGCATGCTACATGCTAAAAGGAAAGATTCAGGAGCTGATTAATGCTGGAACAATTACTCTTCAGCAGGATGAGAAGACGGTGACTGCCAACGTCGTCTCTCTGTAATTTAGTAATTTTTTTGCTCAACTTGTGCAGGATGGAGTCGTCCCCATTCTGAAAGCCACTTTGGAGTTCGTCAACCTTCCACCAACATGAAGTAATGGTCTTGTCCCTTTGTCAACCGACAAAGGAGAAATCATGTGGATCCATCCCAACTTGGTTGCCGACTTTGAGACTGCTGCTTCGTCCTCAAAGTCTAGAAAGACAACTAAGTGTAATTCATGCCACATGACTTTACTGGATGGTCATCATCTTCCACCTTTTAATGTTACCTTCATCCAGGAGGTAAACTCACCTTCCTCTCCTGAGACAACAGTACCAAAGCCAAAAATCAACTACCGACTAGCATTCCATCTATATAGTCAGCAATTCCGTGAATTGATGACAAAGATGGGATATGATCTGCAGAAAGCCCCAGGCTTAAATCAGGGGAAAGCGTCTCCTATACCTCTTTCTCTCCGTTTGCAACACAATCACTCTCATGTTGGCTTAGGATTCTGGGCAGATCTTTTCTCTTGTCAAAAGAAGTCTTCCAAAGGCAAGGCTCGGATGATGGACTGTAACATAGTTTCCTTCGCACTAGCTCCAGAAGAAGAAGCCCTGACCGGTACCAGATCTGGTAGACTGTACCTTAGAGACTATACAAAAGGACAAGAGGTCCCTATTCCAAGCTCTGATGCCCCTCCATTATCTTCTCTACTTGCTGTCAATGTTCTATCAGCTTCATTGCCACTAGTGGAACCGACTCATCCCAAGCCGACAGCGGCCGACAAAAGAAAACAACCAGTTCGCTTCGATAAAATATTAAAGAAAACTCCACCTCTTGGACTTGAGAAGCCATATAACTTCGATATATTGGCTCAAGTAGCCAATACTCCGGCAAAGTTGTCAATCTTCGAGCTCTTGCATCTTTCGAAGGAAACTCGGAAAACACTAAGTGAAGCTTTGATGTAAGCTGACACTTGTCTAGCACTCCTCAAGAAGCTAGATGAGGAACTTATGGCATGTCTTCACTGTCATAGTGTAATGGAGTTAATTTCTAATATCACCTTCACGCAAGATTACATGCTTCTGGAAGACAATCGACATAACTGACCTCTATACTACACAGGGTATGTCGATATAATGAAGGTTAATCGCATCCTGATTGATCTTGGATCTGTACTTAGCATTATACTGAAGACTTTACTGGATGCCCTGAAAATCTCAGTTTATAATCTCTCTACAATAATCACGACTATCTTGGGATTCAATTTCGGAAGAAGTGAACCACTGGGAAAGATTCGCCTGAAAGTTCAAATCGGCAATCTTCGCACAAAAGTAACCTTTTATGTGATTGACAATCATGGCTCCTACAATGCTTTTCTAGGGAGACCATGGTTGCATGAAAATAACATCGTGCCATCTACTCTCCATCAGTGCTTTAAATATGTTGATGAGAATGGAGAAGTTAGGAAGGAAGTGGCTGATCTTAATCCCTTCCAGGGTATCGAGGCATACTGTGCTAGCTCCATAATGTACAAAGAAGAGTTCATAAAGGTTGTACTGGCCAGGGATACTGAGGAAGCCCAGATGATGTTCTCGTGATTCCGGTCAAATGACGCACTTCTTGTCCTTCGCCTTCTCAGAAGCTAACCATTCATCTCTCCTCTCATGTCATACATCTTGCTGCTGAAAAAATAGAGCAGAGGGAGCTCACATCTTCTGAGCCTCTTGTTATCGACCTTCGTCATAATAAGCCTTCTCCTTCTCCTTCTTCTCCTCTGGTCATCAACCTTAGCAAGCCATAGGCTAAGATCAAGAGCCCTGTTGTAAATGATGATGTAAAAATCAATAAAGTAGCATCTCCTTTGCAGTATACTGATATTATTTATTATACTCAATGTTACCTAGAAATGCTAAATAACTTTGAATCCCTTACAATAGGAGCAGTTCAACCTCTCCAAGATGAAGTATCTCCCAAAATAGTTCAAGATTCCTTCTTCTTAGTTCCTTCTCGAAAGAACGATGAACTTCCTATCCTTTTCAACAAAGGATCAGATCAAAAGACTACATTTGATAGCGACTCTAAAAATGACGATAACGGAAGGTTTCAGCTACGTCATTACAGTCAATAATCAAAAGACATCATCCAAAAGATGGGCTACAACTTCAAAATCGGCCAATGTTGGTAGGGGAAGGCAAACTCCTATTCGTATCCCTACTCCAAAAGGAAAGTTAGTACAATACTACAACAAAACAAAGCATGGGTTCGGCTATACCTCACCAGTCACGACCCCAGACGCGTCTGAATCTAACAGAAAAGAACGATCTAATTCTTCTGACTATATTTTATGGGATTCAGACACCAGTATAGGGCACGTCCATCGAATGACTCTATCTTCCAATATGGTGACCATCGAGTTCTCCGAAGGAGACGATAATTTTGTCGAAGCTCCTGAATCAGATCCTTGGGCATAAAGGATGGACAATCAATGGGAACTTTGCTTCGAGCAACGCGAACCACCTACTGAAGATCAATTAGATCAGGTCAATGTCAGAGAAGAAGCTTTTCCAAGACCAATCTTCATCAGCAAAAGCCTCCCAGAAGCGGACAAAAAAGAGTTGATTCAACTAATTCAGGAATACATTGACATATTCGCCTGGAGCTATGAACAATGCCAGGATTGGATCCTCAGATCGCTACTCACAAACTCAATATACTGCCAAATGTAAGGCCAATTAAACAACAACAACGATAATTCCGATCGAACATAATAGACGCTATAGAAGCTGAAGTAAAAAAGCTCATCGCTTGTGGCTTTTTCAAAGAAGAACAACATCCTGACTAGGTAGCTAACGTTGTCCCAGTCATGAAGAAAATAGGGAAAGTACGGGTCTGTATTGATTTTCGAAACGTTAATAAAGCTTGACCTAAGGATGAGTTCCCTTTTTCGATCATTGATATCATGATCGAAAATACCTGCGAGTTCGAACGAATGTCTTTCATGGATGGATTCTCCGGATACAATCAAATCAGGATGAATTCAGAAGATGAAAAGCATACCTCTTTCTGCACTCCTCTAGGAGTCTACTGTTATACAGTTATGCCATTTGGTCTCAAGAACGCTGGTGCCACCTATCAGCGGGCTATGAGTACTATTTTTTGTGAACATCTGCGGAAGGCAGTCGAATTCTATGTCGATGATATTACTGTCAAAAGTAGTCTAAAGGAAGATCACATCCAAGACTTAAGAACTATCTTCAATCTAATGTCCCAGCATCAACTCAAGATGAATCCCACCAAGTCATTCTTGGGAGTCTCTAGTGGCAAATTTCTTGGATTCGTTATTACCTTTAAGGGTATACACGTTGACCCCGAGAAAGTCAAAGCCATTCAAAAGATGCGTCTTCCACGCAACCTAAAAGAGCTACGAGGATTCCAGGGTCGACTTGCGTATATCAGGAGATCCATATCAAATCTCTCTGGACGCTGCAGACCATTCACTCATTTAATGAAGAAAGGTGTGTCTTTCGTTTGGACTGAAGAATGTCAGCACATTCGAAGACATAAAGCGATACTTGATGAACCCTCCAGTCTTAGTGCTGCCAGTCACAGGAATACCCTTCTTGATGTATGTTCGAGCAATGAACCATTCTTTAGGTGCTCTCCTAGCTCAAAAAAATAAAGGTCATGAAGAAGCCATCTATTATCTCAGTCGTACAATGATCGGTGCCGAACATCGATACAGCCCGGTAGAAAAAGAGTGTTTAGCCTTGGTTTTTACTGTCCAAAAAATATGACATTATATTACGGGCCAAACTATTCATGTCATTTCTAGAGTCAATCCTCTATGAGTCTTGATGAAGAAGTCAAGTACACTCAACTCCAAACTCGCTACATGGGCAATACTACTTGCACAGTATGATATGGTTTATGTTCCACAAATGTCTGTGAAGGGTCAAGCCCTAGATTACTTTCTGGCTGCTCATCCAATTCCTGAGACATCTAAATTTTATGATGAAATTCCTGATAAAACTCTGGAATCTAACACGACTTCAGAAGGAATCTTTGCTTACCGTCTATTCTTTGATGGTGCATCCAGAATTGGACCTAACGATACTATTGTTGCGGGAGTTGGGATTGTCCTTGTATCACCGGAGGGATTAGCCATTTAAAAAGCTTATTCCTTAGACGAACTATGCTCCAACAATATGGCTGAATATAACGCTTTACTCATTGGTCTCTAATTGGCTAAACAGTTGGATATCAAATATCTTGAAGTATACAGAGACTCTAAGCTGATTGTCAATCAGATTAGAGGTACATATGAAGTTCATCATCAAGACCTCGTTACATATCATGAAGCAACAGTCAGACTGGCTACATTGTTCAAAGGCTTCTTCATTGAACATGTACGTCGAGCATACAATACAGAGACTGATTCACTTGCTAATCTTGTGACAATATTAGCAAACCACGTAAAAGACAACAAATGATCATCATCACTAACAGAGAATTATTTTGCATCGAGAATAACTCGAATATTGAATTCAGCAATTCAACCAAAGTTTGTACCATTAGTGAAGACTGGAGGGCTCCTTTCATCAAATTTGTGGTACATGACATCTTACCCAAAGATCTTAAGGAAGCTACAGCAATCCATCGACGATCGCTTCAGTTTTATTACAATCACACCTCTAGAATACTCTATCGGCGAACATTTGACGGTTTGCTCCTATGTTGTCTTATAGAAGATAAAGCAAAACAAATACTACGTGAAGCTCACGATGGTGTCTGTGGTGCACATCAGCCTGGTCCTAAGATACATGATCGTATCCGACGTATGAGTTATTACCGGCCCACTATAATATCAGATGCAATTGAATATGCAAAGTAATACCGAGCATGTCAAATCCATGCAGACTTCATCCACCAACCATCAGAATTCTTGTATCCAACCGCGGTATCATGGCCCTTTGAAGCTTTCGGCATGGATGTCATTGGTCTTATCAATCCACCATCATCTAGAGGACATCGGTTTATATTATCTATAACCGACTATTTCTCAAAGTGGGCAGAAGCTATACCCTTAGCTGAAGTCAAAACTAGTAGTGTGATCAGTTTCATCAAACATCATGTGATCTATCAATTTGGTATCCCCCGATAAATTATTCATGATAATGGGCCTCAATTCATCAGTCAGAAGTTCATTCGATTTCTGTGATGACAACAGGATCAACAATGTTGCTTCTACAGCCTACAATCTCGCAGCTAACGGTTTGGTGGAAGCATTCAACAAAACAATTATCAAGCTTCTCAAGAAGTTCATTTCTACCAACAAACGTAACTAGAGCAAAAAAGTTGTAGAATGTCTATGGGCCTACCGTACTATTGTACATACCCCGACAGGATGTACACCATTCTTCTTGGTGTACGGATGTGAAGTTGTCCTGCCGATGGAAATCCAAATCCTCTCACTAAGGATTACAATTGCCAATGAACTCACAATAGAAAATAATGATCGACTTCGACTTCAGAAGCTTGAAGCACTTGACGTGAAGCAGCTATTAGCTCAACAGCATATCGAGCTATATCAAGCCCGTATCTTAAAAGCCTTCAACCATAAAGTTAGAGTACGAGTATTTCAAAAAGGTGAACTGATCCTTACTGTCAGACGTCCTATGACTATGACACACATGAGCAAGGGCAAGTTCGAACCAAAGTGGGAAGGTCCCTATGTTGTAAGAAAAGTTTTCTCAAACAGAGCTTATTAATTGACCGGAATAGATGGTCGAGTCGCTATGATGCCTATCAACGACAAATTCCTAAAGAAATACCATGTTTGAAGAGTGTATACTATGTCTTCTGAATATTGTACATGCCTCAAATCTTCGAGTTATTATCTTTTATTTACTCTTTCGTAATTAAAGCCACAAATAATAAATCCTCAAAAAAAATTCCGAGTGGAGTCTATCCAGATCATATCACATTATCACAAACATTGTCTTTTGGAATCCAGTTATTTTAAAAGATATCCCATTTTTGAGTCCCAGTTGGCCCAAGGATAATCAGTAGATATACAAATTCACGTCCATATTACCTCTGAATTCTACTATCTACATCAACGACTTGTCATGTCCACATTACCTCTGATAATGTCATCCCAGAAATGACAATATCTCAAAATTATAATATGTCACATCTACATTACCTCTGAACAGATATAATGAGTATTGTTGTTTTCAATAGATATGTTATGTCATGTACCTCTGAACATATTTTCTAATCTTATCTATTGCTTGTATCTCAAACTGATAGATAATAAGTAATAGAACCACAAAACATCTTCATTTTTTTATCCAATATACCATAACGTTACAAAAATCACACTCCATCAAAATGTTCAAAGCAGAAAGTTATTACATTAAAATAACTTCATCTTTAAGGCTGGGTGCTAAGATCAATGATTAGCTTCTTCAGAGCTTCTGCTCGCTCTACTCTGGAGTCAATCACCATTTTCCTGCCTAGGCCTCTCATGTTCTCTGGTTGCAAAGGTTGCAACGATGTGACTTAACGTTCTATCTCCGTGTCCCGAATACAGACAAAGTCATTTCGTTGCCTGATTAGATCATCTAAGCGACTTAAGGCAACTAGAGATAGCTCACTTCTTGTTCACGCTTCCAATCTGTCGCGATCGTCTCTCGCAGCTTGGCCATTTCAAGTTCTAGCTCTTGAAGACGAACTTGATTCTCAGCTATCTTTTTTCTTTTTTCCTCATCTTCAACATTCTCAGCTATCTTCTATATATTTATGATCAAGGGCTTCGCACTCAGCATCTACTAGCCTCTGGATGTTGCCTCTCGTCAAGTCTTGATAAGATTTTATAAGATCTTCGAGATATTCAAGATATGCTCCAAGAAGCTGGCACTTTCCAGGTCACCAATATTGCGTATGGCTTCAATCGCAAAATGAATAGTTCTCTTCAGTAAGTTGAAAGGCCGACCTCTCTCCATAGCCATTTGTACAAGTGTGCCCAAAGAAGTATAAAAGGCATTTGTATATGTTTCGACGAGGCTGTTATTCATTGCCAAAAGAGCAAGAGTCTCTACTTCAGCGAGGACTTCCCTTTCTGTAGAAGAAGGGGGAATCATACATTGTGCACCGGGGGATTTTGGTGAAGTCATCTGTGAAGAACTCCCTTCCATCGTTCCCCAGTCTAGACATTATTGAGCTGAGACTGAAAGCCGCAAAAGTCAACGGGGCTGCAACGATAGTCCCTACAGGACCCCATACAATTAAAAAGGCATAATCGTTATGTCATATCAAATAATATCAAAGAAGTAATGATAAATAAAAGTCAACAATTTACCTGAGCCCGACGACACATATGGGGTCTCACTAGGCCGATCTTCGTCTGTGAGAATCTTGTCATGGTATTTTCAGACACGGCCGCTTGACTGCTACCAACCTCTGAGCCTCCTGATAGAAAACGGTTGCTTCCAGCCCCTGATTCTGCCTGACAAATTGGGGATGCCACTTCTAATCTCTCTGTCTCAAAAACATGTTCAATCGGGGTCTGAATTCCCTCAGCATCAGTTTTGGGATTTTTATCAATCCCGACATTTTCAAGGTTTTTAGCCTGATTTTTACCATCTTCTTTGTTATCATCAAGCTCTTCTTTATCATTTTCATCACCTGGGCTTTCATCTCCCTCAATACCAACATTTGAGTTCTCATCACCTTGTGGGTCAATGAGACTCTGATTACCATCTTTTGGGCTTTGATGACCGTCATCATCAGCAGAGTGCTCTTCACCCTCACCAATAGTGTGGTCCTCTTTGGCCGTTAAATCTTGATCATTTAAGACCTTTATTTGATCTTGATTAACTCTAGCTTTATCGAGATCAGAAGAGACATCTGTAGGGTCTTCTTTGATCAAATCATCACCGAAATCACAGCCATCAAGAGCCTCTATCATTTTTTGATCTTCCCGAGAGAGGATAGGACTATGGACTGCAAAAGGAGCTGCAACATCGGGAATCAAGTCGATTGAAGGCAATACCTCCTCAGGAATTGTGGTCTCCTGAACCTCGGTAGTTGGGGATGGTAGCATTACTCCTGCTGGAGCTAGTACAGTTACGGAAATGGTGATCTTCACAGCTGCTGGCTCTGAGGGTGGAACCAGAGGAGTATTCGCTGTGAAGACTGGAGCTGGAATATTGATTAATAAAAAAAGGTCAACATTAATATTTTACTAAATCATGATCACACTAAAAGAGTACAAATATTACCTTGTAAAGGCAGCAGATCCTGTGATGGAAGCGATTGCAGCTATGGATCGGGTTGACTTTAAGGCTCCTTCGGTATTGAAGGAATTGGTGAAGCTGTAGTTTCTTGTTGCACCACTCGAGTCACCAGTAATTTTCTTCTTGTCTTGTATTGAAGAGGTACTGGAGGTGATTCTTCAGTTTCAACATGATCATCTTGCACAATCGGCCCCTACTAGTCTCTTCATCGACAACTCTACTGTCTTTTGGAATCGAAGAAGGAGTTGCCTCTCCTCCTCCAGGAGAGAGTCCCGTGTTCATTTGCCTTGTTCGGGACCTTGTCTTCCTAGCCATAGGCTGCTCAGTAAGAACTAATGTTGTTTTCTTCTTCTTCCTCGAGCCTTAGGAGGGGAAGGGAGTTCGTCTGGGTGTGATTGAGTAGATGATTCTCCAGTCTTTTATCTTTTACCAGGCCCCTTCATGGGAGAGTTCTCCTTCCACTTCTTAAGTGAGATATTCAGTAGATCGTTTACTTCATCGAAAAGGCCAATAAAAATAGCCTCTAAGGGCTCATCAGCAGTGTCATGATCCTCCACATCTTTGAATTCTTGTATAGTGTTGGTCCCTGTTCCTGCCCGTTTGGCACTTACAAAACTATCAGCCAAGTTAAAACCTTCGAAGAAAGTATTGGCTGAAGTATAGAAATTCGAGTATGTATACAACATACGTGGACCTGCTACGAGGGTGGCAGAGGGTATTGTGAATATAGCCTTGGTACCTCTTGTACTATAGTACCTCCAGGATCTGGCGCCATCTATCAAATAACCCTTGGCTTTTAAGCAGGTGGTAGCATTGCCAACATGCATATGATCATAGTCGAACTGTCGAGCGAATCAGTTTGGAAAATATGGCTCCAGATAGCATTCACCCTCGAACCAATATACTAGGTGGGAGGGCCGGATCATCGTTAGCCATGTAAAAGCAGGTGGAGTTTGACGGAGGGCCATAGGTTCTAAGTCCATGAGTTGAGCTGGAAGATTTTTGCATCCCGGAGGAGGAGGGACACAGTAGAATCTCCATCCGAAACCCATGTTCAAAGCCTTTCTATACTCTGAAAGGCTATTTATGTTCCATTAGGTGGTGGTGTAACGCCTGATGAAGTCTTCTCCTACAGTACCCAAAGTCAGATCCATCAGACTGGGATATTGCAACAGCAATCACCCGAACAGATAAGTATACGACATCTCAGTACATGGGAAGGCGTCTCAAGTACCGGGATCATTCATCATGTTGTCTACAAAAGAACGCAGACCTACATTCAGTTGGCAAGTCATCGCCAAAAGAATGTTCATCTTATAACCAAATACTAGACGCACATCAGTGAATAGTACGCCATAGTAGAATCTATCAACGACACTAGCTCCGGGAACCATAAATTGTCATATCCATAAGGAGAGAAAACCTGCTAAGGTAGCTTCTCGAGATATTGGTCTACTACCTTTCCTGAGGTAACTCTCAATGGAAGCACCAGCAGTAAATGGATGCCAATCTTCATTCAGTATGTTATCAACATGTTTGAATTTTTCTATCAACTTCTCGACAGTGTTGCGGTCAAGCGGTTTGAAAAACCAAGGTTCACAAGCTTGATTCTCATTTATCTTTTCTTCATGAACATGACCCAAAAATAAATACCGCAGCCATTTAGTCATGTAACATGTCTCTTTTGCGAAACTCTGATAATAGAGGGTACAAATCATAAAGTGGCATAAAAGCTCTTTGAAGACGGCTACCATCTTTGGGTTCTCTTTGGCTAAAGCATTCAGCTCCTCATTTGTTGGTACATATTCCTCGTATGGGTTTTCACCCATTGGCAGATGAGAAAGATATTGTATTTCATGAAGTGCGAAGCCAATCTCTCTATGAAGAGTCATGAAACTGCCGGTTCTGTTGTTGTATCGTTCTACCAAGGCCAAAAATCAATTGGGAATGGGATGTATTCCAGAAGAAGTAGTCTAGATTGGATCATAAAGTTCCAATTCAAGAAGCTTGTCTCTAAAGTTATCTAAAGCCTAGACTGCAACACAGTTCCAGCATTTCATCTCTGGATTCATCAAGCCTGTCAATCGCATGCTCTGATTTGGATATTTTCCCTCAACTTTAGCAAATATATTCACGAAAAAAGGTATTCTGGCGGGAATCAGTAAGGATGAATCCTCAGGAGGCACGCAACTCGACTTTAAGCCTCTCAAGTGGGAACTATATCTCTCCAAAGAACTGTAGAACATATCCTTATTCTGGGGACCCAATTTATGGCATATTCTTCCAACTCTGGCTTGTTGGATTGGAGTCAAGTCCCATGCCATCCTTCGAGGATAACTGGAATGGGGCATATTGAGATAGAGATAAGTGTCTCGACATCTCTCTGAGATATATCAATCTGTCTCCACTCTGATAAATTCTGCTCTCTTGCTTTGATTTGGGCTAAGCCATTTTCTTGATAGTGTCACTAAACAAGAAAGCTAGTTTCTTATGGGAAGCCTAGTCCAGACTTACAAGGGGTTCACCATTCGTCAAGCATAGTAAAGTTCTATCCTCTTGAGACGTTAGCATTGCCCTTCTGGAGTCGGGAAGATCATATTGGAGAAATGAGACATGGGACAAATCCTCTTGATATTCTAGTACTCGAAAGGCTGAAGCCAGTATCTTAACATTTGGGTCTTCTCTAAGATCAATTGTAAAAGAACAAGCAAAGTTTATTTTCAAGGAAAGATTACAGAATCTACACACAAAAATTGCTAAATTGAGCAACTGATACAAAATTGTGCGAGTTCAAATTGTGCGAGTTCAAATTGTTGCGAGTTCAAAATTGCGCGAGCAAATTACGCGAGTTCTGTTTTTTGCACGAGCTTGCTTTTTGCACACAACACAATTTGTAAAAACAAAAATAATGTGTGATATGATTTGGCCAACACTCTAAAAAGAGGTGGCACTGGTTGAAGAGTGTGCAGAGTTAACCAGAGCTCTAAAAAGAGATGGTCGATATTGGCACGTTGCGCTGATGGTGCCAAAACCAATCATTCCAGTTCATTCTCCAGCGATCACCTTCGAGTGGTGGGTTTGCACTCTCGACTCTCGCCGACGGTGGCACATACTGAGGCGCCCTTAGCGGTGATGCATGTGACGAGGTCCCGGCGACCGCCTTGCCTTTGTCGGCGGCTGATTTCTTTGGTGCCATTGATGGTGGTCAAAGAATTTCTTAAAGTCAGAAAGAAGAAGACAAAGGGCTTGGAAGAAAAGAACTTTCCAGTAAAAAGTAATTTTCTCTCTCTTGACAACTATTTATAGCCTAAAGCTTCCGTAATAGTTGGTGCAACCTACCCACAAAAAACTCAGGGTCGGTTACAATACTGTCACGCGCCATTTACGCCGATCACTTCTAATTCAAAGTATTTCAAATTTTTGAAATCTTTCAAATTTGAAAACATTAAAGGGGGTCTTGTAGAAGCTCAGAAATGATTAGGCACCACTCATAAAATGGTGCCAGGATTCAAAAAGACGCTGGTCATTAGGTTGCACGAAGACTCAGGTGGCGCCAACCGCTAGGGTGCGAGGGCACCACGTGGCAAGCTTCCTCGAAAAGCTAGAATAGTCGTCTGATTATTGATAACCTGTCAAAAAATCCCTTCGAATCTAGAGCAACGTGACACTCGAGAAGACCGTGTCAGCCTTTGCAATAAATGCTGACAGCTAGCTCGCGCCAATTATCATTTGGCGTGAGGTAATTAATGATCACATAACTGATAAACTGAGTAAGGGGCATCAGTTATCAAGTTGCGACTAGCGCTACCTATCAAGTGGGTGCTACTTGGTCAATTTTTATCCAGAAGTCAGATGACGTAGCGCGCATATCGCTAATCTCGAAGAACGTGTCTGCTATACTGCCCATGACCACACGTATATCCCTCACAGAATGCCATACGTTCCTAGCAATTCAAGTAACCGTTCTCGTAAATGAGTGAATGGTGCGCCAAATGCAGTACGTGCCACTCAAGATAACTACTTGACAGTTATTTCAAAACTCTATAAATAGAGTTCCAAATCAGTTCTAAGGGATCACTAATGATCATAATCTCCTGACAAGGTGCCACCACATTCTCTAGAGGCTCGTGTCTTCGATATCACATCGTCCAAGGGATAAAGTGATCATCTTCTGTAATGCCCATATCTCATATTACGTATTTGGAATACGTGTACGTATTTTGACCCGTATTGTATGTTTCCCTGTTTAATTTATTTTGGCATTTCATTGATTGGTTTATCTTGGTTCGGTTCGGTTTGTTAGGCTTGGTTCAGTTTTGGTTGAGAACCAACCCACCTACCTACCACCACCACCCTCTTCATTAAATATCCCACTCCTCTCTCTCTCTCCTCATTAATTCTTTTCCATTACTTCTTCTTCTCCACCAACCTGAGAGAGTGGAGAGCTTAGGCAAGTGCACTTTGCTTCATAGAGGAACCCCATTTTTATTGTTCTACTGTCTTCCTCATGTGTTTCTAACCCACTTTAGTACTTAGCACTTTTTATTTCCGTGGTTAATTTCTTATAGATCTAGTTTTGTGGTATTTTTGGTTTCCATGAATTTTGATCTATCAAACTTGCATATTTATGCTAGTTGATGGTTTCTTGTTGTAGAGAATTTCATTCTGCCCCATTTTCACCTATGGAAGTTCGAATTTGGACTCTGGATGATGGAATTATGGAGCTTGGAAGCATGGCTTCATGGTGTTCTTCTTCTCAGAAATTGGAGAGGAAGAACAGTACTTGACCGCATGACTATTTCATACGACAAGTGTTTTTCCCAGCCGCATGGCCATTTAATTAAATATTTAATTTAATTGGCCGCATGAGCATTAATCAATTGCTGGCCGCATGGCCTTTGCAATCATTAGCTGGCATGTTTATATTATTTTGGCCGCATATGGTCGCTCCAATTCTAGCCGCATAAGGCTAATTCTCTGCATGGCCATAAATACTATTGCTTGGCTTTTTTTATTAATTGTATTATTTAATTATCTTTGGCCTTTTAACTAGTTGCATGCATTTAATGCATGCATCAGCTTTTGCTTGCATGGGATTAAATAGTCAGCCGCATGTGGCCAACACAAGGTTAGTCGTATGGCAATTTGCCACTTCATAGCCACATGGGGCTTTTTGGCCATTAGCATTAAATATTGCCAAGTGAGCCGCATGGGCCTTTGGCCATTAGCATTAAATATTTGCTTGGTAATTGCTTGCTCGCATACAACAGTCACTAGCCACATATGCCCCCTCCAATATTAGCTTGGCCGCATGCATTGCAGCTGGCCGCATGGCCTTGCTAATGTGTGCTTGCATGCAATTAATATTCAATTGCATGGCCGATCCTCATTGGCCGCATGGAACAAGCTTGCATGCATTTAGTAATATTTTGCATGGCCCTTAGTAATATTTTGCATGACCAATAATATTTGGCCGCATGCCAGTTGTAGCCGCATGCCAATATGTTGGCCGCATAAGCAAAGCTTAGGCCGCATGGCATTAGCTACACCTGCATGCATTTCTTTTCATGTAATTGCATTTGTATGGCATTTGCAAAGCATCAGCCAATGCCTAAAGTGCTTGCATGCAATAATTATTAACCTTGCATTCATTAATTATTAGTTTTGCATGGATTTAGCTAATATTTTGCATGGCCCATCATAGCTTAGCCACGTATGGCTATTTCATATGCCTGGCCGCATATAGCAAACTATGCTGGCCGCATATGCATTTACATGCAAATGCATGCATTTAGCATTAACAATATTTGTATGGTCAACCTCTCATTGGCCGCATGGAAAATATATTTGTTCGCATTAGCTTGAGCCGCATAAGTATTTTTGCATGTATTTTGCATGCAACTTGTTAGTCTGCGTTAGCATTAAATTTTGCATGTAGGCTACTATTAATTAATTAGCATTAAATAGCTTGCATGCTTGCATGCTCCTTTGATGAGCCGCATAGGCCAGCAGAATACTTGTAGCCGTATTCAAATATTAGTATATTATTTTGGCCGCATGACCTTAGCTTAAATTGTATAGTATTTTCTTGAGCCGCATGAGTCCCCCCACGGTCCTTGCTCCTGCTAATATTTAATTACCACTTGTATGCTTGTGCCATTAATTTAAGTGTGTTCCCTGACACGATGGTGACCCGTTGTGGTGCACTTTTGATATGATATGATAGTGGCCCGACGTGGCGCACTCATGACAAGTAAACTTGACATGATAACTTGACATGATAATTCTTGATAGTGGCCCGCCATGGCGCACTCTTGACAAATAAACCTGACATAATATCTTGATAAGCTGTTGCGACGGCTGCCTGACATGACAGGTATGAATGACCTGAACACCGTGGGCGATTGTGCTTGTACAAATGAACCCGTCTTGTCTTGCATCATGTCTAGGACGGGGACCCCTGAGTACTACGGTCGGGGGTACCTACTGAAATCGACTAAGGCTAACCACTAGAATAATCCAGTAGTCATGAATAGATTTTCCCATCTACAGGCAATCCCGTTATCTGGGCGCCCCACTTGGGATCTGTAGTCTGCCGTCGAATAGGACACATTTCCAGCACACTGTCATGTGTTGCACCCTCTAAGTCACCTAAGGGTACATGCGTTTCCTGGACGATGTACCCACTTGAATTCAACCCCTAATTGTGTCCGGGTAACCTGGATGGTCTGCAGGGCTTGTGGCTTTGGAATAATCTTACTGCATCTTGCTAGTAACTAGGCTTGTGACAATCCTAGTTAGTTAAAGTATCAAGCCGTACTTATTGCTTGGCCGTGAATGTTGGATGAAAAATAATCAGTCTAGTCTTGTCTTGATCCTGTACAAGATTGTTACATGTCCTGATTTTCTTATATTATCTTGCCGATAAATGCACTACAAGAAAATACCCCTTTTACAACGTTGAAAAACCGTTGTAAAAGAGCTTTTACAACGTTTAATAGAAGGTTGTTATATCCAGGGTTGTAAAAGGGGAGGGTATCTTCCACAACGTTCATTTGAATGTTGTGAAGACATTGTAGAATTTCTTCCCACAATATTTTACAAACATTGTTGAAATTTATAAAATCTGATAAAAAATATTTCTACAACGTTTTTCAAATATTGTAAAAATACTTTTTAAAATGTATTACAAGTATTGTAAATATAATTTCAACAACGTTGTACAATAGTGGTAAAAACAATATCTACCACGTTCTATAAACGTTGTGCATAGGTTTTGTACAACAATGTACAAACATTGTAAAAAGAGTATATACAACTTTTGAAAAATATTGTATATGTTATTCAACTATGTTTGCCAAACATTGTAAATAATATTTGTATGTTGTAATTGTAATATTAACAATAATCTAAAAGTATTGTAAATAAAGTTTACAACGTTTAAAAAAATTGTTAAAATATCGTCTTATAACAAATTTTAAACGTTGTTGATCGTGTCTCCTTTGTAAAAAAAAATACAATTTATAAATAAAAATATATTGATTTCAATTATAATAGAAAATACAAATACATTCTTCTAATTCTCACTCTTTCTCACTCTCGTTGTTGTTGTTGTTATTGTTGCTACTGCTACCGCTCTTGCTGTTGTTTAAGAATTGACCTAAAAAATTACAATGGGAAGATAACTAAGTAAACTAAAGAAATCCAATCAATGTAATTACTTGAACATCCATAACAAAGTGATTCACGAACAAACAAGAGAAAATTGAATAACTGGGAATCTATAATTTACAAAACTGAATATAGAAAAATTCAAAATTTTCACAAAAATGTACAAGTCGACAAATTTAAAGTAAAATTTCCACGACAAGATAGAAATAAATAATCCTCGATCACGAATTATCATTCTCAAGAACCAACCTCAATCTACGAGCTAACACATCCAACTCTGCAACTCGTTCTTTGCATCTCTTCATCAATTTAGTTTTTTTCCCCTGTTTGGATGAACCAGCACTAGCTATAGTAGTAGGATGGAATGCAGACATTAATACGATTTCATTCTTCTTCACCACATTAACTTCATACATTGGATTTTGTTGGTCTCATCGCCGACCTTGCTCACAATTTTAATTATATTTCCAGTAGTTCCTGAAACAAAAATTGGGAGGAGATTACAATTCAACTTCATTCACACAAATAAACTGAGAGGAAAAAGATGAAAATACCCAGAAAAGTTGTTTCGTTGTGAATAATGTCAGCAGCTACAGGGTCGTTGATATATGCATGTAAAGGCATAACTATGTCCTCCATGTCGTAGGAATTATTATCACCCTTGGTCCTTGTACTTTTCACATTCTTCTAACATCTCTCTGTCCAAAGTTAAAATATAAAAAGCATCAGGACAAACTACTCTTCATTCCCTATTCGTTACTTTTTGTATACATAGAAAGAAGATTTTCAAATACTTTACATGGTTTGCTAATCACAACAGGTGTTTTTACTTTTTAAAATACTACGAAGCAAGTTTCAAAAACTCAGTTTTGATTAGTTTGGCTCTCCCACAAGTCTTACTTTATTTTATATTAGTAAAGGACCCATTTGAGCACATTGCTCGGTTTTCTTTAATATCGCACATTTAGCTAATTGCTCGATTTTCTTTAATAGTAAATGTAGAGTGACACATTTGAGCACATTATTATAGAAATCTTAGGAAAGCAAGTGAATACCACAGAAGATGTTACACATGCTCTTCCTAAGCATGTAGTAAAGACTCCGAAATGAATCTTCCCAATCTTGCTGCCTTCGTGATAGGAAGTCTTTTCCTACATAGATATATAAGCATTAAAAAATTGCAGCAATAATTACAGAATTGAGTTAAACATTAAAGTTAGGTCAAACCTTCTTTTTGCAGCTGATAAGGCCATTGCTGATATGATGGTTGTAGGAAGAGAAGACTGTGGATATGTCCAAGAACACAAAGCATTAGAATACATGGCATCAACAATCCCGCTTGATGCAGATGCACAGTCGAACATTTTATCCTTTTTGTAACAAGACTGAGAAGTCAATTGGCCTACACCAGCAGTTGCAGGAGATGTGCTTAACCTGTGACACCTATGATCCGAAGTATTTAGTATGACTATATATATATATATATATATATATATATATATATCATTCATGGCATAATTTTATTATTTTATAATCTGAAAGAAAATAGGTGCTACATAGAGAACCAGATAGCACTAGCAAGATGAGATCAAAGGACAAATTCCCTTTATGAGAAGGATGCCTAACACAATCATTGTAATACTGACGAGCCAAGCATAGACACTGCGGTATTATAAAAATAACAACAAGCAATAATAACACCAAGCCAACTATATAAGATTACTAGTTGATGATTAGTAATTGTATCTTAAATTTTATTTATGAAGTGATTTTTAAGGAGTTGCAACTATTTTTCTGGTGTGAGTGTATCTGCATCAGAATATCAGGGGCAGGTTTCACAGTGATATTCAGAACAATATATGACAAATGTATTACTCAAAATTCAAAAGCAAGCCTGGATTAGATAGACATATAAATAAGTAAATGTGTGAAATCAATATTGCACCTACCATCTGACTGAGGAAGATGAAACCAAGTGCAATGTAGTTTTAAGGGTAAAAATCCAGAGGAGGTCCACACCCTGGGATGGAAAATTCAGAAGAGCATGGAAAGATTGGGGGAACATCATCATGCTTCCCAGAATCAGCCAGTGAACTGGAAGAAGTGTGAAAATCACGGATAGAGAACCCTTTCATTGATTTTTGCCATAAAAGAAAACAAAAACTTACTAACTTAAGAAGTTCATAAAACCATAATCTACAAAGCAAGCTACTTCTAAATATGTCATATAAGTTGTGGCAAAATCAGATGGCTTTTCTTTTCATCTATCACTAAAGACATGAACCAACCAAAGAAGCTAACCTGGAAATTGTTGGATGCAAACAGAACCTTAAGATAATTTCCATTTTGTTTTTCACACAAAATATGTTCCAAATATAGAGCCATGCAAATAAATAAATATGAAAACATATTAATTTGAACAGATCTACATGCACATAATCATAAGAAATGACATGCATATATAGGAAATTATATCTAACCCATTTATTCGATATGATGGGCTCATTGAACTGTGTGTTCTCAAGTTTGTGGAAAACTGGAACATATTGATCTAAAACATTACATGTGTACTTATGAAGGAGAATTAACTTACATCATCCAAGTTCCTTATAACCTGCATTGCACCATCTGGGTCGATAAGAGCCCGCACAACTGGGCTAAGAGCAAGAGCCACAACATTCCTTGCTATATCATAAGGCTGTCAAATGTCATAAAAACTAGAATAAATGCATTTTAAACACATTAAGTATTGAACTTCAACAGTGTCATTAGTGCAATATAGGAAACCATGCTCAATACCCATGCAGATGATTACGGAAGGTAATGATAATGACCTCTCCTTCCAGTGTCATGTGCTTTGTTCTTACTCAATCCTACTATCATAAACTGGATGAAGAGAAAGGGTGGCTTATAAGATTACATGGTTAAACACAATAAGCAATGATAAGCGAGCCTTGGAGAATCTGTAACAGTGGAAATACATGTAAGAGACTGATGTCAACATGGGGAGGTTCCCACAGCCCTACACTATTTGGTAAGAGAGGATAAAAGGAGGGGACCAAGTAAAAAGAAGCAGAAAATACCAAAAAGACCAGCTAATTGGGGAGAGAAATCAATGTATCAACAATAACCACCACCTCCAATGGGGCTTGGAAGAGAAGGCTTGGAAGAGATGGGTAGCAGGGGCTAAAGCAGTAACCAAGAAGAAATGGAACAAAATTGTGAAGAAGTGAGTTAATATGAATGGCCAGGATCAAAGCACCAGACAGGGAATGGTGTGATGTAGGTGGAATGAGTATATGATTTCTCGATACAAGTAGAGAATTTCATGTAAAGTTCTCTCTTTGCTGGTATAACTGAAGAAGCAACAAATAATAAATTCCCTAATTCAAATAATAAATTCAAAGTCTATTCCTAACTCAGGGTAGCAGATTCTAGATATACCTCAAATCCCATTTCAGCGGCTCATACTTTTCATCTATCACTAAAGGCATTACACATCAAACAAACAGATATACACAACTATATTCTACCAAACTACATACAATATGATGAAAGATGTAGGTTAATTAAATAAAAAATACATATTTAACAGTTCTTTGTACAGATTCATGGATTAAGTGATATAGTATGTGTGGCAATGAAAGTAAACTTTGACTTTTAAAGATAAAATGAATGCTTCATGGGGAAGTATGCCTAAAATCCAAGTTCTAAATTGTACATAAAATCGGTTCTATGGCGATGGGAGTTTATAAAGCAGCAGGCTCATTTAGTCTTGCTACCATAAATATATGGAAAAAAGATATCATGATTTCTGATGCATATTCTATAAATTCCATAACTGTTTATGAATATGCAATTCTGTAATACTAAGTCATAACATGATAGGTAACGGGGAGCTTTGCTTGCTTGACCACTAACTTTCCATATATAGAAAGATAGAAACATATAGACTATAAATGACATCTCTTATGTCAATGACACCAAAGGGATATGAAATGAATGTAATTGGGATAGAGATGAAATATTAATGAAATAGAGCCACTTTGAGGTTCCCTATGAAATGAGACATGGAACGGAGCCACTACGAAGAAGTTCCGGGAGTTACGAAGGACCACTTCCAACTAGGCCTTGAAACGAATCAAGCCAAGTCGAGCTCGAGCTCGACTCTATTATAGCCGGTTTAGGATTGGGTTGTTCTCAGAGCTACTTTTGATTTTGATTTCTCCTTACTTTTATCGTGGACTGGTCACGAAGGATCACCCGCGACCCCTAACTATTGATGTCGTCGTGTCGAAATCTACTTAACAAAAGAGCCGTGATTTGATTAACATTCACACAGCCATGACTACTTACATATCCAGGATTTCATTACCACTTTCTTAATGAATTGGTCATTTTTGTCCCATATTGATCAATGGTGACAGTGGGCGTGTACGAAAAAATAACAGAGATGACTGAAATTAGGAGAAATCAACCTAACAAGAATCTCTGGTAACCAACATGGATTTGTACCGGAATAAATTTTATTTTAAAAAACCAAACACAATAAATGGATTTACTAGTATTTACTGGAGATAAATAAATCTCAATAGTGACATTTGGTACCAATGAAAGTAAACTTTGACTTTTGAAGCTAAATAAATTCAGCAAAGTCAATGTAAAGGTACTTCTTACTGTAGATGGATGAAATATTTTTCTTTGCACATTTAAGCTTGTCTTTGGAGTTTCACACCGAAGGACTTCCTAGTAATCAAGATAGTTTTATGATTACCAAATAACACTTAATCTTAAATAGGTTCTATTGTTCTGAATATCAGAATACACTGGACGCACAACAAAGTGATATGCACCTGAAACTAGATATGAGACAAATACCATAAAATCTCCATATTGGCTCGTATCAAGATGATTCCAAACATGATATTAAGCAACATTCAATGCTCCCCATTTGGTACTTGGTGGAAGACATGAATGTATTTGGTATTAGAATTGGTAAATGGCAGGAATTGAAAAATAGACAATAATGAAGATAAAGGTAAATAATACACTTGAATAGGAAATACAATTACAAGCTCCAAGTTCCTCACAATTTATCCAATTTCCAGTCTTCCTGAGATACACATTTGCACTCAACCCATGCCACCTTCCTTTATGATTTTTGCATCCAAGGCTAGCAAAGCAAGTGCTCATCATAGCAATCACCAACAATGACCCAATCTGTCAAGATCAAGATAATGTTGAAAGATTGCCAAGGGGGACAAATCGGATTAAATTCAAATTGTGGCGTGTAAGCCATATAATTTGATGAAGGGAAATGTCCCCCTCCCCACCAAACACACCAAAAAGACCCACAAGTTTTGACTAAGAATCAGATATCTCCTACATTTTCAGAACCTATCAAGACCCTGCCACCCCTCTCATTTTGTTATTTCTTCTAAATGCATACACTTGTCAAATTAAGTTGGCATGTAACGCAGGGTAACTTATTTTTTAATAGAAAAATGTGGAGAATTTACTTTCTGTTGTTGTTTTTTTAAATTCCAGCACGTGCATAACTGCAACAAAGGTTCAATTTCTTTTTGGATTGTTACTACCCCTTGATTGTTTTTTCCTTTATGCAAGCTCTTGTCACATAAATCAAATCAATCAGTTGGGGTAGTTGTAGATAACTTATACAACTGATTTTTATTGGAATGTTGCTCTTCTTAGCTACCTATTGGCTGGAATTTGCTGGTTGAGATTTCCTAGTTCACAATAAACATGAAAAAAAGTCAATAAACAAATTACAGACAAGTGTAGCACATTTTCATTGTTACTATTTTTGTCTCATGAGATGGTTCAATATTTTCTTTGATTTGTTATGGCTCTTCTCTGAACAAAAGTTGGAAAGATGAAACATTTAGATGGCATGTACGAATACATGTCATATTGGGGAAAGAAGGTTTACAGGTAGCCGTCAGGGATTCGCTACACTACTACACGTATGGTGGGATAGCAGTGCAGCATCATGCATGGAAGTGACAGGAACCTTTGCAAACTTTTCTTCAGTGCATCTGATTTTATCTATTGCCAAGGTTATGCTTTGTATATTAACCTATCTGCTGTCATAAATTTATTACAGTGCTTTTGCCACAGCAGGGTTGCGAAAGCAATTTCAAAGTCATTGTGGACAGGTGAGATTTTGCCAAGTCGTTAGGAGACGGAGTTTTAGTCGCACTCCATCTGCAATGGGTGCCTTGAAAACAATTTTCCTAGATAATATTGACCAGAGCAGGTCGGACACATTGGACACGACATATACATTTCAAAATACACTACGGCCGGATGGTACCAGTGTCCTCGTGTCCTATTATTGCCTCATATGATGCTTCTGATTGAGGTGCTTTCAAACTCTAATTTCGCAACCCTACAGTATGACAGAAGCCACTTGGTACCATCTACCATAACATGCTCATTCAGCATTTGTAGTTTACATCTAATAGAAGGCTACAGGATTTATGGACTATGCTTTGGAAAGCAATGCAGACTAAACTTTGCATACTAAACTCCAATGTTCAACTGCACCAAGAGGACCTCCTGTAGGTACGCCTAGGGGTGTCAACGGATGCTTATCGGTACAGACATGACAATATTCATATCCGTATCCGAATTTTTTCTTGTAATATCTAAATCCGATTCGATATCCGAACGAATATCTCTGTTGGCACTTCGAATCCGTACCCATCTAGTTTAACGGATATCGGTTAATATCCGATCCGATTAGCTAACAAAATTCGAATGTTATTATTCGAATATCCAAAATCTGAAATATTAAAAATTTAGTTATTATCCGAATATCTGAAAACCAAATTCAATTGCTCTACATATTTGAGTCATTTCTTCTTCAGTTGTACATTATAATTAATATATATTACAATTAAATATAAATTATATTATAATTGATTTATGTAAAAGTCAGTTGAGAATAAAATTCTTTAATCTTCTCTATTAATTAATATATATTACATATGCATTATACTATAATATATATATAATTTTGGATATCCGAATCCGATATCCAAATTCGATATCCAAATTTTGCAATTTAAAGTCGGATCGGATATTAATGGATTTGAATACCTTAATATCCGAATTTGTATCCGAAAAAAGATAATATCCAAAAAAATATTCGGATATCCGAATCCGATATCCGAAATTTCAAAAAATATCCTAAAGTTCGGATACGGAATCGGATCGGATTCGAATTTTTGACTATCCATTGACAGGTATTGGTATGTCGTCGTAAAATGAAGACAGCTGTCACTTGAGGCATTTCTTGCCTATATGATTATTTCATCAATGTAAAATGGCTAATCAATTGCCTTGACAATCATCTAAGAGATATAAGGTTATGATATTCGCACCTTGGAACCCAGCACGTTGGGCGGGCAGAGGGGCCAGGGTGGCATTCCCGGCCTCAAGAAGGAGCTTCACGATGCCTATTACTACGAAAAATGGACATGACTAGTTATGAAAATGAATGAAAAAAGCTCAGAAGATCCTGCCGCTACTGCGGTGTCTTTGGCAGTAGAGCGGAGAGAGGAGGATGACGGCAAACATGTTGGCGGTGGGGGTAGCGGCAAGAAGGTTAGCGGTGAGGTTGGCAGCGAGGAGTTCGCGGAGGCTGCCATTGCTGTTGTGTCTTTGGCAGCGGTTGGTGGTGAGGGTTGCGGTTAGAAGATCGCGGAGGCTGATGGCTAGGGTTCTTAGGTAGTAGAAGAGAAGAGATAGAGGAGGGGGCGTCAAATTTTAGAGGGATTTTGGAATAGGGGTTCTGAAATTGGGAGGGGTTTTGGAATTCTTTGGAGGGAATTTAGAATTTGGGAGGAGAGAATGTAAGGAGTTTCGAGATCAGGAAACTTTTCATTATAAATCGAATAAAAAAATAATATTAATTTAATAACGGTTATTTATTTTTTGTGAGGGCATTAACGGTAATAATCGTTATGAATTAAGAAAAAAAATCTAAATTCTAATAGTAAATCATTAGAGGGTTTAGTCTATTTTGGTGTAGTGTTTAGTCCACATCAAATAGTAAATCATTAGAGGATCTGATACAACACGAACAAGAAACATGAAAGTTATTGGTACTATAGTACGAATCATTATACTTTTTAACCTATTTGAAATTTTTTCCCAGTTCTTTTTTTTAGTTCGCTCCATTGGTGATCGAACAAGTTTATAGACTTTAACCCGACAAGACTTACTATCTTTTCTTCATCTTCCAGACTAAGAGCTTATATCACTCCATTTCCTACACAAGATCTGTACTCTCTCAAGGAGGTTTCCATCTTTTGTAATATGTAATTCTTTTATTTTCATCCAAATTGTATCTCAATTGTAATGCATATCATGTATATTAATGTATTTAGATATAAAATGCATTAGCAATTGGTATTTGAATTCGATATATTTAATAGGTAACTTACCAGCACAAGTGTATAGAGGTTGTCTTTACGAACCCTCGGAACTTCTCTCCAATCGTCAAATAGTATCGGAACCTTATCACAGACTAAGGCACCTATGAAAGAATTTAAGGTAACATAATTATCACATGTAGGTTGCCCCTTTTCATTGAATTCCACGTCTACAGTCGCATGATGAGTATCCCGAACCGCAAAATCTTTCAACTGTGTTATGTCCCATTCAATCCTCATGTGTTTAGGGTTTTCGTCATTGCTTTGAGTTGAATTTCCTTCAGGTTCGTCGTTGTTTTGAGTTGATTTTTTTCTTCTTCCCTCTTCCTCTTCCTCTTTCTACTTTTCTTATTCCATCTCCAAAGTCTAAACTTCCAAAAATTCATGACAATAGCCACGACTCCTTTCCAATCAACATAAATCTCAAATTTTTAACCTAAATTTTATATGGTTTTTTTAACCGTAACCCTAAATAATGTCTAATGAATATATTTTTAGTAGTTTCGTATTAGATAAACTAATTTATAACTATTTCTGAAGTTTTGAACTATATTAATAAAAATTTGAAGTTTCATAATCGAAACAGCCTAAAAGAAGTGTCAAGAATTCTCACTTTTATAATTGACTTTGCACCGATTATGAACCAAACAAGGGTACTAAAAATGATTGCAACATCTCATGTTGTCATAAGTAATCAAACAAAATTAGTATAATTAAGGTTAATTAGCGTTTAGATCCTAGATTTTATATCAGCTTAGAGTTTAAGTTATGATATGTCAAATTGGAATGTTTGGATCCTGAATTTTTATTTTTTATTTTCTTTTTTCCATTATACCCTTAACATAAGTACAAGGGCAACTACTAACACATGTGAAAAGGAGGGTATAATGAGAACAATAAGACTACAAATAAAAATTCATAGTCCAAACTTTTCAATTGTATATGCCAGGGCTTAAACTCTAAACCGATATAAATTCAGGCTCTGAACACTAATTAGCCATATAATTATTACTTTATTGCACATAAAAGAGCCATTACATTGTTTACAAATTATCGTGTTCCAAAGAAAACCAAAGATAAAAATTGATGACTAAATACATTCAAGCTCTTAGTCTATCTTCAACAGTAAATACAAAAAAAATTACAAAAGAAAGAGCCTACTTACATTGTTGATACAATTTCATCATGAACAAACGAAATGATTAGATATGTAAGGAGGACTAAATACTATGAAGCTCTTGTCATGTTTCTCTAATCAAAGTCGAACATCTCCACCCCCTCCATTCCAACTCTCACAGAGAGTTCGATTACTCCATCGGCGATCCACCGAAGACTCTAGTAGCTTTTTCCAACTAGGCCCATCTTCTTCACTAAACTGTATCAATACTTACTTTTGCAACAAAAAATGGGGGAATGAAAAAATTGGGAGGGAATTCTAACCCCTCCCCCCCACCCCCCACACAAAAGTATGAAACATGTTACTTACGACAGGGATTGTCTTTTTTGGGTCAAACACATGTAACTGCAACTTAAATAGTGAACAAATAAATATATTCACAATATTTATTTATATGTGTAAAATAAAGATAAATTTACAGCATTTTATAAACATTGTTAAATACACAACTTGTACTATATTTTATAAAAGTTGTTGAATATAATCATTTTATATTATTTATTTAAACATTGTAAAAAGATAATACATAGACAACGTTTATGTAAAGTGGTAAAATAAAATTAATTTTACAACATCAAACAAACATAATAAAAAATAGCAAGTTTACAACAATTGATAAACGTTGTTGAGCATGACATTTTTACAATATTTTAAAAATATTGTCAAAAATGATAACTTTTACAACATTAAATAAATATTGTCAAAATTAATAAATTTTACAATGTTAATAAAAAGTTGTTGAAGATAGTAATACACAACTTTTGTGAATGACTATTGTAGAAGCCTTAACGTTTGAATATAAAATGTTGTTTGCACAGGTACTTTACAACGTTTTAATAATAAAGGTTGTAAAAGACTCCCATTTTTTACAATATTTTCAGGATGTGTTGTAGATGAAACGTTGTAAAATGGGTTTTTTCTTGTAGTGATGGTGGGAGAAACCAAGTTCTGTTCAGACGAAGGATTACAACCCCGGTCCTTGTTTGGTTTACGGGTTGTAACTTGGTTATCTGAATAGTCCCATGGTTATCTCATCGTATATCACCTGTCATGCTTTCCCTTAATTACCGTCTTTTATTATGTAATTATATTCTTATGCTAATTACTGGTTTTAGTTCCTAAGTGAAGCCTCCTTTGTGGCACTTGCTCTTTCTGGGGTCTGACCCAGCTGGTTTTGTATAGCCAGATACCAGAGCAGCTCCAGAGGATCCACCGACTTTCTAGCCAGATGGTGACCACCAGGCGTAACCAGGGCAAAGTATGGGTTTCTTTTTGTCCTCCCACTTTATTGTAAAATTATTCTTTTGAGGCGTTTAGCCGGCGAGCACGTGTTAGCTCGTATTGTACCTTTATTCACTGTCTGCCTACGGGCTGTAACATGATTGACAAATCCTAGGGTTGATCATGTATGACTAAAACTCTTGTTAGTCCTCACATTTTGTAACGACTAACTTCATGATCAGCTGAATATGTAATGTTTGGGATGCCTCACCATTGTATATTTGGTGATCTTACATCTTGTAACTTTACTCGCTTGCTTGTGATTGAGACACTAGACTTGTTTATGACCATAAGAGACTGATGGCTTATAGTTAAACCTTCATATATCTAGACAGTCGTGACCGTATAGTAGAGTGGATCCTAT
The DNA here is from genome assembly GCA_029216955.1 of Iris pallida. NCBI lineage: Eukaryota > Viridiplantae > Streptophyta > Magnoliopsida > Asparagales > Iridaceae > Iris > Iris pallida. The sequence goes on from JANAVB010025196.1 coordinate 19,310,190, forward strand.
TTCATTATACGTAGCTAGCTATGTCTGTCCCCGCTCTCCAGTGTTCTGGTTCTGGGGCTTGACATGGTTTAAGTGGTGGCCCATGCAGGTCTTGTAAATCAAGATATGTGAGGGTTTATCGAATAGATATCTCAATCAGTACTCTCCCTTGATCTCTGCTCGTATCCTCTTGATCCCTAAATATCTTGATCTGATCACATACTTGTATCTTTGATCCGTCCTAGTCCTTCCTTATTGTTTCCTATGTCGTCTTCTTCAGCGACATTGTTTCTGGTCCTACCGATCGGCAAGGCGAAGCACCTCCCGTGGACAAGCAGTAACAAGAAGATCAGGCCCAGCACCAGCACTAGTGCAGCAGCAGTACCAGCCTCCGAGGCTATTGCCGCCTCAGGCTCAAGTCTTCCAGCAGCAGACCCCAACAGTATGCCCTGGTCCAAGCTCAGATTCAGAACCGGCAGAGAGGTTCCTAGCAGGATGTTTTCCCTCTTCCTCATGCCTTCAGATTCCTTGTTTGCATGATTGATTATTTGATTGATTGCTTAGTATAGCTTGTCCTTGCATCTCTAGCCTCTTGATTAAATTCCGAGGATGAAATTCTTTTAAGGTGGGTAGAGTTGTAATGCCCATATCTCGTATTACGTATTTGGAATACGTGTGCATATTTTGACCCGTATTGCATGTCTTCCTGTTTGATTTATTTTAACATTTTATTGATTGGTTTATCTTGGTTCGGTTCGGTTTGTTAGGCCTGGTTCGGTTTTGGTTGAGAACCAACCCACCTATCTACCACCACCACCCTCTTCATTAAATATCCCACTCCTCTCTCTCTCTGCTCATTAATTCTTTTCCATTACTTCTTCTTCTCCACCAACCTGAGAGAGTTGAGAGCTTTGGCAAGTGCACCTTGCTTCATGGAGGAACCCCATTTTTATTGTTCTACTGTCTTCCTCATGTGTTTCTAACCCACTTTAGTACTTAGCACTTTTCATTTCTGTGGTTAATTTCTTGTAGATCTAGTTTCGTGGTATTTTTTATTTTTATAATTTTGATCTATCAAACTTGCATATTTCTGCTAATTGATGGTTCCATGTTGTAGAGAATTTTATTTTGCCCCGTTTTGACTTATGGAAGTTCGGATTTGGACTCTGGATGATGGAATTATGGAGCTTGGAAGCATGGCTTCATAGTGTTCTTCTTCTCGGAAATTGGAGAGGAAGAACAGTACTTGACCGCATGACTATTTCATGCGACAAGTGTTTTTTCCAGCCGTATGGCTATTTAATTGAATATTTAATTTAATTGGCCGCATGAGCATTAATCAATTGCTGGCCGCATGGCCTTTGCAAGCATTAGCTGGCATGTTTATATTATTTTGGCCGCATATGACCGCTCCAATTCTAGCCGCATATGGCCAATTCTCTGCATAGCCATAAATACTGTTGCTTGGCTTTTTTTATTAATTGCATTATTTAATTGCCTTTGGCATTTTAACTAGTTGCATGCATTTAATGCATGCATCAGCTTTTGCTTGCATGGGATTAAATAGTCAGCCGTATGTGGCCGACACAAGGTTAGCCGCATGGCAATTTGCTACTCCATAGTCGCATGGGCCTTTTTGGCCATTAGCATTAAATATTGCCAAGTGAGCTGCATCGGCCTTTGGCTATTAGTTTTAAATATTTGCTTGGTAATTACTTGCTTGCATACAATAGTCACTAGCCGCATATGCCCCCTCCAATATTAGCTTGGCCGCATGCATTGCAGCTGGCCGCATGGCCTTGCTAATGTGTGCTTGCATGCAATTAACATTTAATTGCATGGCCGATCCTCATTGGCCGCATGGAACAAGCTTGCATGCATTTAGTAATATTTTGCATGGCCCTTAGTAATATTTTACATGACCAATAATATTTGGCCGCATGCCAGTTGTGGTCGCATGCCAATATGTTGTCCGCATAAGCAAAGCTTAGGCCGCATGGCATTAGCTACACCTGCATGCATTTCTTTGCATGTAATTGCAATTGCATGGCATTTGCAAAGCATCAGCCAATGCCTAAAGTGCTTGCATGCATTAATTATTAACCTTGCATTCATTAATTATTAGTTTTGCATGTATTTAGCTAATATTTTGCATGGCCCATCATAGCTTAGCCACGTATGGCTATTTCATATGCCTGGCCGCATATAGCAAACTATGCTGGCCGTATATGCATTTACATGGAAATGCATGCATTTAGCATTAGCAATATTTGCATGGTCAACCTCTCATTGGTCGTATGGAAAATATATTTGTTGGTATTAGCTTGAGCCGCATAAGTATTTTTGCATGCAACTTGTTAGTCTGCATTAGCATTAAATTTTGCACGTAGGCTACTATTAATTAATTAGCATTAAATAGCTTGCATGCTCCTTTGATGAGCTGCATAGGCCAGCAGAATAATTGTAGCCGCATGCAAATATTAGTATATTATTTTGGCCGCATGGCCTTAGCTTAAATTGTATGGTATTTTCTTGAGCCGCATGAGTCCCCCCACGGCCCTTGCTCCTGCTAATATTTAATTACCACTTGTATGCTTGTGCCATTAATTTAAGTGTGTTCCCTGACACGATGGTGACCCGTTGTGGTGCACTATTGATATGACATGATAGTGGTCCGACGTGGCGCACTCATGACAAGTAAACTTGACATGATAACTTGACATGATAATTCTTGATAGTGGCCCGCCGTGGCGCACTCTTGACAAATAAACCTGACATGATATCTTAATAAGCTGTTGCGACGGCTGCCTGACATGACAGGTATGAATGACCTGAACACCGTGGGCGATTGTGCTTGTACAAATGAACCCGTCTTGTCTTGCATCATGTCTAGGACGGGGACCCCTGAGTACTACGGTCGGGGGTACCTACTGAAATCGACTAAGGCTAACCACTAGAATAATCCAGTAGTCATGAAGAGATTTTCCCAGCTATAGGCAATCCCGTTATCTGGGCGCTCCACTTGGGATCTGTAGCCTGCCGTCGAGTAGGGCACATTTCCAGCACACTGTCATGTGTTGCACCCTCTAAGTCACCTAAGGGTACATGCATTTCCTGGACGATGTACCCACTTGAATTCAACCCCTAATTGCGTTCGGGTAATCTGGATGGTCTGCAGGGCTTGTGGCTGTGGAATAATCTCACGGCATCTTGCTAGTAACTAGGTTTCTGATAACCCTAGTTAGTTAAAGTATCAAGCCGTACTTATTCCTTGGCCGTGAATATTAGATGGGGAATAATTAGTCTAGTCTTGTCTTGATCTTGTACAAGATTGTTACATGTCCTGATTTTCTTATATTATCTTGCCGATAAATGGTGGGAGAAACCAAGTTCTATTCAGATGAAGGGTTACAACCCCGGTCCTTGTTTGGTTTACGGGTTATAACCTGGTTATCTGAATAGTCCTATGGTTATCTCATCGTATATCACCTGTCATGCTTTTCCTTAATTATCGTCTTTTATTGTGTAATTATATTCTTGTGCTAATTGCTGGTTTTAGTTCCTAAGTGAAGCCTCCTTTGTGGCATTTGCTCTTTCTGGGGTCTGACCCAGCTGGTTTTGTATGGCCAGATACCAGAGCAGCTCCAGAGGATCTATCGACTTTCCAGCCAGATGGTGACCACCAGGCGTAACCAGGGCAACGAGTGGGTTTCTTTTTGTCCTCCCACTTTATTGTAAAATTATTCTTTTGAGGCGTTTAGCTGGCGAGAACGTGTTAGCTCGAATTGTTCCTTTATTCACTGTCTGCCTATGGGCTGTAACATGATTGACAGATCCTAGGGTTGATCATGTATGACTAAAACTCTTGCTAGTCCTCACATTTTGTAACGGCTAGCTTCATGATCAGCTGAATATGTAATGTTTGGGACGCCTCACTATTATATATTTGGTGATCTTACATCTTGTAACTTTACTTGTTTGCTTGTGATTGAGACACTAGACTTGTTCATGACCCTAAGAGACTGATGGCTTGTAGTTAAACCCTCATATATCTAGGCAGCCATGACCGTATAGTAGAGTGGATCCTATTTTATTATACGTAGCTGGCTATGTCTGCCCCCGCTATCGAGTGTTCTGGTTCTGGGGCGTGACATCTTCAGATCAGATTCCTACAGTTGTACTTTTCTAGAATCAAATTGTACTCTTGTACTTTCTTTTTCTTACTTTGTAAACTAGTTTTCTTGTAAAACTTTTGTTCTCGCAAACATAATTTTTGACATGTAAAATTTTGATCCAAAAATTGGGACATCAGATTCTAAATTTGACACCACTATTGAACTCGTGGCATCGTTATGGCCAAAATTGATATATAATTTGTCAAATTTGGACAACCTTTGTTGTGGCATATTTTTTGGTGCAAAGTTGGTCCAACGGCGGACACCATTTTAACCCAAAATTATCGTTTTGCCCCTGTGTCTAGAATTGGACTTATAGATAACATAATTTACTTATTTCTTTTATTTCAGAACTGATGGCGATGTCTGTTTCAGCATCTGAAGTTGTTGGAGAAAGATTCACCTTTGATGCTCAATTGGTTTGACGGTTTTATTGCGAGATGTCGTCGAGTCATCGTACAACCTCCAGACAAGTGTACCTTATCTTGGTTATAGGTTTTTTATTTATTATTATTTATTTGTTAGCATTAGCATGATGTAGGACCGTTTATACTCAGTTTTTGTTTCGAAGACGGGTACCGATGTCATGATGATGGCACCGAGTATTGACATTAGGAATTGCGTACATATTGACGTGTTTATTGACATAAATGACCACAGAACTCTGACACATTCATGATTCGAGGTTACATGAGTATTCTTGGTATTGACTTCATAGTAGTTTACTAGATTGTTTATTGTTATTGCTATAGAGATGACTGTATGGACTTGACATTGCTAGATACTAGACATGGGGTGGGGAGAACTTGACTATAGTATCAGACTTATTGTATTATGTCATATTTTATTGTGAGCCTTTATCTTGTAGCAGAGTTCTGATTATTATTATTGATTGTCCTTGGTCCCACGATACAGTACTGGGTACAATAGCCTGCTGAGGAGCTTGTGAGCCTTAGTGGCGAGGTCTGTATTCTAGGAAACGTTCTCACTTGCATATCACGTAGATCGGAATATTAGATTGCCTTAGATCATATTTTACATATATGTACCTTGGCATTTATATTATGTACCTTGCATTCCCCTGAGGACCTGGTGATCTCTCTAGGTAGTTAGTCATGCAGAACTGGTCCGCTGATCATGGAGCTACTGCTATATGTGTCTCAGGTATTTTATCATGCTTTCATATTGTACCTATTATTTATACTCTGCTCTTAGCTTAGTTTTATAGACTCATGTCGTCCTTCGGGTCTCGGGTCTAATCGAACATATATGTTATTGGTTTATAGACCATAATATATATTGTTCATTTCTGATTTACTTATTCTGTGGATTGAGGTAGTTATACTTATAGTTGATTGATAGATAGAAATAGAATACCAATACAGCTTATACGTATTCGAGCCGGCTGGAGTCCACTCGATACGTAGCTGGCATGTATATGATCCCCTAGTCCTACATATTTTGGGACTGGAATATTATATATTTTTGTGGTGGTCCATACAGGTCAGAGCATATCATTTCGGTTACGTTACTATGTCGAACGAGCCTGCAATAGGATAAAGTATTAGGATATCAATCCACAACTGCCTTGATAACTCCTTTGAATTTATCTATCGCCTTTGGAACTCTCAATTGAAGTCAATCAACTTCCTTTACCTCCTTAATTTGGACTCTCGTCATTCCCTATTTCGGAAGAACGAACACTCGTGCTTGGTGAACCATCCACTCCATTATTTGATAGAACATGGTTGATAGAGTATTATTAAAGCAAATATTTATTAATGAAGAAAGGATTAGATAGATACCTCAACCGGGTAGACAGAGTAGCTCGGATTAATAATATAGGATTCTTATAAGCGACTTAACCTTAGCAAGAGACCGTAGAATCATTAGGTTAAACCCATATAGCATTACCTATGTTAATTAGGAATAGATTATAGGAATAGAAGGTTAATTAGATTTGGTAAGGAAGGTATGAAATCATTGACAGGATTTGAGAGAACCTACGGTAGAATTTTGGAGTTAGTTATGTTTCCCGAATTAAAGTGTGATTGTCCATATGGAAACTAAAAGTTGGATGGACTCAAGAGTCTCGTTAGAAATAGAATGATTCCGTGAGCATCGCCTAGCAATAACTTCCACATTTATTTAACAGATAGGTAAAGTATGGGTAGGCATACTTTTAAGTACTTATTGCGCCCTACATGAGTAGATGTTAAGCATACTAATGAAGGGGATTCGATATATAGAGGATGAGGATTACATTTCACATTCCTAGCTTCTATTTTGCTAGACTTACCTAAGGACTTGGGAGAAGAACTAAAAATCTTACTTTAAGTAGACCCGTGAACCATACGCATGATAAAAACCCATCATTGATATAGGTCAGTAGGAATCCCAAACACCTTATAGATAGAATAGTAGTGTTCTGGTACTGTTAATTTATTTGGTGATTTAACTTAATGACTTGTATAGGAGTGCAAATACATTTTAGCCTATATTGTGTGTGGAATCTGATCTGTGGGCTTGCATTTGAGACTGCCATTGCTGAGGTTATATCATTAGGTCAATGGGTGTTATGGATTGTCGATATTTTGTAAATAATTTCCTCTATCCTCAGTCTAATAAGCTCATGGGATTTGTTTGCTATAATTGTTGCTTGCTCCGGTAGCCGCACAGGGGGTCTGACTGGTCAGTGAAAGGGAAAGAAAATTCCTCTCATGGATTATGAAGTGAGGTTGCCTAGTAAGCATCTTATTGAAGTTATTTAATATTATGCATACTACAATTTACTTGTTTTATGGTTATATATAGAAGTCCACGTAGGAGGATGCAAACAATTGGAAAAATGAAGGTATGTACCATAGTCTACTTCAAGCAATCTTGGCTTGAAGGGAATCAAATGCAGTAATGCTGACTGATCTAATATGGGTTTAGAAGCATTATAGACTTGGTTAAGGAGTAGGAGCATGACTTTAGTCCCAATCCAGCATTTCAGGTAGAAATTCGACATTAAGATTTCTGTATGTTTTTTTTGCACTTGATATTTCTCTTGTTTGTGATCACTTTGTACAGATATCTTGGCGTACATCTTAAAAGAGTTATCAAATTGGATATTTAGATCGAAACCTTCAAATTGTTGCATATTAGTTCTATTTTGGACTGCTTGAAAAACATTTCTTATCGAACGACTGGTTTAGCATATGAATTGATATGAAGATGAAAGTATTTGGTGCATTTATACCAGGCTTTACTTATGTTATTGCACACTTCTATTTAGGACTGTTGCCTTTGTTTGATTCTTTTGTGAACCCTTTCAAAAAGTTACAATCTTGTTTAATTAGCAAAATTTGAGTGTCGAGTGTAACATTTTTATTTACATATTATGGATTTAAGTTCTTGCTATGATGTATTTTAACTGATGTGACGAACCACTACACAATTCATCATGGTAAGGTGCACAAATTTTCTTTGAGAGGCAAGGCTCAAAAATAATAGATTGACTTCAGTTTTTTGAGAGGCATGATTAGTAGTCAAGTATCCTCTAGTTATCTGAAGCGCAGAAGGAAAGTTTGTCAGAGTGATCAGTTTCATTTCATATGAGATTTCATTCTTAGAAGAATGGGAGAGATGTACGCCATTTGGTTATATTTATAGTCCTCGATTCCGAAGGATTTTATAATTCATAATGGAAGATTATGGCTATCAAACGATTCAAATCGTTCGTGTTCGACTCGGTCAAAGCTCGGTTCGAATTTTTTGTGTGGGTAGATCAGTACCGAGCTCGATCAATTTTTTTCTATTCTAAGTGGTGCTCGAATTTGACCATAGGTTGTTCGACTTGACCTTGTTCGCGAACTGGCTCGAACTTGGATTGGTTTCTTTTATGAGAACTTTTTCTAGTATATGTTATCTTTTTTATAGATGTGTATAAATTTGTCTTAGGAATTTTTCTTTTTTTTGTTTTGTTTTTTATATGATGGTAAATTTATTACGTAAAGAGCATAGTAATTCAACAAAAAGTCTTTAAGACTTGAAAGTAACCGTATAGCGATTTATACAACAAGTTTAATAGGACTTTGGCTGGTCTTCACTCGGACTTGGTTCTTGTTCGTCCAAGCTCGTGAGCTAAATCGAGTCGAGCTCGATCAATTTGAACCTCTAATTGAACTGAGTTCAAACACCATTTTTGAGCTCGACCTTAAGCTCGACTCGAATGAAATTCGTTCGATCATTTAGTCGAACCGAGTTCGAACACACTTTGTTCGAGCTCGTTCGTTCGATTTTCAGACCTATGGAAGAGAGCCTATGTTTATCCAAACTATTGTTAACATCCAACTATCATATGATAAGGAACATAAATATAACATAAGAAACTATATTGTTAGTATCTTATGATATACGTTACTTATTTTATGATATTGTAACATATACTACCATGTCGGTACATTTTGATTGATTCGATACTGTACCTATATGTTGATAGGTACTATCGACCTTTTTTACTTTAGTCATGTAAATTTGTAATGTATACTTAAGGATATGGATTTTAGCACTAAATAGATCTGTGAATATAAAACAAATAAATTAATGAGAAAAATATTTTTAATCATGTTCCTATATGGATGTCTAATGGATGTAGAAGTATAGACCTAAACTCATAAAGTTACTATATGATATGATACACGATACATGCTACGATAAACAAGAAAATCGATATATGATACGTATCACGAGTTCACAGCCTTGATTATGAGTAATTTTCTTATATCGGGCATTAGATATTGTGCAAGATATATCCAATTTAATGCAAGTTATGGGTGTTTTGATTTGTAGTTTAATAAATACTTTGTTATGCATCATCACCCTCTTGATTTTCTATCATACATCAACATCATCATCAATAAAAACAAAAACAATAAAGCCTTTATCTCAAATTTTTGCGGTCAGTTGTTTCCTTTTCTTCCATTAAGAAATGTTAAGAGGCATATCCTATGTCACACTAACATAAATCATATCATTCTTTAAAACTTTAATTCATGCTTGTTTCGGCCTACCGTTAGCCCTATCGATTATTTTAACTACTATGTTATTGCTCCTTATATATGTAGTTAAAGCAAGGACTAGTCGGTCACTAGTCGCCAGGCGCTATAGTACCCCGCCTAATTTTTCATAAAAATCGGCCCCTAAAAATTGTTGACTAATCAACTGATTTTTTCACTTTTTTTTACTAATTTTTAAGGCATTTGGATATTATTATGTAGAATTAGTACAAGTTTTTACGTATAATTGGAAATTGTCAAATCAATACTAATAGAATTATTTTCAAATCAATGTCAGGATTAAAGATTCTGGAACCTTGTGATCTATGTCGTATGATAATATAATATTATGTTAATTACATCCATCCTATAATCTAAAATGGGGAAGTACCCCTTGACAACTAAGAATTCTTTTTGCAAGTGAGTTTTGTCTTGAAACATGTGCTTTTCAGTAGAAATTTAATGAAGCAACGTGCATAGTTTATATAACTTTGTTGGAAATATAATCCAAATTCTACTTATTTTATGATTATATTTGAATTATTATGGGTCTACTTGGATTGAGGGAAAAAATAAATAGAGTTATGTGGGGTAAAGTGAGGGGGAGTAGAGTCAATACATATAACCTTACTTGAATTGGAGGAAGAGTTAAGTTGGGTGTGTTTAATAACTCTTGCTTGTATTAGAGGTTTTGAGTGGGATGATGATTAATAAAAATATAATAGTTACCAAAATATCCTTATTACATATGTCATAAAATTAAATTTGATTAAAATTTTAATTAGAACTTGTCAAAATATCTTCACAAATGAAGAAGCTATGGAGCACCATGTTGAAAGCAAGAAAAATGTAAAGAAAAATCATATATATATATATATATATATATATATATATATATATATATATATATATATATATATATTTTATATATATATATATATATATATATATATATATATATATATATATATATGTGGAAAAAAAAAATATATATATATATGTGGTTGTTTAAACATTTAAATATATATATATATAATATATATATATATATATATATATATATATATATATATAAAATATATATATATATATATATATATATATATATATATATATATATATATATATATATATATATATATATATATATATATATATATATATATATATATATATATGGCTGTTTAAACAAAACTTGTCAATTTTCCTCGTTAATCCTCCGATTTTGGGAGTTGAAAAAAAAACAAAAGAGGGTTAAACAAACTCTCACTTAACCCTCAATAACCTCCACTCCTAAACCCCCACTCTCAAACCAAGTATGATTTTTATTTCCCCTCACTTAACTCTCTTAACCCTCAATCCAAGCAGACCCTATGAGTTGTATTTGGTAGGTCCTAGTCTTAGTAAAGTAGGAGTCCTCTTTAAATCCAATAGCTAGGTTTTATATATGGATGTATGTTTTTTAGCAAAAATATAGAAAGTGTAACAATGTCGGTACTACTTAGACAAGATCTATTGTTCTCCCTGTGGAACAAGTTGCTAAGATGTACACACATATGATCATGAAGAGAATAAATTATAGAGTAAGTTGTCGAGGAAAACAATAAATTGTAGGGGGTGATGTCATTGGATATTATTATATAGAACTAGTATTAATACTATAAAAGGGCATCTATTGGTCTGTGTTGCACCTATCAAAATCATGTAAGATAATTTTATCTCATATTGTCCTTAATTGTTACTCATCTAACTTCCCACAAATATACTCGTTTATATCTTGTCTTTTAATGTATTGTCACTTATCCGACTAAGCATTCACATTTCTGCTTATACAGTTTCTGACAAATTTCTTAATTGCTTAACACTCTGAGTCATAAAGCATGACTTGTCTTATAGCCTAGCCGTCTTATAGAATTTTTATTCCAACATCAAAGGTATTTTTCTTCCAACATCAAAGGTATCTTCTAATCACAAACTACTCTAGAAGTACTTCTCCATTTCAACAATCATATTTTAATTCTATGCATGATATCCTTCTTAATCTATTTGTTGCAACTCATGGTGAATGATTGATCCTAAATACTGAAATCATTTACCTCATATGTTACAATTCTTTTGCCACCATAACCTCAGTAATGTAGGAAAGTCCATAGAAATATGCCACTATTGGAAGAAGAGGAAGGAGAAGAAGACACGATGAAGAGGAGGGGCCACCACCAAGGAGACCATATAGAAGACCCAACAAAAATGACAAGACCTACAAAAACAACCAAAGCTACAACAACAAAGCCTCTTATCTCGTATGTTTGGGGTTCGCTTATTGAATCCCCTTGTTTTATTATGTGGCTGACCTTCATGCCTATAATATTCTCTTTAATTTTTCTTTTGTTCCAACATTCATCTTCCTTTACTGCATCCTTAAGACCTCAATTATATTGTCTGAATCTCTTTAATCATTTTGAAGGTGTGCCTATCATAACAAGTTATATTTTCAGCTTTAGTTTATTATCTGTAACAGCTTTTTATGATATTATGCTTGCTAGGAAATTATGCCTTCCTCATTCTATTGTATGTTCCTAACTATCCGACACTATTCCTCAATTTGGTGCGTATATCAATCATATCCAACTTGTTGATGTGAAACTTATAGTTAGGCTTGAACAATCCCTTTGTGAAAATATTATCTGTTTGTTGCATTGTTTGTACAAATGGCATACAAATAGCTCATGCTTCAAGCTTCTTCTTTATAAAGTGTCTGTCAACTTCAACATGTTTTGTTCTTGTTATGTCATCTTGTACTGGATTGTATGCAATGCTAATTGCTGCCTTGTTGTCATAGTACAACTTCATAAGCATGGTCACATCTCTATTTAGCTTATTTAAAACCTCTCGGCCACCGTAATTCACACACTCTATGAGCCTTTAATCTGTATTATGCTTCTGCACTACTTCTGGCAACTACACTTTGTTTCTTACTTCTCTATGTCACTATGTTTTTTCACACAAAAGTACAATATCCTGATGTTGATTTTCTGTACATAACTGAGCCTGCCCAATTTGTATTTGTATACGCCTCAATAATTCGTCGTTCATTCTTTTTAAAAAATAGACCTTTTCTTGAAGTCTTTTTCAAATATCTCAAAATTCGATATATAGCTTCAAGGTGTTCTTCATGGAGAATACATGAACTAGCTTACAAGGCCTACTACAAACGCGATATCAGGTCGTGTGTATGACAAGTATATCAGTTTTTCAACGAGAATTTAGTACCGTGATGTGTCCACTGGATTACCTTTGGAATTTCCAAGTTTTGATTTAGATCAATTGAAGTATCTGCAGGATGACATCCACTCATTCTAGTCTCTTTGAGAAGATCAATAACATACTTCCTTTGTGATACTAATATTTCTTTTTTTATCGAGCTACTTCCATTCCAAGAAAGTACCTTAGTGAACCCAGGTGTTTGATTTCAAAATATGAGGCAAGACATTTTCAATCGTTCCATCTCAGCCGAATCATCTCTTGTCAAAATAATATTGTCCACATAAACTATGAGAATAGCTATCTTCCCATCGAAGTTTTTGTGAACATAGTGTGGTCATTCTATCCCTGTACATAGCCATGGATCTTCACGGAATGTGTAAAAGTTTTGAACTAGGACCTTGGTGACTATTTTAATTCATACAAGGATTTTTTTTAGTCTGCATACCTTTGATTCGAACCTGTTATCAAAGCCTGGTGGTGGGTCTATGTAAACTTCTTCCTCCAAGTCTCTATTAAGGAGTGTATTCTTCATATCTAGCTGTTGTAGAGGCTAATTAAGATTGGTTGCAATTGACGAGAGTACTGTAACTGTGTTTACCTTTGCTACAGGTGCAAAGGTTTCAAGGTAATAAATATCATATGTTTGAGTGAAAACAACCAAGCGAGCCTTGTATCTTTCCAGTAACCCATTTGACTTGTGCTTGGTCGTGAACACACATTTGCATGCCAAGCGCCTTCTTCTTCTTTGGCAGCTCCACTAATTTTTATGTTTTTTTTTCAAGCTCCCTTATCTCCTTAAGAATAGCATCCTTCCACTTAGGAACTTGTAGAGCATCCTATACATTCTTCGGAATTTTGACACATGACAATTGTGAAGTGAAGGTAGAAAAATTAGAAGATAATTTTTTGTAAGAAACATAGTTTGACATGAGATGTTTGGTACATAATCTGATACGCTTTTGATGAGCAATGAGAACATTAAGGTTATAATAACTAGACTCGTGTTGATTTGACTGAGAAGTAGAATCTTGAATTTGGTTTGTTTGGAAGTTACCTGAAGATTCGGTAGAGTTCTGACCAGCCTTTTATTCTGATTCTTGACAATGTTGAGGAGTTTGGGTCTCATTATCTTGAATTTGTTTCCTTCCTGAGTAGACAAGGAGTTCTCTGGTATCCATTTTTGTCCCATTTTCTAAGCTAATAAGATCATGAGATGACTCCATAGAATTTGGACTCTAATTTTCATTGATTGAAATATGAGGAAATGTATTTATGAAAAAATTGCTTTATTGGAAGTTTTGACATTGAAAATTTTCTAGTTGGACTCTATCTAAGTACCTTGCGTCTTCCCTTTGTGTTTTCCCCTGAAGATGTGTTTCAAAAAATGGTTCGAACCCAAAGAATGTGGGATCCATAGTGGCAAACATTTTTTGGAAATAGGATCATAACATTTGTATCCTTTCTGTTAAGTATATCAATAATATTAGTAGTAGGCTTTAGTCCCATATTGCCTAGAACAATAGTGAGAGGGGTTAGCCTCTCATATATATATGTACGTAGCTCTCCTTCATTAATAAAGTTATCACATTATTCTAATCTCTGTTTGGTATCAGAGCCAAAACCCTAGACGTCATCCACTCATCCCTCTATCTCTCTCTCTCTCCACAAAACAATAGCACCCCCCCACCGCATGCCCCCTCCTACTGCTGCCGCCCACTGTTACCCCTACCCTCCCCCTGTTAGCTATCCCCCAGTTGCTGCTGCCACCCCCCCTCCTTCTGTATCAGCCACTTCTCCACCCCGCCTCCCTTCCAGATCAGCCCCCAACTTCATGGATGAAGGTCCAAACCCTAACCCTAGATCATTCCACACAGCTGTCGCCAACCCCCTCAAAACCCTAACCTAATTCTAAAAAAATGTTGGGTTTCTCAAATGGTAAACATTTTATTGTTTGCAGGAACCTCGGACGCTCAATAACTGACTTAGGATTCTCAAAAGGTAAACATTTGGTTTGTTTGCTGGAACCTCTGACTCTCAATGTTAATTTCAGGAATTTAACAAAGAGCAGACAAGTTGCTTGTTTTGCATGAATCTTTGTTTCTTTCCTTAATCTTCACATTAGGATCTAACAGAGGGTAACAGGTTATCTCTCTGTCCTGGCTTGTGTGATCCACTTTTATCTCTATTTACTATGCGCGTGCCGGTTCTGGCCACGTTTCTAGCGTATTCGCAGAGTTAATATGATTATCAAGTTGGAAAGATCAAGCTAACAGTCGAATCAGGAATCGTGAAGGATGACATACACTATAACGAATAACAGTGCTATAGACACTAGTGTCAAAAATGCAATGTCGGAGCCAACGTGCACTAGCACGATGATTTCATCGATTTGACTTGTCGATCGACGGTTAGACGGACCAGAGGGCTACTCGACATGGCAGAAGAAGGTCGAGAAGATGCTTCAAGAAACGAGGTTGTCCAAATATCTGACTGACAACCCTCCAGCAGAGAATGATCCCATATTTGAGGAATATGAGACAGATGATAGTCGATTGTGTATACAATTGATGAATTCAATGGAACCATTGGTGAAAGACATGGTTCAGAATACGGATTTTATGAAAGAATTATGGGAGGTTCGGGCAGCGACGTTTAATAAAAAATATAATTTGTCTTGTATCTATGACTCGGTCGTTGGTGTGTACCGAACAAATCAGGGAGACAAATCTCATAAGGACCATTTTTGTGCCTTTAAGGCTATGACTGATAAGATCGACCGCGTATTACCTCTAACGGAAGATATCAATAAAGTAAGGGCTCAACGTCAAGGTATATCTTGCCTCTCTCCGTCCTGATACGGACTCTGCTTGTACTTAGAAATTGCTGGATTTGATGTTCCGTTTCTGACAGAAGCTCACTATCGTGTACTTCGGGCAGCAAAAGTCGTTGAGACTATATGTGATGCTCCTGTTGATCGATATGTTCTTGATTATGCTCATGCTGGATTTCGTGGTGGTCGTGGTGGACAAAATGCGGGTCATGATGGGGGATAAGGAAATGACGGTCATGATGGAGGAAGATCGCCACGTGCTTCAAGTGTGGTCAGCATGGTCATTTCCTATGGCAGTGTCCTAAAACTTCTGCCGCCAATGTTACATCATATGCTCATGATGATGGCATTCGATCTGTTCAGATAGATTTTTTTTTACTTTCAAGCTCAACATCATGGTGAAGTATCCACATCAGGATCCACAACTGGGTACTCGAAAACATATATAGTCAGGTCGAAGTAATATGTGCTTGACTCTGGTACGTCTGCTCACATGACTGGCGACACAGGCATGATTCAAAATTATGTCTCGGTAGGTCATGTTTCTAATTTTACTATTGCTAATGGTAGTTTACTAACAGTCCATGAATGTGGAAATGCCCGTCTTTCTTTCGGATTGTCACTCAATTTCGTCTTACATACACTTAAAAATTTGTTCAGTTTGTTTTCAATTAGTCAGATTACTCAAGACAGACATTGCTCGGTAACATTTC
The DNA here is from genome assembly GCA_029216955.1 of Iris pallida. Taxonomy (NCBI): domain Eukaryota; kingdom Viridiplantae; phylum Streptophyta; class Magnoliopsida; order Asparagales; family Iridaceae; genus Iris; species Iris pallida. The sequence continues at coordinate 19,326,193 of JANAVB010025196.1, forward strand.
TTCTTGATGGTTGTGTTTTTTAGGACCGACTATCGGTAAAGGGATGTGGCTGGAGGCTTGTACCTGTTTGATGTACCTTCTTTTGTTGTCTATGTCGGCATAAAACTAGGTCCTTTCGAGTTACATTTTCAGTTAGGTCATCCATCAATCCAAGTTCTCCAAGAAATGTACCCTTCTTTAGATATTCCTGCTTCTTTTTATTATGAGTCGTGTAATTTAGCCAAGCATCATCGGGTTTCCTATTCGGTGGGTCATAATAAATTGCATCCCCTCCTCTCGAATTGGTACATTCTGATGTATGGGGACCTTGTTTGGTTGAATAAATAATGAATTTTAAGTACTTTGTTACATTTGTTGATAATTATTCATGTGTTATTTTTTATTTGAGGAAAAATTGCTCCAAATTATTTGATATTTGGTACAATTTTTATGCCAAAATCAAAACACAATTTGGCATTCTAATTAAATACCTTCGAAGTGATAATGGTCGTGAGTATGTATCTCATGAGTTCACTACTCATCTGTTCCATAATAACATCATCCACCAAACTTTCTGTTCTTACACACCACAGCAGAATAGTGTGGCAGAGCGCAAGAATCACCATATCTTGGAAAGAATGCATGCTTTTATATTTCAAGCACGTACCCCTAAGAGATTTTGGTTAGATGTAACACCCAGTTTCCCAGATAAGGGTAATTTTAAAATTTTGTAATTATAATTATTATTTATTGATATTTATTTTACATTATAATTTTTGGTGATTTTTAATAATTTTTAAACTATTTAAAAACTGGTTTAAGTCATGACTTGTGATTTTGACGTGCTGCCAGTAAAACCCTAGAGACTGCATGACCTAGAGCCTAACCATGTCATTAGGATGATTTAATTATCATTTTAGCCTAGGGGTAATTTGGTCATTTTGACTTATTTGAATTATTTGATGATTTATTGAATTGGTGAATTCTAGTTGACCTTGACTTGTTGAGACTTACTGAACTAGCCTAGAAGCTAACCCTAGCCATGGTGACCCTAGTCTAACTTAGGTTAACCAACTTTTAGTCATTTGAAACTAATTTTGGATTAGAAGGATTGGTTTAAGTGAATTTAAGTCATGGCTTGTGGTTTCATGAAATGACTTATGGCTTAATGATTTGATTGATCATGACTTAAGCCCATGGGCCATTTAGTAAACCCTAACCCTAATTATTGAGCTTATGACCAGCCATAGGTATCCCCACCCTATTTAAACACTTATTCATTAGGTCTTGCCTCTTTATTTTATTCCAACACTTGGAGAAAGAAAGGTATTTTTTTTCTTCCAAAAATTCCCATTTTATTCATTTGATCTCTTTTTTCATCCTAGCCTTTTGCATTAGGTTCTAATTTCTGTATATTTAATATTTCTGGAGATTAATCTCAGTTTTGGGCTCATTTGGAGCATTTGGCCATCAAGAGGAACACCCCCCATTTGGAGCTTTTTCTTGCAATTTGCACTCATAGGTAACCACCCTCAAATTGTGTTTTAATCTCGATTTTATTGCATGATGGTTTAGGAATAGGTGTCCCTAACTTCTGGAGGAAATTCGTGTCATTTGCATTAGGTTACGTGTCCGTATCGGACACGTATCGAACCTAATAGCTAGGTGTTCGACGAAATGTCCGAACCGACTCGATTTACTATTTTTGCAAATCCATTTGAATGGAAACCTAGATCTAGGGTTTGCTTATGCATTTCTGTATTTATTTCCTAATTTCAATTTCGTGTCGTGTCCACACGGGGACACGAACACGCTGCCGCGCGCGTGAACACAGTGTCCTGCATCACGGGGCTGAGAACTCCCGACACAGGACACGTGGACACACCAATTTTTGTGTAGAGTAAGGGGAATCATCTGCCATCATCCTCCCTAAAGATAGGAGTTTGCGGTGGCGTGTGCGAGGAGAAATCCTCCCCGCACTGGCCGCGCGGTCTGCCGTTGCGCGCACAGGAACTCCCCTAATACGGGGTCGGACACGCTGACACACGTGTCTAGGACACGGTGTAGGCTATCCTAGGAGTAGCCCTACTCCTGGTGCACGTGTATGCATGGCCACGTGTCACCACGTTGCCTGTGTCACGCGTGGGACACGCGTGCATGCAGTCCAGTGCACGTGTGCATGTCTGTGAATGTTTGTGTGTTCTAGACACGCTCGTGTCCACTTGGTTGGACACGAATGCATTGTTTGACACGTGCACATGTGTGAAATGTATTACCAACCCTTAAATTTGTATATTAATGAGTTTTGAATTCAAAATTGGGATTTCCTATTCCCGACTGATACGCATTTCAGTGTGTTTTCAGAGAAGTTTAATTCTGATTTTAAACTGATTGTTTCCTGTTTAAATTGCCATGTTGATTCTTACACATGTTTATTAGACTACTATATGTTAATAGTTGACTGATGTGAGGTTTTTCAACTTTCGAATTAAGTTTTGGGTGGTTGAACTGTCAATGAATCACTATACCCTGTTTTGAATTGCTTAAACATTTAATTCCCTGTTTAACTGAATTTGATTTCCAATTTTTTTTCAACTAAATTCTGAAATGTGATTGCCATGCTCAGTCATATTCAGGCATGCTAGTTTACTATTGGGTTGAATTCATGATAGTTTAAGTTTTACTTGAGAAAGGGGTTTTGAATTGGATTAGTGAATGGGATTCAAATTTAGGTTGGAATTTGAGATGAAACTGTCATGTAGGTTTCCTAAATCTAAGATTAGTTCACTGTCACCACTAAACTGTCATTGCCATTCATGAGTTGTACTGAAATTCTCCTTCACATGTTAGCATCACAGTTAACTAATATGAACCATCATTAGTTCTCATTCCTGAAAAACTGGAACCTGAAATTGTTCACAGTTTCCTTGAAAACACACATATACTCTAATGTTTCCTATACTCTCACACACTCAATTTCTTCCCTAACACACTGTTCTTCCCATATTCCTTACACACCCACTCTAATTTGGGTCACACACACACATGTTTGACACTTTGCACCTGTTGACACATTCACTCAATCACTCATTCAACACAGCCACCCTTCTCATTTTTCCTAATTTATAGTCATTCACATGTCCTATCTAATCTGAAAACACACACTGGTACACTCCACACACCCTGCTACACTCCTCGACTGAACACTTGACACATTGACACTGATTTGAATATTAAGACACATCCTTACACTACAACCTGTGAGCTGATATTTCTTTACATTGAACCTGAGGACTTAGTTGAGATATATCACACATACACCCTATCTAAATCCCATTTTCCTGAGAAAACTAACCCATTTACTGCTCTCTTATATACCCACACATTACAGTGATTTCCCCACTGTCACTAAGTTCATATCACACACACATGGGCATGCCACCGAACTCTCAACACACACATGGCTCTCACACTTGGCCATGTATCCCACACACATGGTAGTTGTAACACACATACACATCCAACCTACATATTGTATCACATGTATCACACTCATGTAGTTTCACACACATGCCACTATGTTAACACTACACACACATGTATTCCTCTCCCTTTTAACCCATGCATATATTTACATATGTATATGTATATACATATATATATCTATATATGTGAGATATATTATCATGTAGCCTATAGATGTATATGTGATTAACTATATTAATTAGATATATAATTAATGTGTGTTTAGCCTATGTACAGGGCACATAGCCTATGGCTCATTGCCTATGTATTTGGCATGAATGCCAGTGAACTTGTGTTATTGGCTTGTATAGCCTAGATAGTGTGTGTGCTTGCTAGAATAAGCTGGTTAGGCCTAGTGAGACTTGTTTGGCTTAGTCTTGACCTAGTTGACTTAGTTTGACTAGTCTAGTTTGACTGGAGTTGACCAAAAGTCAACATTTAGTCTGGATGTGACCAATTGACCTAGTTTGACTAGAGTATTGACTTGGGTTAACCCAGAGTTGACCAATATCCTAGAAGTTTGACTTGGACCTAGTTTGACCTAGACAGCTGACCAGGGTTGACTTAGAGTTGACTTTGACATAGATTGGCCTAGAAATCATGTAGATGCATCATAAACTTCATTTGTCTTATTTTAAACACATTATAACCTGTATTGCTCTATTTAGGACATTGTGACTCTGGTACAGACATCTGACATTATACTACTCTTTTCAGAGTATCAGGCGAGTACATTCTCTGATAGTTCTCTTATTTATTTGCCAGTTACTGTATTTCAGTTCTGTTTAGTTTTATGTGATTCTCTGTTACAACACGTATGGATATTTCTAGATTTATGTATGCGACACACATACCATACTTATCTGGCCTCTATTACTGGAATCACTGGAATCATTCCGGAATCTATTTCTGGAATCATCATATTTTGCCTGGACTCATCTCGATTCTCGTATCGAATTCTGGATTCATTTGTATTACAGGGCGGGAAGATATTGAGTAAGACATATAGACATACCCCAAATCTGGAATCTCCAACTGGAATCTACTGGAAGCATAGCCATCTCTCGCCTGATCAGTGAGAGATGTGCCTGATTACCTACAGCCGTTTACATGTCGATCTCGGTATTTTAAAACACACTGTTAGAATAGCTGGACTCACCTGGATTCTTGATCACTACCTAGAATCATCTTGTACTGGATTCATCTTGTATTAGATTCATCTCGTACTGGATTTATAGTAGTTTTACACTTGTTTTACATTTACTGCCTGGACTTATTATGTTACTTTAGTTCAGCTAGATTTATTTTACAGTCTTCATTGCCATCATTCTTCTCTTGTTTTAGTTACTTACTTTCCTTGTATCTTATCTGTTCTCCATACCATCACCTCTATATAAACTGCCATATTCATCAATAAAACTGTCTATAACTGCTTTATAGTTCTCTGTCATTACTTAGATTTTCTTGATGAGTTGTATTCGTTCATGTCCTGACTGGACCTGTTGAAAATTTTACAGATGATTGCCCTGAGGACACATACCCTACATATTACTGACCAGAAGATGGCTTAGCTACCTATGGCCCCGACACTCAGGAGTGATCGGAGATTAGCTAGTTGTTTTGTTTAGCTTTCATGTTTTAGAACTGGAGTTGTATATAAGTTGAGATTTGTAGTTGAGATTGTTTGAGATTATATTATTAGTTGTTGGTTTTATTTCTGTTATTTAGCCTTAGTTATAATCTTCTGTGTTATCATATCGTGCTTAGACTGTGATTGAATATACTTGTCCTCCGTTCGGAGTTGATTTATTGACAAGTACATTATATAATTGCGTGATTGGTTGGTTAGATAGTGACCTAGAACTGCGTTCTACCGCCGACACTGCGGCGTAGGCTGGGCGTTGTTACGTGCTTGTACCCTCACAGTGGGTTCAGGTCATGACACATTTTTAGTGGTGGCCCATGCAGATCGAGAGTCGCATTAGTGAGATATCGTGGTAGTACGGTGACTAGTTGTACTGCTGTGAGCCTGCGATAGGATTGAGAGATAGGCTTTAACGGAGAGGTACTCAATCACAGTTAGGAAAAATTCTACTTCAATTCATGCCATCTACATATCATACTGGTTGTCTTCCTTGAAATTAACTGTCCTCCCTTGATTTATCGCTTCTATCTCAGTATTGATTTCTTGTTTGATCTGTGTCTCTAGGATGGTTGAGACGAGATTACATCGCCCAGGACCGGGGGACGCTGCAGAGGGGTCTGCCACCTCTCACCTTCAGCAGCCAATTTTCGGTAACGTAGCCCCAGTCATGCCAGCTGGGGTGGGTGTTTTAGCAGCTTTTAGAGGAGCACCTCCACCAGCTGGGAGGCAGAGCCCGGTGCTTTCTGAGATCCTTCTACTGCCACAGCCTCCACCTGCAGGGATGGTAGATATTGCTCATCTATTCTCTTTCGTGGAGAGGATTCTGGCGTCTCATCAGTAGCAGCAGCAGCGACAGACTACCGATTTTCGTCAGGGGATTGACGAGGCCCATCAGCTAGTTCGTAGTACTGTGGAGATGGTGACTGCTCAGGGGGAGCAGCAGCAGCCTCGTCGGAAGGAGAAGGATATACTGGACTTCCAGAAGATGCATCCCAGAGAGTTCCTGGGCACTGAGGGCATTCATTATGCAGACGACTGGATAGAGCATATCGAAGAGATATTCAGGTTGGCGGAGATACCAGATTGACTCCATATCGAGGCGGCGGGCAGTCAGATGCAGGACTTAGCCCGTGCATGGTACCAGACAGATCCCAGGGTGGAAGTTGAGGGCCAGACTTGGGCCCAGTTCAAGGAGCTGTTCTTTCTTGATGTGGCCTTAGGAGGCATAGAGACACAGTTTGAGGGTCTGGTTCAGGGAAACCAGACGGTAGTCGAGTACGCAGGGGAGTTTTGTCGATTGGCCCGGTTCATAGATGACTTGACTGAGAAGACGAAGGCGAGAAAGTTTTGTCGAGGCTTGATTAGGGAGGTTCGGTCGCTGACTAAGAGCGACTGGAATGCTACCTTTAAAGAGATATTTTCTGGGGCTATGGCAGCGGAGGACGACCTGGGGTTGAAGTTGAAGAGGAGTCATGACTTCCAGAGTGGTAGCAGTAGCGGAGGCCAGGCCAAGAGGCCTCACATTCAGATTCAGCAGACCCGGGCACCAGTGATGGTTCAGCAGGTGCAGCATCAGTATCGGGGTCAGGACCCGAAGGCGGTCAGTTGTTCCTACTGCAGGAAGTTGGGACACACCAGGGAGCAGTATAGGAAGAGGTTGAAGGTTTGCTATTCCTGTGGGTCTGAAGCCCACCAGAAGATAGACTGTCCCTTTGCACTTCCTTTTAAGGGAGCTAGGCCACCAGTACCTCAGCACCAGAGGGGTGGAGCTTTTGCGATGGCGGTCGAGGAGACCGACGCTGCAGGTGATGGATTAGCAGGTTTGTCCTTCTTATTCTTCTTCCCCACTTTCCTGTGTGATTCTATTAGTATCTGCCAGGATATTGTTGTGATTGCTAGATAGTGTAGCTACCCTGTTCAAGACTGAGAAATCACGACCAGTAGGATTGTGTTGCTTCCACTTTGATTGATTGGGGGTTTAACCTAGGAAGGGTGCGATCATCTTAATTTCGAGGACAAAGTTTTTCTAAGGGGGTAGGATTGTAACACCCAGTTTTCCAGATGATGGTAATTTTAAAATTTTGTAATTATAATTATTATTTATTGATATTTATTTCACATTATGATTTTTGGTGATTTTTAATAATTTTAAACTATTTAAAAACTGGTTTAAGTCATGACTTGTGATTTTGACGTACTGCCAGTGAAACCCTAGAGACTGCATGACCTAGAGCCTAACCATGTCATTAGGATAATTTAATTATCATTTTAGCCTAGGGATAATTTGGTCATTTTGACTTATTTGAATTATTTGATGATTTATTGAATTGGTGAATTCTAGTTGACCTTGACTTGTTGAGACCTAGTGAACTAGCCTAGAAGCTAACCCTAGCCATGGTGACCCTAGTCTAACTTAGGTTAACCTACTTTTAGTCATTTGAAACTAATTTTGGATTAGGAGGATTGGTTTAAGTGAATTTAAGTCATGGCTTGTGGTTTCATGAAATGACTTATGGCTTAATGATTTGATTGATCATGACTTAAGCCCATGGGCCATTTAGTAAACCCTAACCCTAATTATTGAGCTTATAACCAGCCATAGGGATCCCCACCATATTTAAACACTTATTCATTAGGGCTTGCCTCTTTATTTCATTCCAACACTTGGAGAAAGAAAGGTATTTTTCCCTCTTCCAAAATTTTTCATTTTATTCATTTGATCTCCTTTTTCATCCTAGTCTTTTGCATTAGGTTCTAATTTCTGTATATTTAATATTTTTGGAGGTTAATCTCAGTTTTGGGCTCATTTGGAGCATTTGGCCATCAAGAGGAACACCCCCCATTTGGAGCTTTTTCTTGTAATTTGCACTCATAGGTAACCACCCTCAAATTGTGTTTTAATCTCGATTTTATTGCATGATGGTTTAGGAATAGGTGTCCCCTAACTTCTGGAGGAAATTTGTGTCATTTGTATTAGGTTACGTGTGCGTATCGGACACGTATCGAACCTAATAGCAAGGTGTTCGACGAAATGCTCGAACCGACTCAATTTGCTATTTTTGCAAATCCATTTGAATGGAAACCTAGATCTAGGGTTTGCTTATGCATTTCTGTATTTATTTCCTAATTTTAGTTTCGTTTCGTGTCCACACGGGGACACGAACACGCTGCCGCACACGTGAACACAGTGTCCTGCATCACGGGGCTGAGAACTCCCGACACAGGACACATGGACACGCCAATTTTTGTGTGGAGTGAGGGGCATTATCTGCCATCATCCTCCCAAAAGATGGGAGTTTGCGGTGGCGTGTGCGAGAAGAAATCCTCCCCGCACTGGCCGCGGCCTGCCATTGCGCGCGCAGGAACTCCCCTGATAGGGGTCGGACACGCTGACACACGTGTCTAGGACACGGTACAGGCTGTCCTAGGGGTAGCCCTACCCCTGGTGCACGTGTATGCAAGGCCACGTGTCACCACGTGGCCTGTGTCACGCATGGGACACGCGTGCATGCGTGCACGACGCTGCGTGCAGTCCAGTGCACGTGTGCGTGTCTGTGAGTGTTTGTGTGTTCTGGACATGCTCGTGTCCACTTGGTTGGACACGAATGCATTGTTTGACACGTGCACATGTGTGAAATGTATTACCAACCCTTAAATTTGTATATTAATGAGTTTTGAATTCGAAATTGGGATTTTCCATTCCCGACTAATACGCATTTCAGTGTGTTTTCAGAGAAGTTTAATTCTGATTTTAAACTGATTATTTCCTGTTTAAATTGCCATGTTGATTCTTACACATGTTTACTAGACTACTATATGTTAATTGTTGACTGGTGTGAGGTTTTTCAACTTTTGAATTAAGTTTTGGGTGGTTGAACTGTCAATGAATCACTATACCTTGTTTTGAATTGCTTAAACATTTAATTCCCTGTTTAACTGAATTTGATTTCCAGTGTTTTTTCAACTAAATTCTGAAATGTGATTGCCATTCTCATTCATATTCAGGCATTCTAGTTCACTATTGGGTTGAATTCATGATAGTTTAAGTTTTACTTGAGAAAGGGGATTTGAATTGGATTAGTGAATGGGATTCAAATTTAGGTTGGAATTTGAGATGAAACTGTCATGTAGGTTTCCTAAATCTAAGATTAGTTCACTTTCACCACTAAACTGTCATTGCCATTCATAAGTTGCACTAAAATTCTCCTTCACATGTTAGCATCACAGTTAACTAATGTGAACCATCATTAGTTCTCATTCCTGAAAAACTGGAACCTGAAATTGTTCACTGTTTCCTTGAAAACACACATACACTCTAATGTTTCCTATACTCTCACACACTCAATTGCTTCCCTAACACACTGTTCTTCCCATATTCCTTACACACCCATACTGATTTGGGTCACACACACATGTTTGACACTTTGCACCTGTTGACACATTCACTCAATCACTCATTCCACACAGCCACCCTTCTCATTTTTCCTAATTTACAGTCATTCACATGTCCTATCTAATCTGAAAACACACATTGGTACACTCCATACACCCTGCTACACTCCTCGACTGAACACTTGACATATTGACACTGATTTGAATATTAAGACACGTCCTTACACTACAACCTGTGAGCTGATATTTCTTTACATTGAACCTGAGGACTTAGTTGAGATATATCACACATACACCCGATCTAAATCCCATTTTCCTGAGAAAACTAACCCATTTACTGCTCTCTTATATACCCACACATTACAGTGATTTCTCCACTGTCACTAAGTTCATATCACACACACATGGGCATGCCACCAAACTCTCAACACACACATGGCTCTCACACTTGGCCATGTATCCCACACACATGGTAGTTGTAACACACATACATATCCAACCTACATATTGTATCACATGTATCACACTCATGTAGTTTCACACACATGCCACTATGTTAACACTACACACACATGTATTCCTCTCCCTTTTACCCCATGCATATATTTACATATGTATATGTATATACATATATATATCTATATATGTGAGATATATTATCATGTAGCCTATAGATGTATATGTGATTAACTATATTAATTAGATATATAATTAATGTGTGTTTAGCCTATGTACAGGGCACATAGCCTATGGCTCATTGCCTTTGTACATGGCATGAATGCCAGTAAAATTGTGTTGTTGGCTTGTATAGCCTAGATAGTGTGTGTGCTTACTAGAATAAGCTGGTTAGGCCTAGTGAGACTTGTTTGGTTTAGTCTTTGTAAACCCCGTAAAATTTTACTACATTTTTTTTATATTTTGCGGATATTTATACGACAAGTGCTAGTACGTACATACGTGATATTTATTTATTTAGTTATTTTACATAAATAGTTTATTTTAGGTTTCATAAATATAGTAAATAGTTTTGTTTTCGAAATACATAAAGAGTAAATAATTTGTATATAAATATTTTTTTCGCAAAAAAATTGTCAAATGTTTTATTTTCATTACTATAAAAATGCTTTTTATTTATACAAGTATAGGTAATGATTTAAGAAATGATATTTTTTCTCTTTTTTATGTACTATACTGAAAAAATATGTTTTATGTAAAATATTAATTGCATGCGAGTACATGAAATTCAATTCATATATATATTTTAAATTTTCAAAATTATTTTTGTAATTATTTTAATTTATTAAAAAGGTATTTCAAATAGTCAAATATTTATTATAATTTTCAAAATTATTTATTATTATTTTTATATTATTTATAAAATTTTATTTTGAATTTCTCTATTTCATTAAACTTATTATAGGTATTTAAATTTGAAATTTTCTTATTACTTTTAATATGCTTAATTTAAATATGGAAGTTGTCAATATTAAATTTGGATTTGAATATATACAGATTTAATTCGAAATTGGATTGGATTTGGATTTGGATTGAATCAGTTTTAAATTGATTAAAATTTAAAAGTGAGATATCAAAAAGGGATTTGCAACCACCAAAATTCTTATCTAAATAGTAGCTTCCACCTCCTATATAAGGAGAGGCTCATTATTCTCTGTTCCATTAATTTTCTTCACCTACAAATGTGTTTGTGCATCGTGTCCGTGCACATCAAGCCATATCCATTCACTTCTTCTATTTTCATCCAAATTGATTAATGTTCTCATTAAAGAAATTCTCTTTTTCCTTCCATATATTTTCTCTTATCACAAATTCTTACTATCCTTTAATCGATCAACCAAGTCCGTCTATCCTAGTTGTCCTTAAATTTCGAGTACGAAAATTTTCAAAGGTGGGTAGATTTGTAACTCATCTTTCCGAAATTATTTTTTTTAAAAATTATATCTATATATTTTAATTTCGTGTTTAAAAGTAATTTTCGTAGAAATTTTGTAAAAGATATTTTGTGATTACTTTTGTTACCAAAAACTAGTTTTAAATTAATGGTTTGAAATAATGTTTCTAAAAAAAATGTTCTCGAATTTTTTATTTGAAATATAAAATATGTTTTTATTATTTTTGGTCTTCTAAAAATTGGTTTTTAAAAAAATTGAGCGATAAAAGGTTTTTTTTTGTCTATTTATTTTTAAATAAAGATTTGGATTTATAAAAGTAAGCTTTATAATATTTGATGACATCGAGTATTATTTTGATATGTTAATCTGTTATTTGATTATATTTGAATTTATTTAAATCATCTTGATGGTTATCAACTATACTTTAAATTATGTTGATAATTTAAATATTGTTTAAAATACTTACGATGACTAATTGGAGCATTACGAATTGTCTAATCTAGATTTAAAATATTATTTGATTAAATAATTTATTTATTATTTGATTTAAATTATTTTGATAAATATTAGATATTATTTTAAAGTTATTATGTTGAGTTTGATTTGGATTTGGATTCATATGATTTGAATTATTTGATAATATAGAATAATACTTGAAGTTATTATGGTGATCATTTAAAGGATTGCAATCAAATTGATTGTTTTTAAATAATTTATTTGATTTAAATTTATGGGAAGATTTATCCATTAGAAATTCTTATCCTATTGGAATCATATCTTGCATTAATTAGATCGTTTCTTATTTAAACCAATCCTATTCCTATCCAAATTAGTTGGTAATCATAATCATCCTTATTGAGTTAGTTCTAATCCTATCATAATTTGCTAATTGCTAGCCATTATATATATCTATCGAATCTATGAATAAAATCATCTTTCAAATCATCCTTGTCAAAATTTCTCTCTTTTTCGTCATAAATTCAGCCTCAATTTTCAAAGGTTGTAGCAACTTCGAATGACCATAACTCCCAACTCCGGACTCCGTTTGACCTCCAGTTTTTTTTGTTGAAATCGTATTGAGGTATATTTTCTGAATATACATTTTATTTTCATAAATTCGAAACTAAATTTTTTGGAAAATTTGTGGAGTGTCAGTTGTCCGAAATCTGACACGTTTTAGTGTTTTTGAGATTCTGGGAGAACCAGGAATCAGAATCACGAACCGTTTGAAATTTCAGAATGTTGACGGAAAAATACACATCATATATTTCTTCCAAAAAATTTCTAGAATATTTTATTTTTGGTTTTTATTTTAGAAGTTTGTCACATCGTCTGAGTTCATCTTGTGTGGCCCTGTGAGTATTCTGTACCCAACGGAATTGTCGGTTTCACCAGTAAGGACCTCAGGCAAGACACCTTGCCATTTGTTGTTTATTTATTTAGCTCATATTTCATGCACTATTCATTACTTTCTTTATGCAAAAATAAACTGTGATACATGTCATAACCTGTTAGAACTTACAGTTCATTTATATTTCCTGCTATGTATTATTTTTCTTACACATTAAACCTAGATCTAAGGGACCATCTTGTGTGTTGCATTCATAGGCCTTGACACATTTATACCACGTTGTTGTGAGTCACATATAGGACTCGGATATGCGTGATTGGCTGGCCACCAGTACGTATAAGCCGTGCGTTAGAAAATAACTGCTAATAGAATTGCATGCTAGAAGACTTAGCAGTTATGAGTTGACATTGGATGGGAAGAACATGATTGGAAGTTGACTACCACCCTATCTATCGTAGACTCGTTCGCTACTGAGGAACGATAGGTAGACTATATGCTATAGACTCGCTCGATACTGAGGAATAGTATATAGTGTTGTGACTCGCTTCTGAGGTACTACATTGGTATTTTCTTGACTTGACCCGGTAGTCATGCGACCATGAACTGTTCTTAAAACTGCATTCACTTAGGTTGGTTAGGCACCCTTATCCGTTAGGTATGAGTACTCTTGGTTTGGGTACTTGTATCTGACCGTGGCTTGGAACAATAACTTGTCGCGGATTAGTTCGTCACATCTTGTCCTTGTTTGGTTGTAGGCGTGGCTTACTACTTCGATGAGAAGGTATTGAACCTTGTTGGGGTCCGAATACTATATTGGATTCATATCATAGAAAGATACGTCATCGTGAATTAGTTTACCATCTCTTGTCCTTGTTTGGTTGGGGGGATGGTACGCTAGTTCAATAGGTGTGTATTGGACCATGTTATAATTCAATTGACTTATTTATTTGAGGAATATTTATTCAGTTTATAAGGCATGATAATATGTGTCTTGTTTCGTCTCTCTGAGGACCTGGTTATCTTGCCAGGTGTGTGCTCTTGTCTTTCGCAGGTGTTCTAGCTCTAGCTGTGATCCTCTCTATTTCTTCGAGGATGATTGCATTTGGATTGTCTTCGCTTCGCTCGCCAAAATCATTCTTTGGTTATGTATTTTTTTTATATTTGGTAGTGGATTTGTCTCTGCCCAACTACATGTACCAAATGAAAATTTCATAGTTGATTATATGATATCTTCTATTCTTTTATTTTGTATGGTTGAGATTAGTTATGGTTCTACTGTATTTTACAGCTTATGTATTTATACGAGGTTTTCATATATTGGAGTGTACTTCGTATGTATACAGCTGGCATGTCTACGTTCCTAGTCCTACGTATTTTGGGACTGGGAAGTTACATATTTTTGTGGTGGCCCATGCAGGTCAAAATAAATTGTTTGGTTACTTTACCGTACCAAGCAAGCCTGCGAATAGGATTAGAAGTCTAGGATCTCATCCACATACTTGACCTCTTTCCTCGATTCCATATTCGAACTATCGTCCGACTCATCGACTGCATCTTGCTTGATTCCTTCTATCATTATTCTTATCTCCTCTTCGTGCTTGCTAGAGGTTAGAAAGGTGACCCCTTCTAGTTAGACGTGTTACTTTTGTCCCCAAAACACCATTAGTTTAATTTTTAAGTTGGTAGAATGTCTTATGACCTAGCAATCCCTTTGTCCTTGTGACCTATATTAGCAAGTTTACTTAAATTTTAGAATTTAATGGACCCTAACACATCTAGCCAACCAAGGACTTGGACAAGAAGACTATAGGACAACTGTATAGAGACCAACATAGGATACAACTTAGAGTCTTAAGGAGTTTGAACTAATTCTACTCTATTTCAATCTTAATCTCACGTGCCTATATGTTCTACTATCTAGACCAATGATGCTAATGTAGCCTAGTTTTGCAAGCTCAATTCTTTATCAAGCTTGTTCATGACATATGCTATTGAGCGCTCACTAGCCTATTGTCTAATCAGAACCGGTGCATAATGGTCTGATCAACCAAGTGCACTTTGGTTCGCTTTTATCTATCGTTCTACGTGGATGGGGACATAGATAAACTTGCTCTCTAGAGTCCCATCCACGACTGCCTTGGCAACTCCTTTAGAATTATTCGGTCGCCTTTGAACCACGTATTCGTATTCGATAATGCTTGCTTCGAACTCTATATTGCTTTCGCCTTCAACTATTTTAGAAGGACGAAGGCGTTATACTAGAACTTTCTATCGACTATGACCATTCTCACTCGATGTTGTTATATCTTCATCCTAAACTACTCGTCCTTTTCTTAGCCCTATCATGGCCTTCTAATCACTTAAATTAGGAGTGAATCTAATCGTTCTCCTAAGAACCAAATCTTAAAGGTCTCTAAGTTATCCCTCTTGATACCATACTATTGCATGTTATCTTGATTAAACTTTAACCCTAATTATTTTCCTTCTGACGTTAGTTAGCCATATCCATGATTTATGTCGTCATTATTTGAAATTGCGATTTTCTAATGCATGTTTGCATTGAACGTTGTTTCTTTGCCTCGTCCAGTGACTTGATCATATCCATTACCGATATACCCATGTGACCGTCTCACCCACCCCCTATTATTCTTAATTTCAAGGACGAAATTCTTGTAAGTTGGGTAGGATGTAAACCCCTTAAAATTTCACTATATTTTTTTATATTTATTTTATACGAATATTTATACGACAAGTGCGAGTACGTACATACGTGATATTTATTTATTTAGTTATTTTACATAAATAGTTTATTTTAGGTTTCGTAAATATAGTAAATAGTTTTATTTTCGAAATACATAAAGAGTAAATAATTTGTATATAAATATTTTTTTCGCAAAAAATTAGTCAAATGTTTCATTTTCATTACTATAAAAATGCTTTTTATTTATACAAGTATAGATAATGATTTAAGAAATGATATTTTTTCTCTTTCTTATGTACTATACTGAAAAAATATGTTTTATGTAAAATATTAATTGCATGCGAGTACATGAAATTCAATTAATGTATATATTTTAAATTTTCAAAATTATTTTAGTAATTATTTTAATTTATTAAAAAGGTATTTCAAGTAGTCAAATATTTATTGTAATTTTCAAAATTAATTATTATTATTTTATATTATTTATAAAATTTTATTTTAAATTTCTCTATTTTATTAAACTTATTATGGGTATTTAAATTTGAAATTTTCTTAATACTTTTAATATGCATAATTTAAATATGGAAGTTATCAATATTAAATTTGGATTTGAATATATACAGATTTAATTCGAAATTGGATTGGATTTGGATTTGGATTGAATCAGTTTTAAATTGATTAAAATTTAAAAGTGAGATATCAAAAAGGGGTTTGCAACCATCAAAACCCTTATCTAAATAGTAGCTTCCACCTACTATATAAGGAGAGGCTCATTATTCTCTGTTCCATTAATTTTCTTTACCTACAAATGTGTTTGTGTATCCTTTCCGTGCACATCAAGCCATATCCATTCACTTCTTCTATTTTCATCCAAATTGATTAATGTTCTCATTAAAGAAATTCTCTTTTCCCTTCCATCTATTTTCTCTTATCACAACTTCTTACTATCCTTTTATCGATCAACCAAGTCCGTCTATCCTAGTAGTCCTTAAATTTCGAGTACGAAAATTTTCAAAGGTGGGTAGATTTGTAACTCATCTTTCCGAAATTATTTTTTTAAAATTATTTCTATATATTTTAATTTCGTGTTTAAAAGTAATTTTCGTAGAAATTTTGTAAAAGATATTTTGTGATTACTTTTGTTAGCAAAAACTAGTTTTAAATTAATGGTTTGAAATAATGTTTCTAAAAAAATGTTCTCGAATTTTTTATTTGAAATATAAAATATGTTTTTATTATTTTTGGTCTTCTAAAAATTGATTTTTAAAAAAATTGAGCGATAAAAGGTTTTTTTTGTCTATTTATTTTTAAATAAAGATTTGGATTTATAAAAGTAAGCTTTATAATATTTGATGACATCGGGTATTATTTTGATATGTTAATATGTTATTTGATTATATTTAAATTTATTTAAATTATCTTGATGGTTATCAACTATACTTTAAATTATGTTGATAATTTAAATATTGTTTAAAATACTTACGATGACTAATTGGAGCATTACGATTTGTCTAATCAAGATTTAAAATATTATTTGATTAAATGATTTATTTATTATTTGATTTAAATTATTTTGATAAATATTAGATATTATTTTAAAGTTATTATGTTGAGTTTGATTTGGATTTGGATTCCTATGAATTGAATTATTTGATAATATAGAATAATACTTAAAGTTATTATGGTGATCATTTAAAGGATTGCAATCAAATTGATTTGTTTTTAAATAATTTATTTGATTTAAATTTATGGAAAGATTTATCCATTAGAAATTATTATCCTATTGGAATCTTATCTAGCATTAATTAGATCGTTTCTTATTTAAACCAATCCTATTCCTATCCAAATTAGTTGGTAATCATAATCATCCTTATTGATTTAGTTCTAATCCTATCATAATTTGCTAATTGCTAGCCATTATATATATCTATCGAATCTATGAATAAAATCATCTTTCAAATCATCATTGTCAAAATTTCTCTCTTTTTCGTCATAAATTCAGCCTCAATTTTTAAAGGTTGTAGCAACTTCGAATGACCATAACTCCCAACTCCGGACTCCGTTTGACCTCCAGTTTTTTTTGTTGGAATTGTATTGAGGTATATTTTCTGAATATACATTTTATTTTTATAAATTCGGAACTAAATTTTTTGGAAAATTTGTGGAGTGTCAGTTGTCCGAAATCTGACACGTTTTAGTGTTTTTGAGATTCTGGGAGAACCATGAATCAGAATCACGAACCGTTTGGAGTTTCGAAATGCTGACGGAAAAATACAGATCATATATTTTTCGTAAAAAATTTCTAGAATATTTTTATTTTTGGTTTTATTTTAGAAGTTTGTCACATCGTCTGAGTTCATCTTGTGTAGCCATGTGACTATTCTGTACCCAACGGGATTGTCAGATTCACCAGCAAAGACCTCAGGCAAAACTCCTTGCCATTTGCTATTTATTTATTTAGCTCATATTTCATGCACTATTTATTACTTTCTTTATGCAAAAATAAACTATGATACATGGCATAACCTGTTAGAACTTACTGTTCATTTATATTTCCAGCTATGTATTATTTTTCTTACACATTAAACCTAGATCTAAGGGACCATCTTGTGTGTTGCATTCATGGGCCTTGACACATTTATACCACGTTGTTATGAGTCACATATAGGACTCGGACATGCGTGATTGGCTGGCCACCAGTACGTATAAGCCGTGCGTTAGGAAATAACTGCTAATAGAATTGCATGCTAGAAGACTTAGCAGTTATGAGTTGGCATTGGGCGGAAAGAACATGATTGGAAGTTGACAACCACCCTATCTATCGTAGACTCGCTCGCTACTGAGGAACGATAGGTAGACTATATGCTATAGACTCGCTCGATACTGAGGAATAGTATATGGTGTTGTGACTCGCTACTGAGGTACTGTATTGGTATTTTCTTGACTTGACCCGGTAGTCATGCGACCATGAACTGTTCTTAAAACTGCATTCACTTAGGTTGGTTAGGCACCCTTATCCGTTAGGTATGAGTACTCTTGGTTTGGGTACTTGTATCTGACCGTGGCTTGGAACAATAACTTGTCGCGGATTAGTTCGTCACATCTTGTCCTTGTTTGGTTGTAGGTATGGCTCACTACTTCGATGAGAAGGTATTGAACCTTGTTGGGGTCCGGATACCATATTGGATTCATATCATGGAAAGATACGTCATCGTGAATTAGTTTACCATCTCCTGTCCTTGTTTGGTTGGGAGGATGGTACGCTAGTTCAATAGGTGTGTATTGGACCATGTTATAATTCAATTGACTTATTTATTTGAGGAATATTTATTCAGTTTATATGGCATGATATTATGTGTCTTGTTACGTCCCTCTGAGGACCTGGTTATCTCGCCAGGTGTGTGCTCTTATCTTTCACAGGTGTTCTAACTCTAGCTATGATCCTCTCTATTTCTTCGAGGATGATTGCATTTGGATTGTCTTCGCTTCGCTCGCCAAAATCATTCTTTGGTTATGTATTTTTTTTTATATTTGGTAGTAGATTTGTCTCCGCCCAACTACATGTACCAAATGAAATTTCATAGTTGATTATATGATATCTTCTATTCTTTTATTTTGTATGGATGAGATTAGTTATGGTTCTACTGCATTTTACAACTTATGTATTCATACCAGTTTCCATATATTGGAGTGTACTTCGTATGTATACAGCTGACATGTCTACGTTCCTAGTCCTACGTATTTTGGGACTAGGGAGTTACATATTTTTGTGGTGGCCTATGCAGGTCAAGATAAATTGTTTGGTTACTTTACCGTACCAAGCAAGCCTGCGAATAGGATTAGAAATCTAGGATCTCATCCACATACTTGACCTCTTTCCTCGATTCCATATTCGAACTATCGTCCGACTCATCGACTGCATCTTGCTTGATTCCTTCTATCATTATTCTTATCTCCTCTTCGTACTTGCTAGAGGTTAGAAAGGTGACCCCTACTAGTTAGACGTGTTACTTTTGTCCCCAAAACACCATTAGTTTAATTTTTAAGTTGGTAGAATACCTTATGACCTAGTAATCCCTTTGTCCTTGTGACCTATATTAGCAAGTTTACTTAAATTTTAGAATTTAGAGGACCCTAACCCATCTAGCCAACCAAGGACTTGGACAAGAAGACTATAGGACAACTGTATAGAGACCAACATAGGATACAACTTAGAGTCTTAAGGAGTTTGAACTAATTCTACTCTATTTCAATCTTATTCTCACGTGCCTATATGTTCTACTATCTAGACCAATGATGCTAATGTAGACTAGTTTTGCAAGCTCAATTCTTTATCAAGCTTGTTCATGACATATGCTATTGAGCGCTCACTAGCCTATTGTCTAATCAGAACCGGTGCATAATGGTCTGATCAACCAAGTGCACTTTGGTTCGCTTTTATCTATCGTTCTACGTGGATGGGGACATAGCTAAACTTGCTCTCTAGAGTCCCATCCGCGACTGCCTTGGCAACTCCTTTTGAATTATTCGGTCGCCTTTGAACCACGTATTCGTATTCGATAACGCCTGTTTCGAACTCTATATTGCTTTCGCCTTCAACTATTTTAGAAGGACGAAGGCGTTATACTAGAACTTCCTATCGACTATGACCATTCTCACTCGATGTTGTTATATCTTCATCCTAAACTACTCATCCTTTTCTTAGCTCTATCATGACCTTCTAATCACTTAAATTAGGAGTGAATCTAATCGTTCTCCTAAGAACCAAATCTTAAAGGTCTCTAAGTTATTCCTCTTGATACCGTACTATTGCGTGTTATCTTGATTAAACTTTAACCCTAATCATTTTTCTTCTGACGTTAGTTAGCCATATCCATGATTTATGTCGTCATTATTTGAAATTGCGATTTTCTAATGCATGTTTGCATTGAACGTTGTTTCTTTGTCTCGTCCAGTGACTTGATCGTATCCATTACCGATATACCCATGTGACCGTCACACCCACCCCCTATTATTCTTAATTTCGAGGACGAAATTGTTGTAAGTTGGGTAGGATGTAAATCCCCTAAAATTTTACTACATTTTTTTATATTTATTTTATGCGGATATTTATACGACAAGTGCGAGTACGTACATACCTGATATTTATTTATTTAGTTATTTTACATAAATAGTTTATTTTAGGTTTCGTAAATATAGTAAATAGTTTTGTTTTCGAAATACATAAAGAGTAATTAATTTGTATATAAATATTTTTTTCGCAAAAAATTAGTCAAATGTTTTATTTTTATTACTATAAAAATGCTTTTTATTTATACAAGTATAGGTAATGATGTGAGAAATGATATTTTTTCTCTTTTTTATGTACTATACTGAAATGTTTTATGTAAAATATTAATTGCATGCGAGTACATGAAATTCAATTCATGTATATATTTTAAATTTTCAAAATTATTTTAGTAATTATTTTAATTTATTAAAAAGGTATTTCAAATAGTCAAATATTTATTGTAATTTTCAAAATTATTTATTATTATTTTTATATTATTTATAAAATTTTATTTTGAATTTCTCTACTTCATTAAACTTATTATGGATATTTAAATTTAAAATTTTCTTATTACTTTTAATATGCTTAATTTAAATATGGAAGTTATCAATATTAAATTTGGATTTGAATATATACAGATTTAATTCGAAATTGGATTGGATTTGGATTTGGATTGAATCAGTTTTAAATTGATTAAAATTTAAAAGTGAGATATCAAAAAGGGGTTTGCAACCATCAAAATCATTATCTAAATAGTAGCTTCCACCTCCTATGTAAGGAGAGGCTCATTATTCTTTGTTTCATTAATTTTCTTCACCTACAAATGTGTTTGTGCATCGTGTCCGTGCACATCAAGCCATATCCATTCACTTCTTCTATTTTCATCCAAATTGATTAATATTCTCATTAAAGAAATTCTCTTTTCCCTTCCATCTATTTTCTCTTATCACAAATTCTTACTATCCTTTTTATCGATCAACCAAGTCCGTCTATCCTAGTAGTCCTTAAATTTCGAGTACGAAAATTTTCAAAGGTGGGTAGATTTGTAACTCATCTTTCCGAAATTATTTTTTTTAAATTATATCTATATATTTTAATTTCGTGTTTAAAAGTAATTTTCGTAGAAATTTTGTAAAAGATATTTTGTGATTACTTTTGTTACCAAAAACTAGTTTTAAATTAATGGTTTGAAATAATGTTTCTAAAAAAAATGTTCTCGATTTTTTTATTTGAAATATAAAATATGTTTTTATTATTGTTAGTCTTCTAAAAATTGGTTTTTAAAAAAAATTGAGCGATAAAAGGTTTTTTTTTTGTCTATTTATTTTTAAATAAAGATTTGGATTTATAAAAGTAAGCTTTATAATATTTGATGACATCCAGTATTATTTTGATATGTTAATCAGTTATTTGATTATATTTGAATTTATTTAAATTATCTTGATGGTTATCAACTATACTTTAAATTATGTTGATAATTTAAATATTGTTTAAAATACTTACGATGACTAATTGGAGCATTACGATTTGTTTAATCTAGATTTGAAATATTATTTGATTAAATAATTTATTTATTATTTGATTTAAATTATTTTAATAAATATTAGATATTATTTTAAAGTTATTATGTTGAGTTTGATTTGGATTTGGAATCATATGATTTGAATTATTTGATAATATAGAATAATACTTAAAATTATTATGGTGATCATTTAAAGGATTGCAATAAAATTGATTTGTTTTTAAATAATTTATTTGATTTAAATTTATGGGAAGATTTATCCATTAGAAATTCTTATCCTATTGGAATCATATCTAGCATTAATTACATTGTTTCTTATTTAAACCAATCCTATTCCTATCCAAATTAGTTGGTCATCATAATCATCCTTATTGATTTAGTTCTAATCCTATCATAATTTGCTAATTGCTAGCCATTATATATATCTATCGAATCTATGAATAAAATTATCTTTCAAATCATCCTTGTCAAAATTTCTCTCTTTTTCGTCATAAATTCAGCCTCAATTTTCAAAGGTTGTAGCAACTTCGAATGACCATAACTCCCAACTCCGGACTCCGTTTGACCTCCAAATTTTTTTGTTGGAATCGTATTGAGGTATATTTTCTGAATATACATTTTATTTTCATAAATTCGGAACTAAATTTTTTGGAAAATTTGTGGGGTGTCAGTGTTTTTAAATCATCTATCGAATCTATGAATAAAATCATCTTTCAAATCATCCTTATTGATTTTAGTGTTTTTAAGATTCTGGGAGAACCATGAATCAGAATTACGAACCGTTTGAAGTTTCGGAATGCTGACGGAAAAATACACATCATATATTTTCCCAAAAAAATTCTAGAATATTTTATTTTTGGTTTTTATTTTAGAAGTTTGACACATCGTCTGAGTTCATCTTGTGTAGCCCTGTGACTATTCTGTACCCAACGGGATTGTCGGTTTCACCAGCAAGGACCTCAGGCAAGACACCTTGTCATTTGCTGTTTATTTATTTAGCTCATATTTCATGCACTATTCATTACTTTCTTTATGCAAAAATAAACTGTGATATATGGCATAACCTGTTAGAACTTACTGTTCATTTATATTTCCTGCTATGTATTATTTTTTTACACATTAAACCTAGATCTAAGGGACCATCGTGTGTGTTGCATTCATAAGACTTGACACATTTATACCATGTTGTTGTGAGTCACATATAGGACTCGGACATGCGTGATTGGCTGGCCACCAGTACATATAAGCCGTGCGTTAGGGAATAACTGCTAATAGAATTGCATGCTAGAAGACTTAGCAGTTATGAGTTGGCATTGGACGGAAAGAACATGATTGAAAGTTGACTACCACCCTATATATCGTAGACTCGCTCGCTACTGAGGAACGATAGGTAGACTATATGCTATAGACTCGCTCGATACTGAGGAATAGTATATGGTGTTGTGACTCGCTACTGAGGTACTGCATTGGTATTTTCTTGACTTGACCCAGTAGTCATGCGACCATGAACTGTTCTTAAAACTGCATTCACTTAGGTTGGTTAGGCACCCTTATCCGTTAGGTATGAGTACTCTTGGTTTGGGTACTTGTATCTGACCGTGGCTTGGAATAATAAATTGTCGCAGATTAGTTCGTCACATCTTGTCCTTATTTAGTTGTAGGTGTGGCTTACTACTTCGATAAGAAGGTATTGAACCTTGTTGGGGTCCGGATACCATATTGGATTCATATCATGGAAAGATACGTCATCGTGAATCAGTTTACCATCTCCTGTCCTTGTTTGGTTGGGGGGATGGTACGCTAGTTCAATAGCTGTGTATTGGACCATGTTATAATTCAATTGACTTATTTATTTGAGCAATATTTATTCAGTTTATATGGCATGATATTATGTGTCTTGTTACGTCCCTCTGAGGACCTGGTTATCTCGTCAGGTGTGTGCTTTTATCTTTCGCAGGTGTTCTAGCTCTAGTTGTGATCCTCTCTATTTCTTCGAGGATGATTGTATTTGGATCGTCTTCGCTTCGCTCGCCAAAATCATTCTTTGATTATTTATTTCTTTTCATAGTTGGTAGTGGATTTGTCTCCGTCCAACTACATGTACCAAATGAAAATTTCATAGTTGATTATATGATATCTGCTATTCTTTTATTTTGTATGGATGAGATTAGTTATGGTTCTACTGCATTTTACAGCTTATGTATTCATACGAGGTTTCCATATATTGGAGTGTACTTCGTATGTATACAGCTGGCATGTCTACGTTCCTAGTTCTACGTATTTTGGGACTGGGGCGTTACAGTCTTGTCCTAGTTGACTTAGTTTGACTAGTCTAGTTTGACTGGAGTTGACCAAAAGTCAACATTTAGTCTGGATGTGACCAATTGACCTAGTTTGACTAGAGTATTGACTTGGGTTGACCCAGAATTGACCAGTACCCAAGAAGTTTGACTTGGACCTAGTTTGACCTAGACAGTTGACCAGGGTTGACTTAGAGTTGACTTTGACCTAGATTGGCCTAGAAATTATGTAGATGCATCATAAACTTCATCTGTCTTATTTTAAACACATTATAACCTGTATTGCTCTATTTAGGACATTGTGACTCCGGTGCAGACATCTAACATTACACTACTCTTTTCAGAGTATCAGGTGAGTACATTCTCTGATAGTTCTCTCATTTATTTGCCAGTTACTGTACTTTAGTTCTATTTAGTTTTATGTGATTCTCTGTTACAACACGTATGGATATTTCTGGATTCATGTATGCGACACACATACCATACTTATCTGGCCTCTATTACTGGAATCACTGGAATCATTCCGGAATCTATTTCTGGAATCATCATATTTTGGCTGGACTCATCTCGATTCTCGTGTCGAATTCTGGATTCATTTGTATTGCGGGGTGGGGAGATATTGAGTAAGACATGTAGACATACCCCAAATCTGGAATCTCCAACTGGAATCTACTGGAAGCATAGCCATCTCTCGCCTGATCAGTGAGAGATGTGTCTGATTACCTACAGCCGTTTACATGTCGATCTCGGTATTTTAAAACACACTGTTAGAATAGCTGGACTCACCTGGATTCTTGATCACTACCTAGAATCATCTTGTACTGGATTCATCTTGTATTAGATTCATCTCGTACTGGATTTATAGTAGTTTTACACTTGTTTTACATTTACTGCCTGGACTTATTATGTTACTTTAGTTCAGCTAGATTTATTTTACAGTCGTCATTGCCATCATTCTTCTCTTATTTTAGTTACTTACTTTTCTTGTATCTTATCTGTTCTCCATACCATCACCTGTATATAAACTGCCATATTCATCAATAAAACTGTCTATAACTGCTTTATAGTTCTCTGTCATTACTTGGGTTTTCTTGATGAGTTGTACTCTATCTTGTCCTGACTGGACCTGTTGAAAATTTTACAGATGATTGTCCTGAGGACACATGCCCTACATATTATTGACCTGGAGATGGCTTAGATACCTATGGCCCCGACACTCAGGAGTGATCGGAGATTAGCTAGTTGTTTTGTTTAGCTTTCATGTTTTAGAACTGGAGTTGTATATAAGTTGAGATTTATAGTTGAGATTGTTTGAGATTATATTATTAGTTGTTGATTTTATTTCTGTTATTTAGCCTTAGTTATAATTTTCCGTGTTATCATATCGTGCTTAGACTGTGATTGAGATTATATTATATCTATACTTGTCCTCCGTTCGGAGTTGATTTATTGACAAGTACATTATATAATTGCGTGATTGGTTGGTTAGATAGTGACCTAGAACAGCGTTCTACCGCCGACACTGCGGCGTAGGCTTGGCGTTGTTATGTGCTCGTACCCTCACAGTGGGTGCGGGTCGTGACACCAGACGCGGTTCTTACAGCTTGATATCTTATTAATCATATGCCATCATCAGTTATCAATAGTACTACTCCAATTTCCCGGTTATATCCTGACTGAGAGCCGTTTCATGTACCTCTCAAGATTTTTGGTTGCTTGTGCTATGTTTGGGATACCCGATCGACTCTTTCTAAATAAGATCCTAAGGCAATCCAGTATGTTTTTGTTGGGTATCCAAAAGATCAGAAATGGTATCGGTGTTTTTCTCCTACTTTGAAGATGTATTTTTTCTTTTGGGATGTTACCTTCATTGAAACCACGTTTTCTCCACTTCTACAAACTACGGATACAGTTTCTCATGTTTACCCAGAAGAGGACTTCTTGTTGTTTCATGTTCAAACAAAACAGCCCCCCGTAAGGGTGCCCTCCCCTACTGAGCCAGTATCCTGGTCCGATGGTCCACAAATACCGGTTCGGTCAGTACCAACATCACTCGATCGAACATCGCAGATAGTACCCACCCTCACAGAACCATCATCATCTTCTAGTTCTACTAATTCACCTCTGTCTATTCCTCCAGCAGCTTCGAATATTCTGCCATCATCATCTTCTAGTTCCATTAATTCGTCATACCTGTCATGATCATCACTTGTATGTTGACAACTACAAAGGACTTACCTGCCACACTCAGTCTCTGGTGGCTACTATTGATGCGATTCAGATTTCCAAAAATGCTGAAGAGGGTCTCAAATATCCCGGTTGGTGTACTGCTATGGACGAGGAGATACAAGCTCTCCGGAAGAAACATACTTGGGACTTAGTCGATTTACCTCCTGGTAAACAGGCATTGGGCTGCAAATGGGTGTTAACGATTATGGTGAAACCGAATGGCACTCTTGATCACCTAAAGGATCGTTTGGTAGCTAAAGAATATTCTCAACCTATGGTGAGGATTATTTTGAGACCTTCTCTTCTATTGCCAGAATTATATCTGTTCGTATCCTTTTGGCCTTAGATGTTCGCTATGCCTGACTATTGCTTCAGCTGTATATCAACAATGCTTCCCTCTACGGGGATCTTGATAAAATATTATATGTGATGCAACCTCCCGAGTTTTTTGCAAGGGAGGGTAAAGTGTATCATTTGCGGAAGTCCCTCTATGGTCTAAACAATCATCTCCTGCGTGGTTTGGTCGATTTATACATGTTGTAACTTAGTTTGGCATGTGTCAATCGAAGAAGGTTCATTTGGTATTCTACTGACAGACATTATCTGGAAGGATACTACTTGGTGTCTATGTTGATAATATTGTAATCAAGGAAGACGATAGCCATGGTATTGTAGGTCTCAAGAAAGTTTTGGGAGAATAATTTCAAACCAAGGATATGGGATCATTGAACTATTTTTGGGCATTGAGGTCACACGGAGTAAGCAAGACATTATAATATCTTAAATGAAGTTTGTGTTGGACATACTAAATGATGTAGGAATGATGCAAGCCAAGGGAGCAACCTCACCTATGGATCCAGTGGATAAGTTACTTCCAGAAGAGGGGATCCTGATAATCAATCCAGATCAGTATCGATGAGTAGTTGGAAAACTCAACTACTTGGCAGTTATGACTCGTCCGGACATCTCTTTCAGAGTTAGTATTGCAAGTATATTTATGGCTTCTCCAAGAGTTCCACACTGGCAGGCAGTTCTCAGAATCCTGTGCTATCTAGTCAAGAATCCAGAAAAAGGAATTCGAATGGATAATCATATACACACTCGTGTTAAGTGCTTTACTGATGCTGACTAGGGTGTATGCCTGACAGATAGACGGTCTACATCTGGCTACTCTGTATTTATTTGCAGAAACTTGGTATCTTGGAAGATCAAGAAGCAGAGTGTGATAACACGATCAAGTTCAGAAGCAGAGTATCGAGCCATTGCTCATGGCACAGCAAAGATGTTATATATGAAGTATCTTCTACAAAAATTGAAAGAAAAAGCAAGATCGAACATAACATATATGTGGTGTGATAATCAGTTTGCTATCCATACTAATGGGATAACTTTACTAATGAAGGGGATCTATATATATAAGAGAGAGGCTAACCCCTCTCACTTTTGTTCTAGGCAATCTGGGACAAAAGTCCACTACTAATATTATTAATATACTTAACACCCTCCCTCAAGCTGGACATAGATGTCAATCATGCCTAGCTTGTTACATAGAAATTGAACCCGAGGACCCAAAAGAGGCTTTGTGATGATATCGGATATCTGATCATCGATCCTCACATGGTGACATTTTATCATCCCCTTTTGTATACCCATCACGAATGAAATGGATGTCAATTTCAGTATGCTTTGTCATTTCATGAAATAAAGGATTGAAAGCAATATAGATATCAGACTAATTAAAACACCACATATATGTTATGCTCGATCCTGCTTCTTCTTCCAATTCTTGTAGAAGATACTTCATATATGACACCTCTGTTGTGCCATGAGCAATGTGTCACTCTCCGTTCCCAGAATGCGTATTCTTATACATGTACAACTCATGTGTAATTATTTAGTATTTATCATGTATTATTCTGTATATTGATTACCTGTTAATTAATTATCTGTATTTTATTTTTCTGTATTTTATTTCCTGCTTTAGTCTTATTGGGTTCTCGGGTTCATGGTGGACAACCCGGCCCAACACCCCACCTACCACCACTCCCCCCTATTTAAAGCCACCCTCTCCCTTCTCTCTCCTCATTTACTTCTTCTTCTCCTTCCTCATCACTTCTCCACCTAACCAGCAGCAGCAGTAGGCAAGTGCAAACTTGCTTCTCCTTCACCCATTTTTATGGTTCATTTGGCTTTCTCTCATGATCCTGAGAGAGATTAGTTCTTAGCATTTTTGATTTCTATGGCTTGTCTTCTCTAGATCTAAGTTGTAGTATTTTGGCTGTTCATGGGTTCATGGTCCACCAACTTTGCGTGTATTTTTTGGCACTGGAGCGAAGGCTCCATAGGACTTGGAGTTCGGGAAATGTTATACGCACACGTTCTTACGTGGTCGCGTAAAACATCAGTCCAGTCACGCATACGTCTTTACGTGTTTGCGTGTATTTTTAGTCACGCACGCATCTTTGCAGGCGTGCGTGAATTTTGAGTCACGTTCATGTCTTTGTACTTGCGTGCGTGACTTTTCACACTCAAACAATGCGTGCGTGTATTTTTAGTCACGCTCACTCCGTGCGTGCGTGTATTTTTAGTCACGCTCACACAGTGCGTGCGTGTATTTTTAGTCACGCTAACTCCGTGCGTGCGTGTATTTTTAGTCACGCTCACACAGTGCGTGCGTATATTTTTAGTCACGCTCACTCCGTGCGTGCGTGTATTTTTAGTCACGCTCACTCAGTGCGTGCGTGTATTTTTAGTCACGCTCACTCTGTGTGTGCGTGCGTGTATTTTTAGTCACGCTCACTCTGTGCGTGCGTGTATTTTGAGTCACGCACACATCCTTGCAGGCGTGCATGAATCTTAGTTACGCACACTTCTTTGAGGGCGTGCGTGAAATTCCCCTCACACTCACGCTGTGCGTGCGTGCGTGCGTGTATTACTTGTCCCGCTCATACGCTCACGCTTGCCAGCGTGTACCACGTTTCACGCTCACTTCTACCTACTAAACTTGGCGTACTTTTTACACGCACGATTCTTGCGTAACTTTTGACCTTAGCATGGACTTGTTAGCGTGACTTCCTGGCTTGGGTGTTTTTCTTTGTTATATACTTTATTCATTTAATGTTGGCATGATAATTCCCTATTATATCCTTACGCCTTTTTGCATGAACCCGATAATCTTAGCATGTTAATATTTTAATACATATGGTTGTGTATTAGTGCCAAGTGTCTTGATTGGTTTATGGATATCCAGTAAGACTAGAACTTGACCTTGAGAGTTATAGACTCGACCCCATTTCATGCTAATTGACTTTTATGCCTTGTCACCATTGATGACGATGGTCATCTTGACTGAATTGATCATGCGTTCCTAGATGGAACTAAGAGACTGGCTAGTCGTCTTATTGAAATGAATGAATGAGACACGTTCATGTTATGAACTATTGTAATCGACTGGCTGATCCCGAATATTGGCATACATGCACATACAGGCTCCAATTTATTTATTTAATTATTTATTTATTTATTTTCTACAAAAGAAGCATGTGTACTTTATGGTCAAGGCATGATTACCGTGGTTAGATTTGATTGTTGTATTACGCTATGTAAAACCTGCAACCTAACCGTACTGGTATCGTTGTAGAGTTGCGCATATCGTACCCCGTACGGAAGTACTCATTTGAATGACCATGATCCACGGCATAGGATTTCACTCAACGTAGGGACTATTAAGTTAAATAAAATAATGATTGCATGGAGAGAATGGATTCCCGAGTTCTTACATGGCAGCCCCCTTGGGACGAGTAGTACCCGACGGGCCGGCTGGTTCCCATAGATACTGTAAATCTGCCATACGGACAGGGAACAGTATCTGCTTTTATTATTATTGTATATTGTATATTGATGACGGACGTCCTGCTAGGACTCGTCTAATTCATGCATGGCGCACATGATTCACTGGATAGACTAGCCTTGCTCGCACATCGTAAGAACTGAGGAATCCCTATTTGCATAATTCCAGGATAACTTGGGACTCACAATAGCAAGCCGTAGTAGTTGATTGGCCGTTCAAGATGATTTGTTTGTGTACTGTACCTACTCTGTTGCCTAACTGCGACGATCAGAATGTCAGGACATGACGGGCCAACTTCTGTCCTTGTTTGGTTGGGAGGTTGGTTCAAAGTGTCGTGATGTTATGTAAATCCTAGTGGAAAGCAGAGATCTATTATTATATTCTCTTACTTACTGGTTTAATCTTTCATATCGTGCTCCCTTGTGGTACTTGCTATTAGAGGTCTAACCTCTCTGGTTTGGCATGGCCAGATTTAGAGCCGGTCCCCGAGGATCCAGCTTACTTCTACCTCCAAGATGGTCAACACTAGAGGGATGATCGCAGGATGACTCGAGTGGGTTCCTTACTTCACCGCTCGTTTTGTTATTTACTTTATACTTAGCCGTTTGGCACCGACATGTTAGTCGGATTGTCTTGTACTTACTTTTGCATACTTGTAATTAAGTCAGACTGCAGCTGATAACAATTGTGCATACTTTACTATACTATCTGGCTATATTTTGTAAAGCCAGATCTCAAGAACATTTTGACTGAGCGTTTGGGACGCCTTACTGCTTTATCTTACATGTTTTCTATTTCTGTTTCTTGTTTGAATGATTGAGACAATAGATGTGAAGTGACCATAGTAAGACTTTCATGTAGTATGCACCCCCTCGTCTGGTTAGGCAGCATTGATCGTATGATACGGTATTCATCTACCCGTAATACGTAGCTGGCCGAGTCATTCCCCCGCTCTTTAGTATTCTGGTTCTGGGGCATGACAAGGTTTTAGTGGTGGCCCATGCAGGTCTGATTTCAGACTTATGGGGTGTTTTGATTTATAGGATGTCTCAATCACACATGTTTCCCCTTGATCTCCTGATTTGTTATTCTCAACTCTCGCTTGACATTTCGGTATCCTTTGACTTCATTGATCCTTCATATCCGGTCGTTTGATTGTTCTCTTGTCCCTTTTCTTAGGGGCACTTCGTCCGCATCGGTCAAAGCTGGACAGCAACAACAAGGGCAACATGAGCAACATGACCAGGTTGGTCAGCAACAAGGGCCACTCTCACCTCAGGAGACTATCCAGGAAGAAGTGATAGTAGAACCAGCAGCTGGATCGCAGTATCCGGATGTTCCACCACCACCAACAGTTCCACCTACCCAAGTGGACACACCAGCCCTTCTGGAGATCATGAGAGGAATAATGGCTACTCAGCAACATTAGATGTTGGCCCAGCAGTGCATGCACACTCAGCTACAAGAGCAGAATATGTTGCTTAACCAAGGATTGCAGACGGCTTTGGAAAGAGGAATGAGGACTGATTCAGGAGCATCAGCCAGGTTTTACAAGTACAACCCCCGCCGTTTCGAGGGCACGGAGGATGCCATCTCAGCAGATGCATGGCTTAAGGATATTGAGGCTATTCTGACCGCAGCTAAGGTGCCGGCAGAAGAACGTGTGGATCTAGTGAAGTTATTACTTCAGGATCTCGCACGTGATTGGTGGGAATCAGAGGAAGTGGGCATCAGACGTCCTGTGGCTTGGGACAATTTCACTGCAAGATTCAAGACCAAGTACTATGGAGTTGTGACGCAGTTTGAGCTACAACAGAAGTTTATCAACCTCAGGCAGGCCGGCAAGACTGTAGATGCTTATGCAGCGGAGTTCTGCAGATTGAGTAGATTCGCTCCAGAGATGGTAGCAACAGAGCGCCAGAGGGCCATGAGGTTTCAGCAAGGGTTTCATCTTGAGCTCTTACAATTGATAGAGGGGCATAATTACCAAACTTTTGACAAAATATTAACGGCAACTCGAAGGCATGAGATCACTATTCAGAGGCTTGCAGTAAGGACGGGAGGTCAGAAGAGGTCCCACAGTCAGATTGAAGGAGGAGGGAGCAGCGCCCCGAACAACGGCACCATCCACTGGCATTCGTATCCACGATATGGCGATACGAGGACCAGCACCACCACCTATGCAGTAGCAACAGCAACAGAGGAAGAACCAGCAACCCCCGGCGGGCTGTACTTATTGTGGGAAGATGGGACACACTAGAGATGTGTGTCGGACATTGAATGGACTATGTCTGATATGTGAAAATCCAGACCATCGGGTTACCACATATCCCATGAATTCGAGGTCATGAGGGCCAGGGCAGCAGTTTTCTGCTCTGCCAGCACCAGGGGCAGGCCAGTATCGAGGACCAGCGGTGGCAGTAAGGCCATTGGCACAGCGTCCGTTAGTATCGCAGGCTCAGATGTTTCGGCAGCAGGGACCGCCGATGCAGCAACACCAGCATAGACCACCCCAGCATCATCAAGGAAGGGGCCAGCAGCAGCACCAGGCTAGGCCGTAGCATAGGAATCAGCAAGGAGGTCGAGGGCAAGCATTCACTCTGTCCTTGGAAGAGGCATTGGCATCGGGAGATGTTGTGGCAGGTAACATTCTCATCGCCTCATATCCCGCAGTAGCATTGTTTGATTCGGGAGCATCCCATTCATTTATATCTGCACGATTTGCGACACGACTAGGAATGGAGTTCGAGGCATTGCCAAGGAGGTTGAATATACTCACTGGTAATGGGCTCGTAGGAGTTAGTTGAGTTATTTTAGCCTGTAGCGTTGTAGTTTGCGGGCATTCCTTACCCGCCCGATTGATAGAATTTCCTGTCGGAAATTTCGACGTTATCTTAGGCATGGACTGGCTGAAAGACAGTCATACGACAATAGATTGTCGTAGAGGGAGTGTATCTTTTGATATTCCAGGCATGGAGCGGTTCACCTTAGTCAGATCAGGGGCAACTCAACGAGAGCAGGGAGTAATAGCGGCAATGGAAGAAGTTCAGATTCCGAAGGTAGTTGAAGAATTTCTAGACGTATTTCCCGAAGAACTTCCAGGTCTACCACCAGTTAGAGATATTGAGTTCAGTATAGAATTAACACCAGGAACTAAACCGATATCAGATCGAGTTTACAGAATGGCGAATTCAGAGCAGGCCAAGGTATATCAGCACATAGAGGAATTGAAGGAGAAGAAGTTCATCCAAGCTAGCGTATCACCGCGGACAGCACCAGTGGTACTTGTGGGAAAGAAGGATGGGTTTCCAGATTGTGCATTGACTACAGGAAGCTTAACGCGGCAACAGTGAAGAACAAGTACCCATTACCCAGGATCGACGACTTATTTGATCAGTTGAGCAAAGCTAGAGTTTTCTCCAAGATAGATCTTCGTTCAGGGTACCATCAGGTGAGGGTTCGGAAGGAAGATATTCCCAAGACAGCATTCAGGTCGAAGTTTGGGCATTACGAATTCTTAGTAATGCCGTTTGGTTTGACCAATGCTCCAGCAATATTCATGGATTTGATGAACCGCATCTTTATGCCATATTTAGACCAGTTTGTCGTTGTGTTTCTTGACGACATTCTCGTATACTCTGCTAGTGAAGAGGAGCATAAAGACCACCTCAGGAAAGTGTTGCAGGTTCTGAGAGAGAACCAGTTGTATGCCAAGCTCAGCAAGTGTAAGTTTTGGTCGGATCATATTTCATTTTTGGGACATATCATATCAGGAGCTGGAGTAGCAGTAGATCCCAAGAAGGTAGAAGCAGTAGAGAGTTGGCCAGTACCCAAGACCGTAGCAGATGTGCAGAGTTTCTTGGGATTGGCAGGATATTACAGAAGGTTTGTGTCAGATTTTATAAGGCTTTCAGCACCCATGACCCGCTTGACCCGGAAGGATGTGCCATTTGATTGGTCGGCAGAATATCAGGCATCATTCGAGACCTTGAAGCAGAAGTTGATATCAGCACCTATTCTTACATTGCCAGTTGGACCCGGAGATTTTACAGTATATTGTGATGCGTCAGGTAAAGGACTTGGATGTGTCCTTATGCAACATGGGAAGGTGATAGCGTATGCATCTAGGCAGCTTCGGGACCACGAGAAGAATTATCCAACTCATGATTTGGAGTTAGCGGCAGTAGTGTTTGCTCTGAAGCTATGGAGGCATTACTTATATGGTAACCGAATGGAGATGTACACAGACCATAAAAGTCTGAAGTACATCTTTACTCAGAAGGAACTAAACATGAGGCAGAGAAGATGGCTGGAGTTGATTAAGGATTATGACGTGGAGCTTCAGTATCACCCAGGCAAGGCTAATGTGGTAGCAGACGCTCTCAGCAGGAGAGGCGGCGCATTTATGTTGACAACGCAGAGGCATATCTTAGAAGACCTTCAGGAGATGGGTATCGAAGTTATACTTCCTAGTGATGTAGGAGTTTTAACAAGTCTGTAAGTTCAACCCGACTTGGTAGGCAGGATCAAGACAGCTCAGGCACAAGACCCAAGGATTCAGAAGCTTAGGGCAGAATGTGAGTCAGGACTCAGAAGGAGATGAGAATTCATGAAGATGGTACACTTAGGTTTAGATCACGTCTATGTGTGCCTAGTGGAGATATCAGACAGAAGGTTATGGCAGAAGCTTACAGTTCTCAGTATTCTATTCACCCTGGAGGGACCAAGATGTACCAAGATATCAAGCAGCATTTCTAGTAGAACGGGATGAAGAGGGAGATAGCTAGATTTGTTTCCCGTTGCTTGGTATGTCAGCAAGTGAAGGCAGAACAGCAGAGGCCAGCTGGGTTATTGCAACCGCTTCCTATCCCGAAATGGAAATAGGAGCATATTACAATGGACTTTGTGACCGGTTTACCGAGATCACCAAGTGGTAAGGACGCTATTTGGGTGATAGTGGACCGACTTACAAAGGTAGCACACTTTCTTCCTTTTAGAGTAGGGCAACCTACAGAAAAGTTGGCAGAGTTATATATGCAACAGATAGTCAGCCAACATGGAGTTTCTGTCAGTATTGTGTCGGATCGAGATACCCGCTTTACATCATACTTCTGGAGGAGCTTACATCATAGTCTGGGTACCAAGTTAAGATTTAGCACGGCTTACCATCCGCAGACGGATGGGCAATCAGAAAGAACGATTCAGACTTTAGAAGACATGTTACGAGCTTGCACTCTAGATTTTGGAGGGTCTTGGGAGAGTCACCTGCACTTGGTCGAGTTCTCATACAACAATAGTTATCAGGCCAGTATCCAGATGGCGCCATTCGAAGTATTATATGGTAAGAAGTGCAGGTCACCACTTGCATGGGATTATATCGGGGAGAGGAAGATGCTAGGCCCAGAAATGATTATTCAGACGGTTGAAGTAGTTAAAGGAATTAGAGAGCGACTTAGAGTTGCGCAGGACCGGCATCGTCATTGGGCGGACCAACATCGTAGGCCGTTAGAGTTCTCTGTTGGGGACCACATATTCTTGCGGATCTCACCTACTCGTGGGGTCATTAGATTTGGCGTTCGCGGGAAATTGAGTCCGCGGTACGTGGGCCCATTCGTTATCCTTGATCGGATAGGCGATGTTGCTTATCGTTTATCACTCCCACCTTCGTTACGAGAGGTGCATGACGTGTTTCATGTATCTCAATTACGTAGGTATGTATCGGACCCAAGCCATGTCCTCGATCATTCTGAGCTGGTTGTTGGTACCAACCTGTTTTACGAGGAACAGCCTGTGTCCATTTTGGACCGAAGAGAGAAGATACTCAAGAACCGAACAATCAGTCTTGTCCGTGTTGCTTGGGGTCATCACTCCTTGGGAGAGTCAACGTGGGAACGTGAGGATGATATCCGATCACGGTATCCACACCTGTTTGACTCACAAGGTATATCTCTTTCTGTATACCTTGATTGTCTTGATTTCTCATGCTTATCGCCTTATGGATAGAACTACCTGAAATCGTAGATTGATGGATTTACATATATAGTACTTACTTTTGATATGGTAAAAATGATTGCTTGCTCACTAGAATTGCTTGATTACTAGAATTGCTTGTATTAGTTTAGCTCCGATATTTCCACCTGCTTTGGATTTGAAATTCCGAGGACGAAATTTTTCTAAGGTAGGTAGAGATGTCACTCCCGTTCCCAGAATGCGTATTGTTATACATGTACAACTCATGTGTATTTATTTAGTATTTATCATGTATTATTCTGTATATTGATTACCTGTTAATTAATTATCTGCATTTTATTTTTCTGCATTTTATTTCCTGCTTTTGTCTTATTGGGTTCTCGGGTTCATGGTGGACAACCCGGCCCAACACCCCACCTACCACCACTCCCCTATTTAAAGCTACCCTTTCCCTTCTCTCTCCTCATTTACTTCTTCTTCTCCTTCCTCATCACTTCTCCACCTAACCAGCAGCAGCAGTAGGCAAGTGCAAACTTGCTTCTCTTTTACCCATTTTTATGGTTATTTGGCTTTCTCTCATGATCCTGAGAGAGATTAGTTCTTAGCATTTTTGATTTCTATGGCTTGTCTTCTCTAGATCTAAGTTGTAGTATTTCGGCTGTTCATGGGTTCTTGGTCCACCAACTTTGCGTGTATTTTTCTGGCACTGGAGCGAAGGCTCCATAGGACTTGGAGTTCGGAAAATGTTGTACGCACACGTTCTTACGTGCTCGCGTAAAACATCAGCCTAGTCACGCACACGTCTTTACGTGTTTGCGTGTATTTTTAGTCACGCACGCATCTTTGCAGGCGTGCGTGAATTTTGAGTCACGCTCATGTCTTTGTACTTGCGTGCGTGACTTTTCACGCTCAAACAGTGCGTGCGTGTATTTTTGGTCACGCTCACTCCGTGCGTGCGTGTATTTTTAGTCACGCTCACACAGTGCGTGCGTGTATTTTTAGTCACGCTCACACAGTGCGTGCGTGTATTTTTAGTCACGCTCACTCCGTGCGTGCGTGTATTTTTAGTCACGCTCACTCTGTGCGTGCGTATATTTTTAGTCACGCTCACTCTGTGTGTGCGTGCGTGTATTTTTAGTCACGCTCACTTTGTGCGTGCGTGTATTTTGAGTCACGCACACATCGTTGCAGGCGTTCGCGAATCTTAGTTATGCACACTTCTTTGAGGGCGTGCGTGAAATTCCCCTCACACTCACGCTGTGCGTGCGTGTATTACTTGTCCCGCTCATACGCTCACGCTTGCCAGCGTGTACCACGTTTTACGCTCACTTCTACCTACTAAACTTGGCGTGCTTTTTACACGCACGATTCTTGCGTAACTTTTGGCCTTAGCATGGACTTGTTAGCGTGACTTCCTGGCTTAGGTGTTTTTATTTGTTCTATACTTTATTCATTTAATGTTGGCATGATAATTCCCTATTATATCCTTACGTCTTTTTGCATGAACCCGATAATCTTAGCATGTTAATATTTTAATACATATGGTTGTGTATTAGTGCCAAGTGTCTTGATTGGTTTATGGATATCCAGTAAGACTGGAACTTGACCTTGAGAGTTATAGACTCGACCCCATTTCATGCTAATTGACTTTCATGCCTTGTCACCATTGATGACGATGGTCATCTTGACTGAATTGATCATACGTTCCTAGTTGGAACTAAGAGACTGGCTAGTCATCTTATTGAAATGAATGAATGAGACACGTTCATGTTATGAACTATTGTAATCGACTGGCTGATCCCGAATATTGGCATACATGCACATACAGGCTCCAATTTATTTATTTAATTATTTATTTATTTTCTACAAAAGAAGCATGTGTACTTTATGGTCAAGGCATGATTACCGTGGTTAGATTTGATTGTTGCATTACGCTATGTAAAACCTGCAACCTAACCATACTGGTATCGTTGTAGAGTTGCGCATATCGTACCCCGTACGGAAGTACTCATTTGAATGACCATGATCCACGGCATGGGATTTCACTCAACGTTGGGACTATTAAGTTAAATAAAATAATGATTGCATGGAGAGAATGGATTCCCGAGTTCTTACACGGCAGCCCCCTTGGGACGAGTAGTACCCGACGGGCCGGCTGGTTCCCACAGATACTGTAAATCTGCCACACGGACAGGGAACAGTATCTGCTTTTATTATTATTGTATATTGTATATTGATGACGGGCGTCCTGCTAGGACTCGTCTAATTCATGCATGGCGCACATGATTCACTGGATAGACTAGCCTTGCTCGCACATCGTAAGAACTGAGGAATCCCTATTTGCATAATTCCAGGATAACTTGGGACTCACAATAGCAAGCCGTAGTAGTTGATTGGCCGTTCAAGATGATTTGTTTGTGTACTGTATCTACTCTGTTGCCTAACTGAGACGATCATAATGTCAGGACATGACGGGCCAACTTCTGTCCTTGTTTGGTTGGGAGGTTGGTTCAAAGTGTCGTGATGTTATGTAAATCCTAGTGGGAAGCAGAGATCTATTATTATATTCTCTTACTTACTGGTTTAATCCTTCATATCGTGCTCCCTTATGGTACTTGCTATTAGAGGTCTAACCTCTCTGGTTTTGCATGGCCAGATTTAGAGCCGGTCCCCGAGGATCCAGCTTACTTCTACCTCCAAGATGGTCAACACTAGAGGGATGATCGCAGGAGGACTCGAGTGGGTTCCTTACTTCACCGCTCGTTTTGTTATTTACTTTATACTTAGCCGTTTGGCACCGACATGTTAGTCGGATTGTCTTGTACTTACTTTTGCATACTTGTAATTAAGTCAGACTGCAGCTAATAACAATTGTGTACACTTTCATGTAGACTGCAGCTAATAACAATTGTGTACACTTTGAATGATTGAGACAATAGATGTGAAGTGACCATAGTAAGACTTTCATGTAGTATGCACCCCCTCGTCTGGTTAGGCAGCATTGATCGTATTATACGGTATTCATCTACCCGTAATACGTAGCTGGCCGAGTCATTCCCCCGCTCTCCAGTATTCTGGTTCTGGGGCGTGACACAATGGCTCGATACTCTGCTTATGAACTTGATCGTGCTATTATACTCTGCTTCTTGCTCTTCCAAGATACTAAGTTTCTGTCAATAAATACAGAGTAGCCAGATATAGACTGTCTATCTGTCAGGCTTGTACCCCAGTCAGCATCAGTAAAACAATCAACACGAGTTTGTACACGATTATTCATTCAAATTCCTTTTCCTGGATTCTTGACAAGATAACACAGGATTCTGAGAACTGCCGCCAGCGTGGAACTCTTGGAGAAGACATAAATCTACTTGCAACACTAACTACGAAAGAGATGTCCGGACGAGTCATGACTGCCAAGTAGTTGAGTTTTTCAACTACTCGTCGATATTGATCTGGATTGGTCATTAGGACCCCCTCGTCTTGAAGTAACTTAGCCCCTGGATCAATAGGTGAGGTTTCTCCCTTGGCTTGCATCATTCCTACATTATTCAGTATGTCCAGCACATACTTCCTTTGAGACATTACAATGTCCCGCTTACCCTGTGTGACCTCAGTGCCCAAGAAATAGTTCAATGATCCTATATCCTTAGTTTAAAATTGTTCTCCTAGAACTTCTTAAGGCCTACAATATCCTGGCTGTCGTCTCTCATGATTACAATATCATTAATATAGGCACCAAGTAGTATCCTTCCAGCTTACGTCTGTCGGTAGAATACTGAATGATCCTTCTTTGATTGACACATGCCAAACTGAGTAACAACGTGTGTAAATCGACCAAACCATGCACGAGGTGATTATTTTATACCATAAAGAGCCTTCTGTAGATGACACACTTTACCCTCCCTTGTAATAAACCTGGGAGGTTGCATCACATATACTTCTTCATCAAGATTCCAGTGTAGGAAAGCATTCTTGATATCCAGCTGAAGCAACGACCAGTCATAGCGAACAACAAAGGCCAAAAGTACACGAACATATGTCATTCTGGCAACTGAAAAGAAGGTCTCAAAATAATCCTCACCATAAATCTGTGAATATCCTTTAGCCACCAGCAAGCCTTTAGGCGATCAAGAGTGCCATCCAGTTTTACCTTGATCATAAACACCCATTTTCAACCTATTGCCTATTTGCCGAGAGGTAAATTGACTAATTTCTAAGTATGGTTTTCTTGGAGAGCTTCCATCTCCTCGTCTATAGCAGTACGCCAACCAGGATGTTTGAGACCTTTTTCAGCATTTTTGGGAATCTGAATCCCATTAATAGTAGCCACTAGAGATTGAGTGTGGCTGGTTACTCCTTTGTAGTTTCCAACATACAAGGGAGATCATGACATGCACGATGAAGGACAACTGCTGGAGGAATAGGCGGAGCTGCTGATGGAACAGGCGAAGACGAATCAATGTAGCCAGAGGAGGATAACTCTATGGTCATTATTGGTGATGTTTGTGCGGGTGACGTCAGCATTGACTGAATCGGTGTCTGTGGACCATCAGACTAGGTGACTTTATCGGTAAGGAAGGGCACCCGTATGGGGGGCTGTTGTGTTTGATCAGAAAATATCAAGCTCTTCCGGATAAACTTGGGGAAACGAATTTATTTTTTGTGGAAGTGGAGAAAATTCAGTTTCAACAAAGGAACATCCCGAACGAAAAAAAATCTCTTGAAGACAGGGGAAAAATACTGATACCCTTTCTGATCTTTAGGATACCAAAGAAAATACATTGTTTGTCTTAGGATCTAATTTAGAAAGAGTTAATCAGGTATCCCGAACATAGCATAAGCAACCAAATATTCTGAGGGCAGAGGAAATGGCTCTCGTCCAAGATATGGCCTAGAAAATAGAATATTACCATTGAGAACTGACGATCGCATGCATTAATAAGATAAAAAGTGGTAAGAACCGCATTGAACTAAAATTTTTTGAGAGTACGTGCTTGAAATATAAGAGCACGTGTTGTTTCCAAGAGATGACGATTCTTGTGCTCGGCTACACCATTATGTTGTGGTATGTATGGACAAAAAGTTTGGTGGATGATGCCATTGTGGGACAGATGACAATCGAGCTCATGAGATAAATACTCACAACCATTGTCACTCTGAAATTTTTTAATTGGAACACCAAATTGTGTTTTTATTTAGGCATAAAAATTGCACCAAATGTTAAATAATTTAGAGCAATTTTTCATCAGATAAACAAACGGGACACGAGAGTAGTCATCAACGAATGTAACAAAGTATTTGAAACCCATGGTTGATTCCACCGATCAAGGTTCCCATATATCAAAATGCACCAACTCAAAGGAGTAGAGGCAATTTTATTATGACTCACCGGATATGAAACTTGATTATATTTAGCTAAATGACATGACGTGCATTAAAAGGAAGTAGAAATGTCTAAAGATGGGTACATTTTTTAGAGAGCTTTGATAGATGGATGGCCTAACTGATAATATAATTTGAAAGAAATAAATTTTATGTCGGCACAGACAACGAAAGAAGGTATGTCAAACAATTACAAGCCTCCAGCCACCCCTTACCAATCGTCTTTCCAGTCTTTATATCCTAAAAAACACAACAATTAGGTAAACATATTATGGAGCAATGCAGTTTACGAGTAATTTGACTAACTGAAATCAAACTAAACGGGTTCTAAATGTAAGCAATACAGAACTAAGCGACAGTCCGAAAGAAAGACTAGCACTTCCACATCCTCGGACTGTGAGAGAATCTCTATTGGCAATAGTAATGTCAGAAACACGACAGACCGGTATATAATTGCGTATCATACCTGCATCACCAGTCATGTGAGCAGACGTACCAGAGTCAATTTTCCACTGCTTTGGCTTTACTATGCATGCTGAGTATCTAGCTGTAGATCAAGACGTGGAAGCTTCACCATGACATTGAGCTTAGAAATCAAGAAACTATGTATATAACAACAAAGTCATCTAAACAGATCGGATACCATCATCAGGAGCATTAGTTGTGATATTAGTGCCAGGTGCTTTAGTGCAGTGCCAGTAGAAAGGGCTAAGTTGACCATAATTAAAGCATGTGTGTAGTTGTCTTTCATTGTGACCACCATTACCACGGCCCCCATTACGACGAGTACTGCGGCCACCATGTCGTCCACCACTACTACCACGTCGTCCACTACTACAACCATGAACACCTGCATGAGCAGTACCAAGAGCATAACAATCAGCAGGAGCATTACCCGGAGTGGTCTCTGTAATGCCCCACTTCGCACGGTGCATTACGATGAATCATTGACTCGAAGAATTACGTTGACCCGATGAGGTATCGATATGAATCGATGCAAAGCATAAGATCGATTTGAGCAAGGTATTGACTTTGGTTGATCTGGTGTGCAGGCTATGCTTTTACGCTGGATTGTAAATGGTCGACATTTTTGCCTTATTCAAAATGATGTCCGTAAAACCAAATTATCGTCTT
The DNA here is from genome assembly GCA_029216955.1 of Iris pallida. NCBI lineage: Eukaryota > Viridiplantae > Streptophyta > Magnoliopsida > Asparagales > Iridaceae > Iris > Iris pallida. The sequence continues at coordinate 19,369,133 of JANAVB010025196.1, forward strand.
GCAACGGATTGTGGCATGGGTGCGATAGACCAAATCAATCGGGTAGCTCAACGAAAACTAAGTCAGGAGAGTTAGTCATGCAACCAAGTTATGGAATCGAGCCGCTTCAGCTCGGCGGAAACGACAAGGCGTATCGATTTAAGGTGGGCGGGTTCTTGACTCTCTCTCTTCCTACTCCTTCACGTCTAATAAAATGTATCCTTGTATGCGTAAGTTGCCATCAAGTTAGCGAGCGTGGCTCGAACAGTTAAAGGTCCTAGTGTGTGTCAAACATTAAGATAGAACATAGAATATTGAACAATTGGGGCGACATACATCAAATGTAGGGGTCGCGGTAGAACGGTGGTGGTAGAACATTGAAAGGTTATATCGAGATGTGCATCACGTGCACGACTCTGAGAACATTGAACAATAGGCCTAAAACACTGGGTATGGCGTTAAGCGTGCCTTTGTGTACGAAATATACGTAAGCGAAATGGGACAAGTTGTGGCATAATGCCGATGGAACTTGAGATAGAGATAATGGATTATGTTTATGGAACGTGAGATTGGTTGGAATAATATGACTTGTTTTCTATGGCACGTATTACATGGTCAATAGACTCGGATGGCCTGTTCACGGGTGTGGATTCCCTCAAACGGTTACGACCAGGGCACCGGTACCGTTCGTCCTAGGAGGGAATTATGTCTGGTATTTATGGTGCACATCATTAGGACGGGTTACGACCGGCCAGGGATGTGATAAGATATGATATCAGTAAGTTTAGGATCCTTCAGATACTAGGCTAGCAACCCATATTGGAGCGATCATAGGCTTACACATAAGGATGCCAAGTCCATTACGTTGTGAAACACCGTGACCTTCATATAGATAGGGCCGGTGGGCTGAGATTAGAGTTGGATGCAAGCGCAGGGCCTGCCACCCTTATGCATATGTCTAAGTATGGTTGGTTAGTTGCAGGAATTGTATGATTGGTTATGCATATTTCTAACGATTGTAGGCTAAGCAAATCGAGACGAAAACATGCACGATCACTATGCTTATGTTTATATTATGTCTAACTATATCTGGTGCAGGAACACGGTATTGGACACATTTATAATAAGTTGCTATGCTTGAATATTACCATAAAACTGACCCTAAGGCTAAATAGAAAGATCACCAAAGAAGTTGCATGTTCATTAAATGTACTTAGTGTGGGTTGGGTGCGAGTGGGTCTTGATCAGTGCAGCAAGGACGAAAGCACTAATGCCCCACTAGTTTGCTTGCAGGTTCAGGTTATGTTCGGCTTGAGGCGGGGCTTGGCTTGGACGCGTCGAGGCATGGGATCCTTAGCGTCTCAAGAGGAGCTACCGCATTGGCGTTCGGACTTGCAACATGGAAATGTTCGGCCGAAGACTACTTGTTGGCTATAAAGAGGCATAATATATGGAATAATGTAATCCTTTGTGAGCTAGAGAGATCATGAGCGTTGTAGCCAGTTGGCATATCCAGTTGGGCTATTCAAAGCCTTTGTAACCTTCAGTTCATTATTAAAAAAAGAGATTCTTATTGTATACTTTGTTTTCTTTCGCTGCTTATGTTATCAATTTGATATAAATACTATGTGAACCTATTATCTTGCCTTGTACGAGCGCAACTCCAGGCTCGTACGGCATCATGCCCCAGCGAGGACGATGATTCGGGTGAAATCTAGCGAACCTGGAGCGATTTCTCGGGTCGGGGCATGACAAGTTGGTATCAGAGCGGTTCCATCCTTTGGACCGTGAACGAATCTCTTTGACCCTCAGTTGCTTCGATATCGAAAATTTGTTAACTCTAAGTTGTTTCCGCAACCACATGGCTCATGGATATGCTCGATGCTACATTGGATGTTCCATACAATAAGTCTATATTAAGTGCGTTCGTCTGCCACAAGTATGTCGTGACTATCACGTTATCTCCGAGTGCCATCGAAGAATGTTGGTTGCATGAAGTACAACGAGTTATGAAATATTGGTTTCCCGAAGTGCAACAAAGTTGCGAGTCATTGTTTGCACGAAGTGCAATGAATATGGTGATGTTGGTTGCATAAAGTGCAATGAGATACATATTGTTAGTCACACGAAGTACGAAGAGATACGTGTTGTTGGTTGTACGAAGTACAACGAGTCGATATATGAGGCGATGCGTGTTATGTGGCTATGCGAATGGTTATGTATTGTTGGTTGTATGGAGTGCAGCCAGTCATAAATTGTTCGTTGCATCAGTACAACGAGTCGACATGGTATGATACATGTTGTATGGCTATGCAGATGGATAGCGATATGTTAAGCAAGATTGAGTAATGACCTTAAGTATCGAGAATAAATTGTTGCACAAGTTGAAATGAGTGAGATTAAAAGATTACGGATGCGATAATAACGAGTCGAGTTAGTCGCTAAGTCGAGTTTGAGTATGCGAACGTTTATGTTGGCCGAATGTCGTGTTGAGCTTCAACAAGCAAATGTTGCGTGTGTGATCGATATGATCGCCAAGGAATGATTAGATTGAATATATGTCAAACTTGGACGAATGACTATCATATTGGTTCAGTTGTTGTGCCAACTCGAGTAAGCAAACGCTAGAGCTGGGATCGAAAAAGATCGCCACAGGATAGTTAACTTGAAATAGATGTCGGACATATGCGAAGTGTAAAGTTGAGTATTGACTTAATTTTGAGTGGTATATACAATACCACTTGTGCGATCAGTGTAGCGAAGCATTGTATCAATAACGATAGGCTCAATTTCTGAGTGGTATATGCAATACCACTTAGCGATAGCTATGTTAAGCCGTTTGGTGACTTGTAATAGAATGTATCAAGGTGATTGTGTCGATTGCGATAGGTTTGTCCTCAACGGATAGAGTAGTGCCGAGACTTGAGTAGGAATAACTCGATGCAAGTCGATGCAAGTATGCTTCGATGAATTGACTTGAACAATTATGCACGAAGTCGTATCTATGGATGATACGTCGGACGAGAGTTCGTTGAGTGTAAGCCGAACGATAGGATGAATATAGCGAGAAAATTTTGTGTTGAGGAAATAGTTGACTCGGTCAAATTTACGTTGAGTTAGTACGGAGACTTGTTCAGAACGAGTTGAGTAGGTACGAAGTAATCATGCAAAACAAATTTGTGTTAGTACGATGAGTCGGTAGCACGATTTGGTAGTACGAGTTAGGATTGTGAGAATGGATATATGAATTGGAAATCATATCTCGATGATGATAGTTAGTTACAACTGAATGGATCTTGATGTGTGCAAGACTTGATTCGTATTCAAGTTCGGATAATGGCAGTGATTGCAACGAATTGGAGCTTATAAGAGAGGAAGATGTTCAAGCTATGCATATAGAGGATGGTATTGAGGCGTATCAAAGACGATATGCAATAACTCGAGGATATTCTGATCGAATGAACGAAAATTATGTTGAGCATTGTTGTTGGATGAATAAGATGCAAGTTAAGTTGATGTCAGTTTTGATGACAATGATAGAAATGCTTCAGAGAATCTCAGAGTGGATGGATATTACTTGGATGAAACAAAAGTGTCTTGATTGCTTCGTGGATAACCACTACGTTGACGTTCTTCTCTTGTGCCAGCGCAACACCAACCTCACACATACGTCACGTCGGATTTGGGGTGATCGTTCCGCATAAGTGCTGACATGGTGATTCATGTCGCGGGAATGGTTGAACTCAAAAAATCAGGACATGGCAATTTGTATGCTTAGACTTATGATTTGATGTGAAGGTAAATTTGAGAATTGTTGCGATAAGCCTAGAGTGTGTCAGATATTGACCGTGAGTAGATAGACTCGTATACGATACAAACAAATATCGCTCAGTTAGCGATATTGTTAACGAGAGTGCATGAGTGATTCGAGTAGTAATGACGCATCAGTGGCGCGGGGGTAGATAAATTATGGATTGGTAAATTACGTCGGAGTGGATAAAGTATCATAGGAATTGTCGAGAATTGATTTGGCTCCGTAATAGAATATAGCATGGTTCGTAGTAATTGTACCTCATTGATGATCTTCAATTATCGAGCGTAGTTTCGGGGCAGATGACCCTAGAAGACTTGACCGCCAAATTAAGTGAATGTGGAAGTCCCATAGGATAACCCAATGAAGTCGCATAAGAAATTTTGTCGAGGATGAAGGATGACGTAGTGCATGTTGAGGATAAGTCTAAGCGAGTGAGTATCGTGTTTTGGAAGTTAGCGAGTAGTCTTCGACTAGATCGATATGGTTAAAAATTTATGATCGATCGAATAAGTACGTAAATAGACTTGATTGGTCGATGATAGAATAGATGTTGAGAAACGTACTTAGCATAGTGATGCGGTAAGGCGGTTGCAAGATTTCTGCAATGCGCGAGAGTGACGAATAGTAGAATAACCCAAGAGTTGGGTAGTAGATCGGTTTGAGTAACGGTTAGGCTATGTGTGTTGAGCGCACGATTTATGTTACAAAACGAACTACTTGGGATTGATTCAAAGATTGAGTAAGAAATTCTTATTCGATCAAGAATCGAAGATGGGCGTATCGTAAGAGACCTTGGGTCGGAAAGATTGTTGCCTTTGAGCATCGTAGACTCAAGTTGACCTCTTGTGTCGGGAGAGATTAAGCATGATGTCTGGATAAGTTACCTAGCGGGGGTAGCCACGTTGCATAGAAAATTTTGAGAACGTGAATCATATTGGAATAGTTGTATACGATGCATAGTACAGATTGTAGATAAAGGAAGTTTAGACATGTTGGACTTAGTCCATGTCGTTGAGGCCAAATCTTACGAACGATTAGATAAAAGACTTGAGTTGTGCGAGAAAGAGAAAAAGATTTGAAAAATAGGCATTACGGAGGATTGTTGTAAACGGATGCGCAATGGCATAATGTAATGCGAGTATTAGATGGCCAGCGAGAAACTTATGGGATCGAAGTAACAGTTTTGAGTTAAGTTATATGCAGAAATGTTTGAAAGATGATCACGTGTTATGGAATAATGCATACGAGAAGTATTTTGAGAATAGGTGCTAAGATTTGACTAAGTCGAGTACGGAATGATTGGTGCTTGAGGATTTAAGTTGAGCTTGTTAGTTGTCCCGATATCCTACAACTGAGCTTGGATGAAATACATATATTGGTAGACGCCTAAAATATGTGTATGATCCAAACTAAGTTGTATGATTCAAACGATAGTGGTATGAGATCGTGAAACGATCTAGCGAAACACTTGGTTTAAGTGTTAGTTTCGGTTCGAGGACGAACCTTGTTTTGAGTGGTATATTATGTAATGCCCCGCTCCGTACGGTACATTACGATGAGTCGTTGATTCGAAGAATTGCGTTGACCCGATGAGATATCGATGCAAATTGATACAAAGCATAAGTTTGGTTTGAGCAAGGTATTGACTTTGGTTGATCTTGTATGCAGGCTATACTTTTATGCTAGATTGTAAAGGGTCGACATTTTTGTCTTATTCAAAATGATGTTCGTAAAACCAGGCATGGGCGCGATAGACCAAATAAATCGGGTAGCTCAATGGAATGGCTAAGTCAGAAGAGTTAGCCGTGCAACCAAGTTATGGAATCGAGCCGCTTCAGCTCGGCGGAAACGACAAAGCGTATCGACTTAAGGTGGGCGGGTTCTTGACTCTCTCTCCCTACTCCTTCACGTCCAATAAAATGTATCCTTGTATGCGTAAGTTGCCATCAAGTTAGCGAGCGTGGCTCGAACGGTTAAAGGTCCTAGTGTGTGTCAAACATTAAGATAGAACATGGAACATTGAACAATTAGGGCGACGTGCATCAAATGTACGGGTCGCGGTAGGACGGTGGTGGTAGAATATTGAAAGATAATATCGAAATGTGCATCACGTGCACGACTTGGAGAACATTGAAAAATAGGCCTAAAATACTGAGTATGGCGTTAAGCGTGCCTTTGTGTACGAAAGATACGAATTGACTAAGTAAGCGAAATGGGACAAGTTGTGGCATAATGCCGATAGAACTTGAGATAGAGATAACGGATTATGTTTATGGAACATGAGATTGGTTGGAATAATATGACTTGTTTGCTATGGCACGTATTGCATGGTCAATGGACTCGGATGGCCCGTGCACGGGTACGACTTCCTTCGAACGGTTACGACCGGAGCACCGGGACTGTTCGGCCTAGCAGGGAATTATGTATGGTATTTATGGTGCACATCATTAGGACGGGTTACGACCGGCCAGTGATGTGATAAGCTATGATATCAGTAAGTTTGGGATACTTCAGATACTAGGCTAGCAACCCGTATTGGAGCGATCATAGGCTTACACATAAGGATGCCAAGTCCATTATGGTATGAAATACCGTGACCTTCATATAGATAGGACCGGTGGACTGAGATTAGAGTTGGGTGTAGGCGCAGGGCCTGCCACCCTTATGCATATGTCTAAGTATGGTTGGTTAGTTACAGGAATTGTATGATTGGTTATGCATATTTCTAACGATTGCAGGCTAAGCAAAACGAGACAAAAATATGCACGATCACTATGCTTATGTTTATATTATGTCTAACTGTATCTGCTACAGGAACACGGTATTGGACACATTTATAATAAGTTGCTATGCTTGAATATTACAATGAAACTGACCCTAAGGCTAAATAGAAAGATCACCAAAGAAGTTGCATGTTCATTAAATGTACTTAGTGTGGGTTGGGTGCGAGTGGGTCTTGATCAGTGCAGCGAGGACGAAAGCACTAATCCCCCACTAGTTTGCTTGCAGGTTCAGGTTATGTTTGGCTCGAGGTGGGGCTTGGCTTGGACGCGTCGAGGCATGGGGTCTTTAGCGTCTCAAGAGGAGCTACCGTATTGGCGTTCGGACTTGCAACATGGAAATGTTCGGCCGAAGACTACTTGTTGGTTATAAAGAGGCATAATATATGGAATAATGTAATCCTTTATGAGCTAGAGAGATCATGAGCGTTGTAGCCAGTTGGTATATCCGGTTGGGCTATTCAAAGCCTTTGTAACCTTTAGTTCATTATTAATAAAAGAGATTCTTATTGTATACTCTGTTTCCTTCTGCTGCTTATGTTATCAATTTGAGATAAATACTATGTGAACCTGTTATCTTGCCTTGTACGAGCGCAACTCCAGGCTCGTACGGCATCATGCCCCAGCGAGGACGATGATTCGGGTGAAATTTAGCGAACTTGGAGCGATTTCTCGGGTCGGGGCATGACAGTCTCTATGCATTTTCCTGTTCGAAGGACACGATAATGTGCTTCCAATAAAGATGGAACATCAGATCCAGCAATAATCAGAGATCGAGTAGAGTCCGCATCAGGACGGAGAGAGGCAAAATATACCATAACATAAAGCTGTTCACGTTGAGCCCTGGCTTCATTGATATCTGTTGTTAGGGATAATATAAGATCAACCACATTAGTCATAGTCTTAAAGGCTCTGAAGTGATCCTTATTGAGATTTGTCTTCCTTATTATCTTGGTGTATGCCAACGACTGAGTCATAGATACGAGATAAATCGTATTTGCCTCAAACGTTGATGCTAGGACCTTTTATAATTTCTTAACGAAATCAGTATTATGAACGATGTCTTGCACCGATGGTTTTATAGAGTTCATCAACTTTGTAAACAATCGACTATCATCTGTCTTCCATTACTCAAAGATGGGATCAGTCTCTGATGGGGGGTTGTCAGTCAAATGTTTAGACAATCGCATCCTTCGAAGCGTCTATTCAACCTTCTTACACCATGTCGAGTAGCCCTCTGGTCCGTCCAATCACAGGTCGACATGCCGAATCGATGAAATCATTGTACTAGTACCCATTGGTCCCACCATTACATTTTTGACACTAGTGCCAGTTGCACTGTTATGCGTCCCAATGCTATCGATCCCTCAGAATATCGGTTCTAAATGACAATTTGAAAAATGCTATTCACATCAACATCCACATATAAGTCGGATAGAGAGGCAACTCAGGATACTATCACGGCATATCCAGATGTGAAGTTCAAGGAAATAAACAAATAATCATGTAAGACAAAAATCGTGTCTGCACTTTGTTTGTATTCCCTATGCCAATCTTTAGACAGTCAAAGGTTCCAACGTTTACCCTCTTTATACAGTCAAACGTTCCAACGTTTGTATTCCCTAAGCCAATCTTTAGACAGTCCAACTCAATAGCCAACCTTAAGAGTCAGAGGTTCCTAAAACAAACCCGCTGTTTACCTTCTGAGATTCCCAAGGTAATTATGTAGGGCAGAGGTTCCTGCAAACAAATTTGTTGTTTACCCTTTGTGATTCCCAAAAGTTAATGTTGGAAAGTCGGAGGTTCCTGTAAACAAACTATTGTTTACCCTTTGAGGATCACAAGATTTTTTTTAGAAAGTTAGGATCTGAAGGGGAGTGGACGACCGCTAAGAGAAAGAACTAGGGTCAGGGTGTGGAAACATTAGGACAAAGGGGGTCGAACGGAGGTAGCAGGAGTAGGTAGGACAATAGCAGCAACTGCGCTGGAGGCGGGGGGGGGGGGTTGGCGCTGGAGGGAAGGAAAAGGAGGGAGGCGGGAGGTAGTAGTAGGGGGCAGTAGGGTGGGAGGGGTGGGTGCAGGGGCTACTGCTTTTGCAGTAGCAGGAAGGAGGCAGGGACAGCAGCAGAGGGGCGGCTGCAGGGGCAGCAGCAGCAGTAGCAAATGAGGGGTTGCAGCAGGGGGGTGGTAGAGGGTTGTTAGCGGGTATGGAGGGGAATATGTTAGGGTTAGGGTTTTCTTTTCTTTCTTTATGGAGAGAGAGAGAGAGAGAGAGAGAGACAGAGAGAGAGAGACAGAGACAGAGAGAGGTGGATAGGTTTTGGCTGTGATACCATATATAGCAGAATAATGTGATAACTTTATTAATGAAGTAGGGCTACATATATAGGAGAGGCTAACGACTCTCATTATTATTCTAGGCAATGTGGGACTAAAGCCCACTATTACTAATGTATTAATACTTAACATTATATATTGTTTCTTCGACGACCTTACAAACTGAGTCTTCATCCAAGCAAACAATACTGGTTTCTTCTCTAAAGAAGCAAAGCAAGATACATCTGAAAAAATATGTAGCAAACTACCAGAATTCAATATCCAGTCAGGAGTAGCTTTCTTACCGTGGAAGACTATGACCAAGTGTCATCATGTCCTTGTGCCACCACTGTCGAGTCTTCATCGTCTTTTTTCTTCTTCGCATGTTGCGGACAGTTTCTTCTGATGTGGCTAAATTCTTTACAATAATAACACACGCTACCCTTCTTCCTTGATGTTGATCGAGATCATGCCACTCTCGATTCCTTATCAAGAGTCCTTTCTCTTTCGTTTGCTACCAACGTCAATTTTTTACCCTCATAAGCATGAATTTTCAACAATTGATTAGATAAAACTGAGGTAATGATGTGAGACTTGTCTCACAGTATCGATATCCGTATCCAGATATGCAAGTATTTAGTTCATTATGTTTTCTGATTTCCTATTTTTAAGAAAATACTTAAAGACTTATGCAACATATTACTTTTTCTGAGTTTGTGTCAATCTTGATTATCACCAGACTACCAGCTACTTATAGAATATCGTTTGGTAATGCTATAAACTTGTGCTAGGAACCCTGAGAATTTTCCAAAGTTAGGAATTTTTTTCTTCTGGATGACATACCACCGGTGCACTGGTCTATGCCGTCGATATACTGTCTGGAGATATTTTGTCTTGTGAATATTATTCGATACTCGCTATCGTCCATTAGTTTCTTGGTTTTCTTTATGGATGGATGAGATTAATCGGTTTAATTCATGGATTACTGATGTGGCAGATTCGACAGTCACAATTAATTCTCCTCTTCTATATTATACCCCTTTTATTTTATTTTCTCTCTCTTCTTTCTCTATCTTTTTATTTTCTTTTTATTATTCTCATCAGCTTGGAGCTTGGTCTTGAGGCCCAAGAGTGTGGTTTTTGAACCCCCTCTTGGTGATAGAGCAGGTTTAGGCTTGGAGCACGTTTCTGGACAAAAATACATATTGCCAAACTCATGAACGATAATGTTTTTTGTCGTTTTTGTTTTCCTTGGTATTAACTACTCAATTTTGTCAAAACTTGTTTTGTTAATATATTTTCTTTATGATTTTTGTCTATGTACATATTTATAAATTTGGTTTGAGCTAGATTTTGATTTCCTGTAAAATGTTGATATTAAAACCTCGGTATCGAGATTTTTATCGGAGTTACCACTATGAAAACTATTCTATATGCTATATGAGACTTATCCTTTCCTGTTAGACTTGTTATTGGTGGATTTCGAAACGTAATTTTGGCCCCAGATTCTGAATTTTTGGATTTACCAGGAATTCAACCCATAGATGGCATACCGTCAACATACTACATTGTACTCCTAGTATACCAATTTTGAACAGAAAAAATGCGACATAAAATTGGCATATTCGTCTGTACCGATGGTATATCGATTTTGATCATTTTGTCGACAAAGAGTTTTTATGGCATATCGCTGACCTACTAGTCTATACTGTCGGTATACCCGTTTTGCACCCAAGTTCATATTTTCTTGTTTTTGTCGATTTTATTCCATTCGATCTTGCTTTTTGCTTATTACTTTAATATGCTTACTTGTGATTGATGATTGTCTGGACTTAATTTATAGCAGTAGCCGTGTCCGGTATACAAGGGTATCTCATTACACCTTGTTTAATGTCATGCACTGGAGCACCTTGTCACTTCTTGTCTTGTACTATCCGGATGTGTTGGTATCCTTTGCGCTATATTACTATTATGGCAACACATTATTTCCGACTTGCTGTTGATAGTGAGACATTCATATCATATTTGACATTGTCTATCATGTTCCTGACTTGTACTATACATTGCCTGGCTATTCTTGACATGTACTGTATTCGATTCTTGTATCGATCCCCGTTGTGGTTCGTCATAGCGCACTCTAGATTCTAGTGCACATGGTTTGCTATCCTTTTTCTTGTCTTGCTTTGTCAATCTTGTCTAGCCTTGCATATCCCTGAGAGAAGTATCATGTATAGGGAGAATTCTCGGATACCACGACCTAAAATTCTAAACAAAGATGTTTAGGATAATTGACTAGATTATTTATCTAGATTCATTGGGAGGAGTCATTTCCCTGGTTACTTGCTATCCTTTTATTTTGACCCCAGCCTAAATGGATTTGGAGGTCTCCATCGTGAAGGACACACTTCCATATCACTGTTAAGTGATGCATCTTTTTGGTTATGTAGCTCACCGTCGAGTGGAACATATTCTTTGCCTTGCTATTAGCTCACCGTTGAGTTTCCTATATGAGCACACTTGAGGGTGGTGCATATTCTACTTCTTCTTTTCTTATTTGTCCTGGATAATTTGAAAAGACTGCAGGGCAGGTAACCGGTAGGAAACTCTCAAATGACATATTTTAGTAACTAGGATTTGTGATAACCTATTTAGCTAATGTTGCAAGCCCTACATATTGCATGGCCGTGATTGATGGATGGAGTCCATTTGTCTTGTCTCTATGTTCTACTTGTGTCGGTGAATGATTAGAGGGTAAGTTCTGTTAGAACAAATGGTCTGCAACCTCGGTCCTTTCGGTTTGTGGATTGGATCCAGAATAGTCCCTACATTCTCTAATTATTCGTCGTCCTATCCTGTGCCCACATGTTATTCATGTCTATCTTAAATGTTCCTATTTATTTAAATGTTTTCAGTTTTCTTTCATGTTTCCTTGTGTACTTTACTATAACTTGGTTGTTACATGTTGTCTTTTCATTCTGTCTTTATTATGCTTGCATGCTGATTTTAGTTTATAGTTGGCTTCCTTTGTGGTACTTGTTTGGGGTTTGACCCCACTGGTTTTGTTTGGCTAGATATGGTAGCAAAATCAGAGGATGTACCGTATCTTCTACTTGATGGTGACCACCCAGAGCACTAGAGTACATGAGTATGTGTTCTTTCTTTTATCCACCAGTTTCTGTATATATTTCTTTTGCGGCATTTAGCCTCCAAGCACGTGTTTAACTCGTATTTTGGACTTGACAACTAGCCTACAGGCATAACATGGTTTGTGTTATTCTAGATTGCAGCTAGAGCTGATCATATATGACTTATCCTCTTGATAGTTCTTCATTTTTATACTACGAGCTTCATGATCATCTATATATTATAGTTTGGGGTGCTTTACTATTTTATATGTTTGATGATCATACATCTTGTATTTTACTTATTTTTCTGTGATTGAGATACCTAGGATCGCTTGACCTAGTTTTGACTGTTGGATTGTATAGTAGCCCCTATGTCTTATATAGTGGTGACCATATTTTGGGGTACTGGTATACTCTAGTATACGTAGCTGGTCTAGCTCCGTGCCCGCTCTCCAGTATTCTGGTTTTGGGACGTAACAAGTGACTTCCTCCAACTTCACTGTATTATTTCCATATAGAAATGTAGTCACTATGTGGTCATACGAAGAGAGAAGCGAGTAAAAAGTAATAGGGGTTTATCTTCTTCCTCCACTTCTGCACCAACGGTGTAAAGTTGTTCGTCCGTTGAATACATTCAAGTATTCCAGTAGATTTTCACCTTCATTCATCCTCACACCATATAACTGCTACTTCAGGTAGAGCCTTGTTGTGAGACTTTGATATGTACAACCTCTCCAGCTTTTTCCAAAGCCCGACTACTATATCTTCATCTATAATGTTGAAGTTAGCATTTTAGGCTAAACACAATATGATAGAACTAGTAGCCTTTATTTTCCATATCCTCCTATTCGTCATCCTTTATTGTTTCTGGCTTCTTAGATTTTCTCAACATAACTTTATGAAGGCTTTGTTGCTCCAAAAGATCTTTAATCCTTTTCAGCCAAAGTCCGAACTTTTTTTTACTATAATGCACCAGTCCCAATATACGTAGGACTAGGCATATGAAACATGCCAGCTGCATGCATACGAAGAATACTCCAATATGTAGAATCCTCGTGCACATACATAAGCTGTAAATAATAAATCACAGGCCAATCACAAATAATCTATATCTTATCTACGGAACACAAGAAATAAACAATAGTCCAGATAGAATAAAATAAAAGAGTCAAAAGATATATAGCCGGGTGGAAACAAATCCAATACCAAATAGCTATGAAAAATAGTCTGATATAACTGGAGTTCGACCTCCTAAAATAAAATAAAATAAAAGATGTCTACTACAAGTCACGCAATGTCATGACTAATAAACTAAATCACTAGATCTCTGTAGGTGAGACCTCATCAACTGAGAAAGAAGGATCCAGTGCAGAACCGTACTCATGGGAAAAGTTCTGGTTGTCTAAACCTGGAGAGATCACCAGGACCTAAGAGGAATGTAACAAGATACAAGAAAATAACATGCCATATAAATTGTGTAACAAGATAAAGGATGAATGTAATAGGGTGCCTATCTATTTTACTGTAAAAATACAGTTAAGAACAAACCTCCAACGCATGGGCACTCTAGCTATAGTAGGATTTGCATAGTTCCCAATTGGGTACCAGGGGCCTACGTCCGTAATGCTCTATGAACGTCAGAGGGAATCAGTACAGTAGGGTAACAGTACCTGCATTTCCGACGGAGCTCACAGGGTATAATAGATAGTGCATACTTGGCCCATACGTCAAGAAACTATTCTCCCCACCCCATGTCTATCAATTTCATATCCATAACACATATAAACCTCTAATAACTGCCAAGTCTACTAATCATGTAAAATCTATTGGCAGTTATTTCCTAACCGTCGCACGTCACAAATGTATCGATGGCCCGCCGATTATGCGAGTCCGTGTCCTACATGTGACTCACAACTCGTGAAAAAGAAAGTGTCTAGGCCATATGAGATATATCAATACCTCACATCAATAGATGGTCATCTAGTACTAAGTTATTATGCATAAAAATAAACAAAAGCAGTAAAACGACTAATGCACTCGCCCGCACCCAAGTATGACTTGGACGCACAGTGTGATAAAAATAGGTAACAATAATAACATAATATAATAGCAGGAAAATATAACATAAATGAACAGTAAATAATGGCAAGGTATCATGCTTGGAAGTGGTGTGCAAAAATAGCAACGTCCAGTAGCTCAGACCGTCAGAAATTAAGAGCAATAAAAGTCAACTTCCACAAACGTCCTCGAATGTTGAAATAAACATCACGAACATTTTTGACATAAAAGAAATGTCTAAAATTGCCTAACCATAAAGTCCAATTCTGCACACAGGGTCAAAATTATAATTTCGGGCCAAATTGGTGTCCGTCGTTGGACCCACTTTGCACCGAAAAGTGTGCCAATATTTACATTTTCTATAGTTGTCAAATTATATGTTTACTGGTCCGATTTGATGATATGAACTCAATCGTATGTCCAAAGTTGAATTTCGGTGAGCCATGCACAAATTCGTCCATTGGATCGGGTCGTAGACCCGTTAAAATAGTGTTCCGGTCGACATTCTCAGAATCGGAACAAACTTGGCACACAGGACAAGAAAAAACGAGACGAATCCATTTGTAACCTCCGTTAACCGAATTTTGGGATTTTTCCAAAATTTTAAATTTTAAATTTTTCTAAAGTTTCATAATCCTTAAAATTATGACATTTTAATTTTGAAAGCATTATGACTTTTTAAAATTTTAATTTTAATTAGCAAAATTTTAAGTTTTAAATTTTTTTTTCTAAAGTCCAAGCTCCCTAGCCCAAGTGGTTAGGGAGGGGGGCTCACTTGGGGGAAGTCCCAAGTTCGAGCCACCCCCCCCCCCCCCCCCCCCCCCCGTAGGCATGGGATGGCTGGGTGGTCGCGGGGCGACCACGGTCCTAAGCTGGCGGCCTAAAAAAATGGACTATATATATATGTATGTATATATATATATATATATATATATATATATATATATATATATATATATATCTGTGTGTGTGTGTGTGTGTGTGTGTGTGTGTGTGTGTGTGTGTGTGTGTATTTCGATCGTAATATACTATGGGTACTAAGTCCATGATTTTGGGGCATTGGTTTTGTGAAACTATAATATGTGAGATTTTATGCTAAGTAAATTTTCAGCTCATTTTTTTGAATTTTTACAAGATATAAATATTTACTTTTATATAAAAAAAGATTCGTCAAAATTCGATTTGTAAATAAAAATACTTTTATTACTAATTTATTTTAGTCCTAAAGTTTATAATGATTTGTAAGGTATTCTATTTTTCTTTCATTTTGAGCTAAGACCATGTCAACCTTAGTTTTAGCCTACCAAGTTCGGACTTTGATCGTGGGCTAGTCCATTCTATTTTAGCCTACCAAGCCTTAGGCTTTCGATTGTGGGCTTGTACTTTGAGTTTAGCTAGTGATTGGTTAGTGAGTAGCTAATTGGTAATTAGCTAATAATTAGTTAAACTAGTTAGATTAGT
The DNA here is from genome assembly GCA_029216955.1 of Iris pallida. Lineage (NCBI taxonomy): Eukaryota > Viridiplantae > Streptophyta > Magnoliopsida > Asparagales > Iridaceae > Iris > Iris pallida. The sequence goes on from JANAVB010025196.1 coordinate 19,384,666, forward strand.
TAGTAGCTAGTGTTATTTGTTAGTGATTTTCACTATTATACCTACATCTATTACATTTTACACTAGGGTTTGTGGATCATCCTACACTACTCCTATATAATATTGGAGACTCCCCAATATTTTACACACAATTTCCCAAACACACACACATCACAGTCGCTATTCCCCCTATAGAGTTCTGACCACCAACAGCAGCCAAGCTTCACCGCCGCACGGCCAACTTGGCCACCCTATCTCCATCTTCGCCCCCAGCCAACGCCCTGTCTTTTCGACATCCACCGTATCCACATTTTCCCAGCACAGCCTCCGACCACCCTGACCCAGCACACCAACCACCTTGGCCGCCGCGTCACACCCGACTCCCGCCACCAGCCACTACAAGAAAAAAATCCTATTATAACTCAAGATATGAGGTTGGCCGAGCTGGGCCGGCCCGGACCCACTGTTGACCGGGTTTGACAGGGCTTGGGCTGGGCCGGGTCAACCCGGATTTATAATATTTGAACCTAGCCCGGATAGGGTTGGGCCGAGTCGGGTCCAGGCCGGGTCCGGGCCGGGCTCGGGTTAGCCCGCGGGCTGACCAACTTAAAAATTTTTTTTAGCTCCGTCTCGATTTTATACTATAGTTGTTCCTAGTTCTAACACAAACCAACTTGGAACTGTTGGTTAGCAGAGAGGTTGATAAGTATTTGCTTGGGAGGTCCTGGGTTCGAAGCCCCCTTCTCCAAAAAATTTGAATTTTTTCAACATAAAATTCGGGCTCGGTCGGGCTGGTCGGCGGGCTAGAGAAAAATAAATCCAGCCTGGACCTGTTACGAGTACAGACCGGGCCGGGCCGAGCTGTCGGGTCATTATCTTTGGACCCTGCCCGAACCCGAATCTACTATGGACTGGGCCGGGTTGGCCCGTTGACCGGTCCAGGCCAACCCAGACTCGGTTTGATCGGGCCGGGTTCCGAGCCGCCCGACCCAATACACACCTTGAATTATAATGCTTTCAGAATTTTATTTATAGCACTTTGTATAGAAGTATTTGGGCCGGGCGAGGCTAGTCAACGAGCTAGAGAAAAATAAATCCAGCCTGGACCCATTACGAGTACGGACCGGGCCGGCCAGGCTGTCGGGTCATTACCTTTAGACCCAGCCCGAACCTGAATCGACTATGGGCCGGGCGGGGCTGGCCCGTTGACCCGGGCCGACCTAGACCCGATTTGACTAGGCCGGTTCAGGGCCGGGTTTCTGCCCGCCGGTCCAATACACATCTTGAATTATAACACTTTCAAAATTTTATTTATAGCGCTTTGTATAAAAGTGTATCAAAATAGGGATCAACATTGGGCCGGGCCGGGCCGCCCAAGCCTATAACGTTCGGGTTCGGGCCGGGCATAGGCCAAATTGTTTTGGCCCTAAAGAAATTTTGGGCCGGGTCGGGCCGGACTTAATTATTATTTATGAAGCCCAAGCCCGCCTATAAGATTTGGGCTTTTCGGGCTAAGTCGGATCAGGCCGGACTAGTTCTATAAAAATTGATAATTTGTATGTTTTACTCTTTTAAAATACAAGAAAATTGTGCTTCAAGTAGAAATGGGATAATCTTTACTTAAGATCATGCTTCATGGACATATCATTTATTACTAGAAGCGGAAGAGTAGAGAAGAAGTCGAAGTTTAGATTTAACCTTTTTTTCAGTCAAACATTGAGGTCACAGTTCTGTGAATCAAAAGGTACTGGACTTTGGAGTCAAAATTTACAGACTGGATATCACTATGGTAACAGCTAAGACAAGCAATTCTGAACAAGTCTCTGTATTTTATTGGTTGTTTGAGTTTATACATACCATTCAACCATAGACACTATTACACATAAGTTTATTAATCGGACGGGCCTCGGGCTGGGCTTGGGTGGACGGATGCATGGCCCATGCCCGACCCTATACTAATATGGACCGGGTTAGACTACCATAATGCTTGGACTCTATCGAACTTTCGTCCATCGGGCAGGACGAACTTTTTGGATGCCCATGGACTTCGGACTAAATGATGATCCCTATATCAAAGTTTGAACAGAACCCACTGATATGACGGGTATTACATGTAATAGGCCTTTTACAATGTTTCTATAAAAAAAACCCGTTATATATACTCCAAATTTTTATAACGCTTCGACTTTGCCGCTATTTTTTGCCCCAAAACTTTTCCTTTTTCCTAAAATTTTCCCCCTTTCACAAAAGAATTCCCCCGTCAAAATAACTTCCCCCTTCACAAATTTTTTCATCCTTCGACTCTGCTCTCTCATCTTCTCCTTTTTCTCCTCTTCATCTTCTTTTTCTCCACCGGCTAACGAAGAAGAAGAAGGAGGAGGAGCAGCAGCACCGACATCGGTTCTCATCGACGACGCCGGAGCTGACAGCAGTAGGAGCATCAAAACCGCAGTAGTCGTGCTATTCCCGCATGCTTGTTTCCTCCCCGCCTCCAAGTTCCACCACCTCCAGACTATGATCAACCTCCCATGCTCGATCGTTTCATAGGTTTACCCTATTTTTCGTAATGTATGTTTCCCTCATAATTTCTGCGATGATTTCTCTTCGGATTTTGTACTAAACGTTAGCAGGTTCTAATTTTATTGATGTTGGCATATTCGAATGTTGCCCTAACTTTTGTATACAAATGTTATTACCTGGGCACAATTTTCGATAGAAAATTGAAAAATGAAACAATTGTAAAAAACAACGTTTCAACGTAACACTTCAAAGAAGGTGCACAACAGTGATCCTAGGAGGATTCTGGATTACGATAATCTAAAAATATTTCTTACCAGTAGCAAATGACAATAGCACTTCTAAACAGAAGGTATGAATCGAAATGCTAACAGCAGCAGCGATGACAGGCGAAAGATGGAACATGGTCTGCTGGGGTGAATGATCACCGTTGCTCAAAGCTTAATTTGCCCCACACGAATAGCTTCCAGGAACTAGCAAGTTCGTCGGAGAGCTCTGGAACACTCTGCTCTTTTGACTCCTCGGATGGCAGTGGACTACTGCGGCGCTAAGTGACGCTGGTGCAACGCTACTCTTCCCTCTCAAAGTCTGTGGGAATTCGTAAGAAATTCTGAACTCTGTACTTGTGTTAAAAAAACACTTATGTACTCTATGTTCTGTTACTTTTTCTTCTACTGTGAGAGAGAAGATAGCCCTATATAAGCCCGTACAGTAACTGCCCCGTTAGCAGAATATTCGGGACGTAGAAAAAACTGTCCCGAACGTGCTATAACCGCTCAAATCGTGTATAGACACGATCTAAGTCAACTTACGCACAGCGCACGCAACTTGCGCCACCTACGCAACTAGCATACTGCACGCACAATACCACTTGCGCCACACTGTGCCACACGCATCGTACGCAACCTATGTAAGCCGTACAATGTGCACACTGCGCTACTCGCGCAACGTGCGCCACTTGTGCCATTTGTGCACCACGCGCAACCTACACAAGCTATGTAATGCGCACACTACGCTACTCATGCAACATAAGCTACTTGTGCACCGCGTGCACCCTGAGCAAACTGTACAACGTGCGTAACTTGCATACCGCGCACAACCTCTACAATCGGCTACGCAAGAGGCTCGCGCAAGGAGCGCAACTTAAGTGCACTATGCGCCTAGCAACGATGCTGACGTGCTAAGTGCAAAGTGTGCCAAAAAAATGCCACATTACGCCTCATGAGCCCATGAGCCCGAGTCCGAGTCGCTAAGCCCCTACGGGACTTAGCTCCAATGGAAATAAATTTTCCAAGAGCAAAAAGCATGAATGCTTCATTGTTGATTTAGCCTTTTTTCCATTAGAAAAATATCCCCACATGGCACACCCATGTGCACCTTCATACCAGATATGCATCTCTAAAAGAGCATAGCTAATATATAGAGATACAACTCCTTTGGCCTAGCCGATGTGGGACTAAAATTCCAAAACAAAAGGCCAAACTCCAACAATCTCCCACATATCTCTATATAGGTTTGAGTGTTCCCAACAGTAATTGCCCATCATGCATTAGGAGAGATGTTGCTGACGACTTGAAACTTCCTGCATGGGTCAAATAATAGACTATAATACAAGAATGGACTAAGCCATGAATTCTGTACCATAGCTGAAATTCTTTCCACTCACATAATATAGTTACATGTGCTTCTGCCTACACATTAAAGGCCCTGTGCCAACCTGGTTTCAGTGTATAATTTTGGGCGTCTACAAGTTTACCCTCAAGAGATGGCCTGATATCTCTTTCCATACACTACAGGTGAGTTCTTTGTTAAAAAGACATGGCATAAAGCGCTTTGTGCTTCCCTTGCGGTGCTACGCCACTATAACATGGCCTAAAGCCGAAGCCTTATCGCGTATCGGGAACCTCATCATAGTGTCATACTACTATAGCATGAGGTCACCGCCTCTTTGTAGTGCCAAACTACCCAGCATGAAGCCTTAGGCTCCCTTGCGGTGTTATGCCGCAACGACATGGCTTGCAAGACCGAGGCTTTACCCCTATCCGGGTACTTCATGTGGTGTCGTGCTACTGTAACTTGAGGAACCCCTCCTCTTTGTAGTGCTGACTATACCCTCTTTCATTTCAACATATAGCATTAGGCTATCTGCCTATTTACGATGCTACACCGCTGTGACTTGGCTCATACAGCCGAGGCATTACCCCTTTCGGGAACCTCATGGTGGAGTCACCCCATAGTAGCATGGAGTTTCACTTTTTGTAGTGCTGCGCTATCGTACTTCCTGTAAAGCACAGCAGGCATTCAATCTGCCTGAGAACTCATTAAGGCGTTTAAGCCAACCTTCCCACAGGATCCGTTTTTCGTAGTAAACAACAGTAGACAACAGTAGTTGTAGTCCGTAACCTCTCCATGCCACAGAGGACAAGTACCCACCGTTCCTGATATTCTTTTGGTTAATAGTCCTCCCTTGAACCAAAACCTAGATGCCTAGTAGATTTCTCTTTAAACTAATAGCAAAAAACTTTATGGTAGGAATGTAAAAACACAATATCAGAATGCCTTCAAGCCTATTTTATAAGCTCTATCATCGACCAGTTGGCGCTTGAGGCCCTTGGTGAACGGATCCACCAGGTTCTTCTGACTCTGAACATCAATTACAGCAATAACACCCCTCTTGATGAGATACTACCATGTGCTTCAACCGCATAGTCCTCTTCTTTCCGTTGAAGAGGTCATTTGATGCCACCGCTGCAGTCGCCTGATTGTCGAAGTATATCGGTATCGCTGGTATTTGTGCCCCAACCATTAGAAGATCATACATGAGCTTCCGAAGCCATTCTGTTTCCTCCGTTGCGGTATCAAGTGCAAAAAACTCAGATTCCATGGATGACCGCGAGAGCATAGTCTGCTTCTTCGATTTCCACGATATAGCAGCTCCACCTATTGTGAAAATATATTCACCAGTGGACCTCTCACTCTCCACTTCTGAGCACCAGCTGGCATCACTGAAGCCTTCCACTACCGACGGATCTCTGTTGTAGTAAAGTACATATGTCTGAGTCTTCTTGAGATATCTCATAACCCGTTTCATAGCTTTCTAGTGCTCAAAGCCTGGTTGCTCGTGAAACGACTCAACATTCCTACGACGAAAGCTATGTCAAGCCTTGTTGCAGTAGTAGCATACATCAAACTCCCGATTATGCTTGTATACTCCAGCTGCCTGACGCTTTCCCCTAAATTAGGCTTCAGCTTCAGATCACACATGTACGGCGTATCGATCCCTAGAAGATTTTGATACCTGTAACGAGTGATCATTTTCTCAACATAATAAGACTGTGACAGTGCTAGTCCAGTGTTTGTCCGGATGATCTTGATCCCTAAGATCACATCAGCTTCCCCTAAGTCCTTCATACTTGACTTGCTCGAGATAAACTTCTTTGTCTCCGTGATACAGTCCATATCCGTACCTAGGATCAACATGTCATCCACGTATAGACAAACGATCATACCTCTTCCATCAGCGAACTTCGTGTAAACATACTTATCCGTCTCGCTGACCATGTAGCCATTTGACCTTATAACCTTGTCAAATTTCTCATGCCACATCTTGGGAGCGTATTTAAGACCGTACAAGGATAACACCAACTTGTAGACTTTGTCTTCAAGACCCTTGATGACAAATCCCTCTGGTTGTTGCATGTAAATCTCTTTGGTCAGCTTGCCATTTAGGAAAGCCGTTTTCACATCCATCTGATGTATCACCATCTTATGTATTGCTGCGAGAGCAATCAACATTCTGATGGTGGTCTTCCGGGCTCCTGGAGCATACGTGTCAAAGTAGTCAATCCCCTGCTTCTGAGAAAACCCCTTGGCTACCAACCTAGCCATGAACTTGTCAATAGTTTCGTCTGCTTTCATCTTCTTCTTGAAGATCCATTTGCATTCGATGGGTTTCGCTTCTTTAGGAAGATCAACCAACACCCAAGTGTTATTTGAGGTGATGAAATCAATTTCATTGTCAATCACCTCCTTCCAGAAAACTGCATCTCTGGTCTTCATCACCTCATCATAGATAAGCGGATCTGCTTCTACATGATAGGTGACAAAGTCATTTCCGAAGTCCTTCGGCCTCCTCACACGCTTCGTTGATGGCTCAGCGGGTTCTGGTTCAACCGTTGTTTCAAGGACAACATCTTTTTGGACTACTTCTTCATTGAAAACTTCAATTTCTTATGCATCCTCATTGTTCTCCGATATATCCGCAAGAACAATATTCTTGTGCCTTGCAAACGTGTCTTCAAAATATTCTACGTCGTGAGATTCAATAATATGATTTGACTCAATATCAAGAAATCTTCGAGCATCACTCTTCTCGGCATAACCCAAGAAGATCGTCTTTGTAGTCCTTGTCTCAAGCTTCTGAATCTTCAGATCTGAAAGCTTGACATATGCCAGACACCCCCACACTCGAATGACATTCAAGTTAGGTCTGACCTTGAACCAGAGTTCATGAGGAGTAATGTCTGAAGTTGCATGAGGCACTCTATTTAGAATAAAAGTGGCCGTCAATGCAGCTTCTCCCCAGTAGCACTTTGGAAGACCCGCAGTCAACAACATTGAGTTAATCATTTCTGTTAACGTTCTGTTCTTTCTCTCTGCTACTCCATTTGATTAAGGAGAGTACGGAGCCGTAGTCTCATTGACAATTCCATGTTCTTTGCAGAACGATACGAATTCATGAGACCTGTACTCTCCACCTCAATCACTTCTTATTCTCTTGAGTTGTTGTCCAGTCTGTCGCTCAACTTCTGCCCTGAACTCCTTGAACTTCTTGAATGCTTCGTCTTTCGCCTTCAGCAAGTAGACGAACACATACTTTGAGAAGTCATCGATGAAGGTTATGAAATACTTCATTCCGTCATTTGTAGAGAATTGTTTGAAGTCCCAGATATCGGAGTGTACCAACTCCAGAAGATCTGTACTTCGATAAACCTAAGGAAAGGGTTCCTTATGATCTTCTTTTGAGCACAAACTTCACATTTCTCTACCTTACCCCCACACTTGGAGATAAGTCCTAGACTAGATATTTTGTTTATTCGTTTACAATGAACATGTCCTAGCCTATTATGCCACAACTCAAGAGTATAAGCAGAAGCAGTGATTGCGTTAATTATATTGGACTGATTTACAAGCTGAATTTTGAACATTTCTTCGGTATAAAAAGCTTTTCCAAAATATATTCCCTTAATAGACATCACCATCTGGCCAGCATTGATGTCCATTATGAGGCCTACATTGCAGAGTAGGCCTCCCGAGATCAGGTTCTTTGCGATAGCAGGTACATGCTTCATACCTTGAAGCGTCAGAGACTTCTTCGAAGTCAGCTTCAAAACCATCGTCCCGATTCTGAGCACTTCAGCTTGTGCCTGGTTCGCCACCATAACCACTTCAGAAGTTGGTGTATAGGTGGCGAACCACTCCTTACAGGAGTAGACATGGCAGGTGGCTCCAGTGTCTACCCACTAGTCAGAGTCAGCCCCCACTGCATCGACCTGCGCAATCATAGCAACAACGTCAGTGATCATAGATACCTTGCTAGGCTCTGCTTTCTCTGATTGCTTGGTCTTTGCTTTGCATTCATTCTTGAAGTGGCCCTTCTTGCCACACTTGAAACAAGGCATCTGAGACTTTGCCTTCTTTTGCTTGAAGGAAGTCCCCTTCATGTTCAGATTGTTAGGGTCCTTCTTCTTGCTGTGGGAAGCCGTATGCTTTCCCCTTGGTTCCCTGGTATAAAGCAGATTGGTATTAGCCAATTGCTTGGACAGTGCGTCCACCTTCAGTTTAGCCCTAATCTGGCCCTCAACGTAGACTTCCTGCAGGAGATCGTCGAGGCTGACCTCCAACTTCTTCCTATGCATGTTTGCATAGAACTTGCTCCATCCAGCAGGGAGCTTCGAAATGATTCCTCCAACAACAAACTTATCGGGGAGAGGCATCGCCTCGTCTTCCAACTTCTGTCGCAGTTTCAGGAACTCCTTCACCTGCGGCAGCATTGGCTTCTCGTCCTTAAAGAACCACTTATGATATTTTTCAACAAGAAATATCTTCCTACAGTTCTTATCATCCTCGTACAGTTTCTCTAGAGACTCACAAATCTCTCTGGCAACAGTCTTCTTTGAATAAGATTTGGCAAGAGAATCTTCCATAGCATTTAGGATTATAAGCCTACAAATGCTATTGTCCCGTCTCCACTTGGCCTGGTTCTTAGTAGCCACAGAGATTGCGGCTGCAGATCCAGTTTTTGGAACAGTAGGTTCCTCCTCAATCAGCACGTGATCAACATCAGAGAACTGAATATTGAGAAAAACTTTTCTTTTTCAGATTTGATAGTGCTCACCATCAAATTGTTCTAACTTAGAGAAGTTAGGATTGATTAGCGAAGCACGAAAATTTTTCAACGTAGCAATTAAGATTTGAGATTTTTATTGTCGAGGCACAATTTTTGATGGAAAACTGAGAAAATGAAACAATTATAAAAACAACGTTTCAACGCATCACTTCAAAGAAGGTGCACAACAAAGATCCGAGGAGGATTCTGAATTACGATAATCTAAAAAGATTTCGTAACAGTAGCAAACGACAGTAGCACTTCTAAATAGAAGGTACGAATCGAAATGCTAATAGCAACAGCAATAACAAACGAAAGATGGAAGATGGCCTGCTGGGGTGAATGATCACCGTTGCTAAAAGCTTAATTTGCCCTACCGAATAGCTTCTAGGAACCAGCAAGTTCATCAGAGAACTCTGGAACACTCTGCTCTTCTGACTCCTCGGATGGCAGCGGACTCCTGTGGTGCTAAGTGACGCTGGTGCAACGCTACTCTTCTCTCTCAAAGTCTGTAGGAATTCGTAAGAAATTCTGAACTCTGTACTTGTGTTAAAAAACACTTCTGTACTCTATGTTCTATTACTTGTTCTTTTATTGTGAGAGAGAAGAGAGTCTTATATAAGCCCGTGCAGTAACTGTCCAGTTAGCAGAACGTTCGGAACCTAGGAAAAACTGTCCCGAACGTGCTGTAACTGCTCAAATTGTGTATAGACACGATCTGAGTCAACTTGCGCACAGCGTACGCAACTAGCACATTACGCGCACAGCACCACTAACGCCACACTGTGCCACACGCACCGTGCGCAACCTGCGCGATGCGCACATTGCGCTACTCGCACAACGTGCGCCACTTGCGCACCGCGCACAACCTGTGCAAGCCGTGCAATGCGCACACTGTGCTATTCGTGCAACGTGTGGCACTTCCACACCACGCGCACCATGCACAAATCGTGCAACTTGTGCACTGCGCGCAACCTGCGCAATCGGCTGCGCAAGAGGCTCGCGCAACTTAAGCGCACTATGCGCCTAGCGACGATGCTGACGTGCTAAGTGCAATGTGCGCTAACAAAAGGCCACATTACGCCTCATGAGCCCATGAGTCCGAATCCGAGTCCGAGTCAGGGCTTAGCTCCAATGGAAATAAATTTTCCAAGAGCAAAAAGCATGAATGCTTCATTGTTGATTTAGCCTTTTTTCCATTAGAAAAATACCCCCACATAGCACACCCATGTGCACCTTTACACCACATGTGCATCTCTAAAAGAGCATAGCTAATATATAGAGATACAACTCCTTTGTCCTAGCCGATGTGGGACTAAAATTCTAAAACAAAAGACCAAACTCAAACAACAAATATGACATGACACGATCTTGCTATGAACAAAATGACATAAAATTTGGCATGTCGATTGGAGTGTCCGTTTTGTGTCTAACATGACACAATCTTGACCTTGAAATGGCATCAATTTGGCTTCTGATGTTGTTTTGTTTAAAAATATGATACATGTGAGTCTCTAGCAGGAGATGTTTGTGGATGTTGGATTTTTTTTTTCTTTCAAAATTTGACAATACAAAGATTATGAGCTAACTGGGTTTATACAAGTAGAAAAAAGATTCTATTAAGACCACCTCATGTGGAAACTAGATTGTTAGTGTTTTAGAAAGGAATAATATGTTATTTTTAACTGTCTTGATATCATCATGCAGTAGTTGGTACTTATGGAGCTTCAATATGTAGGATAACTTGTGCGTATGAATATATAGTTTCAAAATGTGATATTTGTCTCAGATTTGAACTTGGCCCCCTTTATCTATACATGATTTAGACACAGATGTGAAGCAATTGACTATTATCAACTCAATTACTTGGTGGCAAAATATCGTGTCTTCACCTCGACAAATGGAACCCCATTTTGAAGTGCAACATATAACGTGAACATTTTTAGAATAAATAGGCTTAATGGTGATGGTTGTACTTGTGCCATTATATTTTAGACAAATTAGATGGTAAATAAATTTGTCAGGAAAGTTTTATTTTTTGGGAGTTTAAATAGAACTATTTATCGCTCTACACAATCATGGAGTTCTTGTATATTGAAAATTGTCTAGGGATGCATGCTCATGTTCGTACATCCATCCACTGGTGGTTACTTGTTATTTTGAGTGAAATTCAAAATATCAATGAATTGTTTCTTGATTTCTATGAGATTGTACCTTGGCAATTGCATAAATTAGGCAACTTACCATATACAGGCTTCAAAATATTTTTACTAAAACATGAAAATGAAATTAAAACCAAATCAAGTATGTATTTTAGTTACAATAAAATTTTGGCTACTTTGGAAACTTTCTACTACTTTCCGCAAAGTTTTGTACTGTTTCGACTCTTTTAAGACATTTCAATAAAATATAAAAGAATATCATGCCTACGCCTACTCACATTACCATTTTTTGTACATGTTCACAACTTATACAGGTTTTTGGAGGATATTTACTATGATAACATATTTATCGCTGTTGCTCCAGTTGAAAATTGAACATTACAATATTAGACTATATTTCCCCTAGCATTGCCAACATGAATTTTTTTCCTCCCTGAGCAGTACACATAGTACATGTCTTAAAACGTAAGAGCACAATGTTTAGAAAGGGAAGACTAGGGTTTTTCTAAGATTGAAAAACAAAAAGTTTACTGACACTAATTGACGGTTTTATATTATTAGAGAGTTTAACTATTTTAACTGTTTTTTATGTCAGTCCAACCACTTCTTCCTTTTTATAAGGTCATTTCTGTAATGTCCCGCTCCGCACGGTACATTATGCTGAGTCGTTGACTCGAATAGTTGCGTTGACCCAAAATATGTATCAATGTGAATCGATACAAAAAGTTACGTTGACCCGATGAATGCATCGAGTAAGATCGATGCAAGTGTTAAGTTGGCCCGAGAGAGCATTGAGTCGGTTCGAAGATTATAAGAAATCGAATCGATGCAATGCATAAGTCCGATTCGAACGAATATTTATTTTAGTTGGTTTCGTGTGTAGGCTATGCTTTTACGCTGAAATATAAGAGGTCGACATTTTTCCTTGTTTGCAACGGAGTCCGCAAAATCAAATCATTGCCTCACAACGGACCGAGGCATAGACACAGTAAGCCAAATCGGTCAGATAATTCAACGAAGCATGAATTACTCCAATGGCTAAGTCGGAAGAGTTAGCTGTGCGATAAAGTTATAAAATTGAGCCACATCGGCTCGGCGAAACGACAAGGCATATCGGCTTAAGGTGGGAGGACTTTGACCCTTATTTTCTACTTCGTCATGCCTAAGTAAAATATACCGTTGTATGCTAAGTTAACCTATCGAGACCACGAGCATGGCTCGAAGGAGAGAAATCGTAGTGCGTGTCAAACACTGGATAAAACAATTGAATTGAAACGTACATCAAATATACGAGTCGCTATTGAACATCGAAATATCGCAAATGTGAGCGCCTTGGTGCGCAAGGATAACTATATCGGTGAGTGCCTCAGTACACGAGTCGTTCGTGCCCCTGAGCACGAATTAGAAGGCTAGAACAATGAAGGACTATTGAGGTAAGTGCCATAGTGCACGAGCCATGAACATTGAACACTAAGGCATAGCAGATGGAAATACGGTATTGAGACGCGTGCATCGAATGCACGACTCGAAGGAAAGAGAATAAATGTGTCAAAGCATGCATATGTGCACGAGACTCATAAAAGATGGCTTCGTTGCGAAGAGAACAATTGTTGCACAAATATTATGATGGAACCGTCGAATGTGGCATGATGTCTTCGAAATGTTCATGGCCTTCGGGGCATTCGTTGATGAACATTGAGTTGAGGTATTGTGCCAATAAAAATAGATATAGGCGAATTGTATGGTTGTATGCTAGTGATGCACGTTGCATGGTCAAATGGACTTAAGATATATAACCCGTGCACTGGTGATAGCTTTCCTTAAACGTGGTACGCCAGGGCGCTGGGACCGTTCGACCTAGGAGGGATGATTCAGTAAAATCGGTATTGATGATGCACTTCATTAAGACGGTTTGCGACATGCTATTGATGTGATAAGCCACTTATGCGAGTAATTCGGGATCCTCTGATGTTAGAATTAGCAACCGCACAAAGTGATTACCGTCTTACATATGTGATTTGAGAAGTATAGTCCATTCTAGCTTGGAATGTCAATGACCTTTATATAGTTTAAAGAACGGTGGGTGAAAGTGCAGACACACAGAGATCGTGCACAAGATCACTTATAAGATGACAGAAAAAGATGGTAGGCGTATTCACCTTGTATCGGACAAGGATGAGTGCTTCGATGTTGGTAAGAAGTCACGAAACAATACGAGATTGATATTGGTTGCCTGCTTGCTTATGCGAATCAAATAACATGTTTGCTATGATAACATGTTTTACTGCTTTTAAATATTTCATGAAACTGATCCTAAGGTAAAGATAGAAAGATCACTAAATTTATGCTGCATGATTCAATATATCTACTTAATGTCGATTTAGTAAAGTGGGTCATTATCAGTATGCGAGAGGATTATTACTAACCCTCCACCAGATTTTTTACATAACGCAGGAAATAGATTGCTTGCGACGGAGCTTCGTTTGAACGCACTGAGGCAAGAAATGTCGTAGCATTTTGAGGCGTGCGACCGCATTGACGCTCGGACTTGCAACATGATGATGCGGCCGAGATATAGAAGATATGATGTATGAAATGGTGAAATCCTTTGTGGGCAAGAGAGAACCTGAGTGTTGTAAGTCAATCTGACAAATTCAGTTGGGCTATTGAAAGCCTTTGTAACCTCAGTTTATTTATCAAATAAAGAGAATTGTTTTGTATACTCTGTTTCCTTCCGCTGCTATATATCAAATTAAAGATAACCATTTGAGAACTTGTCATCTTGCCTTATACGAGTGCAAATCCAGACTCGTACGATATCACGCCCCAGCGAGGACGATCGATTCGGTGAAATCAAGCGAGGACGAACAATTTTCCAAGTCGGGACATAACAAATTGGTACAGAGCTCTAGGTCCAATTTTCTCAGGACGCTTGCTTCATTTTATTTCCAAAGAGTTGTCCACCACCAATCAAATCACTTTTGACTCTACCCGATGCTGCACTGGATGTTACATACAATAAGACTAATACAAGTCGTGTAATTTTGCCGTATGTGTTTTAGAAATTACATGATATTTGCTATGAAAATCGTGAAAGCTATATTGCATTGAGTGCAACAAGCCGTGAAATATTTGTTGCTGCAAGTACAACAAGTCGCGAGATATGAATTGAGATGTTTGTTTCTCCAAGTGTAACAAGTTATAAAATGTAAATCGAGATATTTGTTGTTTCAATGCAACAGTATATATAAAAATATTTGGTGCATCGATATAATGAAGGTCGCAGAATGTTGCTGTATCAATTGCAACGAGGTGATTGTGAATGATGCGTTGCAATAAAAATAAAAGTTGATTTTCGAATGTGTTGAACGGATTTGAGTATTGGCTTTGAATGTCAGAAATAAAATGTTACACGAGATGCAACGGATGCAACTAAAATTTATAAATCGATAAAAACGAATCGGCTCGGTTGCACACCGAACTTGTGTTGGCAAATGAATACATTGGCCAAGTTATGTCGAATTTTGATTAATCAAAAGTTACGGTTGTGATCGGTATGATCACTACATAAATCTAAGTCGGAATAGATTGTTGTTTTATACCGAGTATGATGCGAGAGAAATGACTTCATTTTTGAGTGGTATATACCATACCACCTGTGCGATGAATGACTCAATTTCTGAGTGGCATATGCTATACCACTTGTTCGTTGGATTGCATCGACACATTGCATGAATCACGGAAGGTTCGTCCACAACATACGGGATAGTACCGAGACTCGATTGGAAATTTGTATGACGGTATGTTGATGCAAGTGTTCTTTGATAATCGATTGGATCGATAGGACGGAGACTCGTATCAACGAGTGATACGTCGGACGAAAAATTATAAGTCGGTCGAATGACCGGGACTAGTAAAACGATTTTGCTTCGAGACAATAATCAGGTCGACGAAATAGGAAACTTAATGTTATAATCGAATCACATGAATTATGAACTCGATAAAAATGTTTGTCTACGCGAATTAAAATCGAATATCGCGACTTGCGAACTCGATGAAAATGTTGGTGATACGAATTGTAATTGGATCGCACGCATTATCATCTCGATGAAAAGTCGGCTAATGCGGATAAATAATGCCTAAGAGATAGTTGGTTACGTTGTGACGAAACTTATTTTAGTACGACTGAAACACACGAAACTTAGAGGGCATGATCGTATAACTCGAGGGTTCGATGTTGGATAATCGGAAACTCAGTTAGGCGATCAAAGTATATCGGGATATGGTGAATCGGAAAGCGATGTGATGCATATTGAAAAGTTTTTTGTCAAATTGGAGGTATGCGATGCGAGTTAAGTTGACATTAATATAGATTCAAAGTTGACCCTCGTGCTATCAAAATTGTTACCCAAGAAAACGTAAGCACGGTAAGAATACAAATGGGACCGGCCTAAGATATCGATATTTTTGTCAATAGAAATACGAGAATGTCGAACTGATTGATCGTAAACTTTGTGATTGATCAGGATGAAACTATAAGTCATCGACGATTTTTTTGATGCGTATAGTATCTCTGATGTCGACGTGGGTAGATGGACTCGAATTCGATACGAGTAGATGTTTTGTGAATTGCGAAATCATCGACGGTAGTGCATAAATTACTCGGAGGATAGTTGTACCTTAGTTGTGCAGCTAGAAATGATTTTGTCCGAATTTGGATAGTCACATAGAAATCGTCGGAACGTGATTTAGCTCCAAAATAAGATATAGCATAGTTCGTAGTAACTGTCCTTCATTAATGATCCATAATTATCGAGCGTAGTTTCGGGGCAGCTAACCCTAGAAGACTTGATCGCCAAATTAAAGTAAATGTTGTAGACCCATAAGATGACCCATATGATATCGCATATGGAGTTGCGTCAAGAACAAATAAAATGTGGTGCATGTTGAGGATAAAGTCTAGGCGATTGATTGAATGTTTCGGGAATTGATGGAACGGCTTCGGCCGAAAATTTTATAGTTGGATTTTGAAGATTGGTCGGACGAATGCTTGAATAATTTTGTTGGTCGATGATCGAAATGAAAATTTTACAAATAACTTGGTGATGCAGATATGCGATTTCGAGAATTGTGCTATGCACGAGAGCGAACGGTAAGAGAATGACTTTCGATTTGTGTCATTGGATTTGGATTTACCTAGCAATTGAGTTAGCGTGAATCGAAACTTATATTCGATGTTGCGAGACGGACAAGCTAAAATTTTGGGTAGAAAATTCCTACTTGATGGAAATCGAACATAAGACGCGTCACAGAAAGACCTATGTGTCAAAACGATTATTGCCTTTGAGCGCTGTCAACTTGAGTTAAACAATTATACTGGAAAGACCGTTACTTTTGAGCATCGTCGACTCGAATGGAACTTTTGTGTCGAATAAATTGTGGCCTTTGTGCAACGTCAATTTAAAAGTTGTATCAGGAGAATTTGAGCACGGTGTCTAAGTAAGTCACCTAGCTGGCATAGACCTGAATGTTGATGCATTTGCAAGTCAACAAAGGAAAAATCGTATCGAGATAAGTTACAAAGTGAAACTTGGGAAATAGTCGGACAACGACTTCGAACGCAAGGCATCGTGAAAACTTGTTGCGATCGGATGCGCAACGACTTGATACGATGCATAAAATTGATGGTCCGTATGACACTTACGAAAGAAGAAATATGATTTTGAATCGCGTCGCATGCGGTAACTTTGTTGAATGAATCACGTATGCATCGAATATGTGTATCCGATAGAATATCGAGAACGATCGCTAAAGATTTAGTCCGATCGAGAGTACGAGATGGCAAGTATCTAGTATTGAAAATTTACCTGTAAGCTTTATTCCAATTTTCTACAACTGGGCTTGGCTGAAACACATATATTTCTGGGATGCCTTGAATATGCGTAATGATCCAAATCAAGTTGTATAATAAATTTAAATCGAGCTGTAGAAAAGATTGAAAGTTAATGAAAGCTTGTACAAGTGTTTGGAACGGAACAATAATAGTTGGGTGAGATCGTGAAACGATCTAGGGTCACTTAGATTAAGTGTTGGTTTCGGTTCGAGGATTAACCTTGTTTTGAGTGGTATATTATGTAATGTCCCACTCCGTACGGTGCATTATGCTGAGTCGTTGACTCGAAGAGTTGCGTCGACCCGAAACATGTATCGACGCAAATCGATGCAAAGAGTTACGTTGACCCAAAATATATATCGATGCAAATCGATGCAAAGAGTTACGTTGACCCGAGGAATGCATCGAGTAGGATCGATGCAAGTGTTAAGTTAGCCCAAGAGAAAGCATTGAGTCGGTTCGAAGATTCTAAGAAATCGAATCGATGCAACACACAAGTCCGATTCGAATGAGTAATAATTTTAGTTGGTTTCGTGTACAGGCTATGCTTTTACGCTGAAATATAAGAGGTCGACATTTTACTTTGTTTGCAACGGAGTCCGTAAAACTAAATCATCGCCTCGCAACGGACCGAGGCAAAGGCACGGTAAGCCAAATCGGTCAGATAATTCAACGAAGCATGAAGTGCTCAAATGGCTAAGTCAGAAGTGTTGGTCGTGCGATAAAGTTATGAAATCGAGTCGCATCGGCTCGGCGAAACAACAAGGCGTATCGGCTTAAGGTAGAAGAACTTTGACCCTTCTTTTCTACTCCATCATGCCTAAGTAAAATGTACCGTTGTATGCTAAGTTAACCTATCGAGACCCCGGACGTGGCTTGAAAGAGAGAAATCGTAGTGTGTGTCGAACGCTAGATAGAACAATTGAATTGAAACGTACATCAAATGTATGAGTCGCTATTGAACATCAAAATATCGCAAAGGCGAGCGTCTCAGTGTGCAAGCCATAAGAACATAGAATAACTGTATCAGCTAGTGTTTCAGTACACGAGTCGTTCGTGTCCCCGAGCACAAGTTAGAAGACTAGAATATTGAAGGACTATTGAGGCGAGTGCCCTAGTGCACGAGCTATGAACATTGAACACTAAGGCATAGAACATAAAAATACGGTATCGAGGTGCGTGCATCGAATGCATGACTCAAAGAAAAGAGAGTAAATGTGTCGAAGCGTGCATATGTGCACGAAACTCATAAAAGATGGCTTCGTTGCGAAGAGAACACTTGTGGCCCAAATATTGTGACGGAACCGTCGAATGTGGCATGGTGTCTTCGAAATATTCATGGCCTTCGGGACGCTCGTTGATGAACACTGAGTTGGGATATTGTACCAATGGAAATAGAGATAGGCGAATTATTTGGTTGTATGCTAGTGATGTGCGTTACATGATCAAATGGACTTAAGATATATTGCCCGTGCACGGGTGATAGCTTCCCTCGAACGTGGTATGCCAGGGCGCTGGGACCGTTTGGCCTAGGAGGGATGATTCAGTAAAATTGGTATTAATGGTGCAGTTCATTAAGACGGTTTGCGACCTGCTATTTATGTGATAAACCACTTACGCGAGTAATTTGGGGTCCTCTGATGTTAGAATTAGCAACTGCATAAAGTAATCATCATCTTACATATGTAATTTAAGAAATATAGTCCATTCTGGCTTGGAATGCCAATGACTTTCATATAGTTTAAACAACGATGGGTTGAAAGTGCAGGCACACAAAGATCCCGCACAAGATCACTTATAACATAACAGGAAAAGATGGTAGGCATGTTCACCTTGCGTCGGGTAAGGGTAAGTGCGTCGATGTTGGTAAGAAGTCACGAAATAACACTAGATTGATATTGTTTGCCTGTTTAATTATGCGAATGAAATAACATGCTTGCCATGATAACATGTTTGACTGCTTTTGAATATGCCATGAAACTGTTCCTAAGGCAAAGATAGAAATATCACTAAATTGTATGCTGCATGATTCAATATATCTATTGAATGTCAGTTTAGTAAAGTGGGTCAATATTAGTACGCAAGAGGATTAGTACTGATCTCTCACCAGAATTCTTACAGGACGCAGGGAATAGATTGCTCGCGGTGGAGCTTCGTTTGAACGCACTGAGGTAGGAAATGTCGTAGCATCTTGAGGCGTACAACTGCATTGACGCTCGGACTTGCAACAGGATAATGCGGCCGAGATATAGAAGACATGATGTATGAAATGGTGAAATCCTTTGTGGATAAGAGAGAACCTGAGTGTTGTAAGCCAATCTGGCAAATTCAGTTGGGCTATTGAAAGCCTTTGTAACCTTAGTTCATTTATCAAATAAAGGTAATTGTTTCGTATACTATGTTTCCTTCTGCTACTAGATATCAAATCAAAGATAACCATTTGAGAACTTGTCATCTTGCCTTGGACGAGAGCAAATCCAGACTTGTACGACATCACGCCCGAGCGAGGATGATCGATTCGATAAAATCAAGCGAGGATGAACGATTTTCCGAGCCGGGGCATGACAATTTCAATCCTGGACTTACTCAAATAATTTTTGGTAACATCTACTTCTTCAACCGACAACCCTCTCTTATCTATGGAGAAGTGTATATGCACAGTGACTCTTACATGAATAGCAGGTGTGAGTATGTACGATAGGATATAAACAATATGTATTTGAAGGCCGTGATGTCCCTGTTTACTCTGTCTGCCCTCACTATAAAGAATCTATCCAGGTATGATATCATTTCAACATTAGCATTATGATTACCTTATGTTACTATGTCTATTTTGAGCAGTTTTAATATTGCTACAAAAGTGATTCAAATCATTTAGCTTCAACTTTGTTAAGGAAGTGTTCATTAGGACATTATCGTGTGTCTGTGGGGAGCAATTTTAGTATCGACATAACTCTAATGGTGATGGCTATTTAGATATTAACTTCCCTAAATTTAATTGCTACTGGAGATGTCTCTCTAGTTTCTGACAGTCTACAAACTACAATAAACCTCATAGGATTATTATGCTATTCTGCTTTACCTCAGTATTGGAAACTTATTGTAAAAAAAAGGTATATAAATAATGTTTGCCATTCTAGAAAGATGCTTAACTAGTGATATACGTGTTAGTAGGTCTAGTATTGCTTTCAATCTATATTATACTTCTAAAGGAAAAACATGCTGCTGGGTTAAAATTTCTCGGGCAACCACTACAAGATAAATTCAAAAGAAGAAGTCTTTATGAGGCAAGGAGACTCTAAAGCTCATAATTCAATTAACAGGCTTTTTCACATATTGAGTAACAACTGCAGGCCAGGGCCCCGATGGTATGGTGCCTACATCTTGAGCTTCTTCCGGTTTTATGGAGTCCCAAGCAAGCTGGAAAAGAGGATGGAGAGAGCCCTTCAAGAGAATGAGTTTGTTGACTTGCAATTTGTTCTCTCAAATGGTCAAGCTTTGAAAGTTCATGGTGCCATTCTCTCAGCTTGATGCTCATATTTGCTTCCACCTGAAGAAACTTCTTTAAAAGGTAGAAAGTGTGATGATTGTCCCTTGAGGTATCTGACATATTCTATGATGTCTCACAAACGTGTTCAGGTAAAACATATACCATGGGAACTGGATGCACTATCTAGCCTTGTTCGACCAAACATGATTTTGATTCTTGTGTTGGAGTGGGTGGGGTTCCCAATCTATGTGGAGAATATCCCGGAGAGCGACGAGCGTCATCCATATGTCGGAGAAGCTCGGGGAATGCATGAATCCTATTTTGGAACATATATGGTAAGAAAATATATGATTGGATTTCCATATTTACTTTGATCATATATTTATGATTGGACCCTTTATATAGTAGCTTACCATATAATTGGGCTTCCAATTATGGCAAGCCAATTATGATTAGATTTTCATTAAATATATGATTGATGCATATTGGAAGTTTCTATATATATTGGCCTTTCATGTATAGAATACCAAGGGCTTATAAAAGGGTGATGCATGCTAGTTGAAAAATTATCTCAAAACAAGAGTGATTTACAATCTTTGAGAGAGAGAGAGAGAGAGGATTAAGGACTATTGTGAAGGAGAGATTGCTTCGAATAATTTTTTGGCATCTCTTATTCTTCGGAGTCCGCAATAAAAAAATTTCTACTTTCAAGTGAGTTGTGGTGATCCGTGTTCTATCGGATGAGCTTGTAGAGGGCGTATTCTCTTTATTCCATTAGTGGAGGTCCTTCAGGGTTGGACTCCGATCCTCCCGTGGTTTTTCCCGCAAGGGTTTTCCACGTCAAAAATCTTTGTGTCTGCGATTGTGTTTGGCATTTTTGGTTTGTGTGCTTTTGCTCGGTTCTCTCTCAGAACTTTCTGGTTTGGGGGAACGGTTTTTTGCGCTTCGTTCCCAACAGAGTGGTATTAGAGCTTTGGGTTCAAAGAAGTGTCAGAAGTTGACAGTCAAACCAGGAAGCAGAGATGGACGCGAAGCCGGTGCGCATGGTGAACCTGAACGGTACCAACTACCATTATTGGCGGAGCAAGATGAAGGATTTGCTGTTCGTCAAGCTGCATCTTCCAGTATTTGCATCCGAGAAGCCCAGTGACAAATCCGATAAGGACTGGAACTTCGAGCATATACAGCTGTGTGGGTACATGCGGCAGTTCTTTGACGAGAACGTGTACAACCACGTTGCCAATATTGAGCATGCGAAGACGTTGTAGGAGAAGCTGGAATCTTTGTACGTAAAAAAAGACCGGGATAAACAAACTGTTCCTGATCCGGATAATGATGGGTCTGCGGTACAAAGATGGTGCATCCATTACGGATCACTTGAGTGAGTTCCATGGCGTGGTGGACCAACTATCCTTGATGGGAGTCAAGTTCGACGACGAGGTTCAAGGACTTTGGTTGCTATGTACATTGCCAGACTAGTGGGAGACCGTACGAGTATCAATGATCGCTTCTGCTCCGGAAGGCATGGTCGGTCTGGAGTTTGCCAAGAGCGGGGTACTGAATGAAGAGATGCGGAGATGTTCTCAGGGCACTTCATCCACATCCCATCACTCAGAGGCACTAGTTTCAAAGAGCCGCGGAAGGGACAAAAGTAGGGGTCCAAGTAGTAGCAAAAACAAGAGCAGAAGGATGTCCAAGGGTGGGTACGAGGACTCGGAGTGTTACCATTGTGGCAAGAAGGGCCACATCAAGCGGAACTATTTCGCTTGGAAGAGAGAGAAGAAGGGCGACAAGGGGAAGCAAGATGAGAACACTACAGCGACAACCTCGATACATGGAGGCGATGTGATCGTCGTAGGTGATGAAGTTATCACAAACCTCGCCTGCGATGACAATTCTTGGCTGGTGGACTCAGGGGCTTCAGCATACGTATCTCATAACAGGGCACTATTTGCCACTTACACGACAGGCGACTGTGGAGTGTTGAAGATGGACAATGGAGATGTGTCGAAGACAGTTGCCATTGGAGATGTGCATTTGAGGACGAAGACGAGTGTAGTTCTTGTTCTCAAAGATGTTCGTCATGTCCCTGATATCCGTTTCAACCTGGTGTCGGTTGGAAGGTTGGATGACGAGGGATCCTTCAGTCTCTTCGAGAATAGTCAGTGGAAAATTTTCAGAGGTTCGATGGTGATTGCCAGAGGAAGCAAGAAGTCCGGTCTCTACTATATAGAGGAGAGCGCAGATGGGGCACAGAAGGTGAACGCAGTAAGTGATGCGTCTACCGAGTTGTGGCACAGGTGGCTCGGCCATATCAGCGAGAAGGGGATGAGCTACTTGGTGAACAGGAAGGTGATTCCAGGGCTCAAGTCTATAAAGTTGGAGAAATGTACACACTGCTTAGCTGGAAAGCAAAATAGGGTGTCTTTCCAAAGTCACCCAAGTTCAAGGAAGCCGGCGTTGCTCGAGTTGATTCACTCGGATGTCTGCGGTCCTATGAGGGTAAAATCTATTGGTGGTGATTCTTACTTTGTAACTTTTATTGATGACTATTCCAGAAAGGTTTGGTTCTATGCCTTAAAGACCAAGGATCAGGTGCTGTCCACTTTCAAAGAGTTTCAGGCCTCTGTTGAAAGAGAGACGGAAAAGAAGTTATTGTGTGTTCGGTCCGACAACGGAGGCGAATACATTGGTCCCTTTGATGCGTATTGCAGAGAGTAAGGGATACGACACCAGAAGACTCCGCCCAAGACACCTCAGCTCAATGGTGTAGCGGAGCGCATGAACAGGACATTGATGGAGAGGGTGCGGTGTTTGCTGTCAGAAACAAATTTGCCAGACAGTTATTGGGGTGAGGCTCTTCTCACAGCTGCTTATGTTATTAATTTATCTCCTAGTGCTCCTTTGCAGGGTGATGTGCTTGACAAAGTATGGTACGACAAAGAACCGTCATACAACCACCTGCGAGTGTTTGGTTGTAAGGTCTTCGTACATGTACCGAAGGATGAGAGGTCCAAACTTGAGCCGAAGACGAGACGATGCATCTTTGTCGGCTACGGTCGGGATGAGTTTGGCTATAGACTCTACGACCCAGAAGGAAGAAAGCTCTACAGAAGCAGGGATGTGGTATTCGTCGAGGATCAGACCATGACCAACACTCAGGATTCTGAGACGCCTTCTGAGGATGAGGAATTGCCTGAGTTAGAGTCATTTCGCTTCGAGTAATTTCCAGAGGACATCGCAGAGGATCCAGTTATGGGGGAACTAGTGTATGGAGTTGCTCCCAACCTTGATTATCAGCCTGCTGATGGTGGTCAGGGTGCACCTCAGGAGAATGAGCTTGCCGGAGAGGCAGTTCCTGAAGGGGATGAGACTGTTGGTATACAGTCAACACCAGTGGCTCCACTGAGAAGGAGCGACAGAGATCGTCGACCATCTACGAGATACTCACCGGGTGAGTATGTGCTATTGACTGACGGGGGAGAGCCCAAAAGCTTTGCAGAGGCTATGGAAGACGAACACAACCAGGAGTGGATGCAGGCTATGCAGGAGGAGATGAGTTCCTTACACGCCAATTCCACTTATGAGCTGGTGCGGTTGCCAAAGGACAAGAAGGCTTTGAAGAATCGATAGGTGTTTAGAGTGAAGCAGACGGATGATGCTACTCGCCCTCGATACAAAGCGAGGCTGGTAGTTAAAGGCTACGGTCAGCGGAAAGACGTGGATTATGATGAGATCTTTTCGCCAGTCGTCAAGCAGTCGTCTATTCGGATGGTGCTAGCATTGGCAGCCAGTTTCGACTTGGAGGTCGAGCAGATGGACGTGAAGACGGCATTCCTCCACGGTGATCTTGAGAAGGAGTTTTACATGGAGCAGCCAGAGGGATTCTGTGAGAAGGGCAAATCACATTTGGTATGCCGGTTGAAGAGGAGCTTGTAGAGGGTGTATTCTCTTTATTCCATTAGTGGAGGTTCTTCAGGGTTGGACTCCGATCGTCCCGTGATTTTTCCCGCAAGGGTTTTCCACGTCAAAAATCTTTGTGTCTGCGATTGTGTTTGACGTTTTTGGTTTGTGTGCTTTTGCTCGGTTCTCTCGTAGGACTTTCTGATTTGGGGGAACGATTTTCGCGCTTCGTTCCCAACATCTTGATGTTTTGCTGCAATTGAATTCCTGCTCTACGACTAGAATAATGTATTTTTAAGGAAATAAGGAAACTATTTTACATGTTATCAATGAGACTGACACTGTTAAATCACGACTCGTTTTGAGTCTACAGGCGAAATAATAGAGAAAATAGCCCAAGTCGATAACTCATATCACCCGATGTGCGCAAGCATATTCTCTGCAAACCAACTAATATATTTCTGTTACATGTCAGAATGACTTATCCTTCTTTATGTTTAATACTCTCTTCTTGACAAGTATGCAGGTAACTGAAGAGTATCAAGATGTTACAATTTCAGTGAGAACTGATATATGGAGACCTGAGGTATATAGTTCTATTAATATGAATGTATCTATATCAAAGTTTTCTTTTTTTGCTAAAGGAGTTCATTTCCCCCTCACATTTGGTGAATAACTCAATAACTCCTCTCTTTCTCCTACATCTGCTCTTTGTATTTGTACTGATAGATTAATTTGATGGGTAATTCTTTCTTGACCTATTACGATCCATGATCAAATGGTTCAAACAGGGAAAAGCTAGAGAAGAGAGAAGTACGATTAGGGGGGACCTTGCTGACCCTGTGGTAGTGATGATGAACGTCAGCTTGTTTGACTACTATCAAAAAATACATAGGTATGCTCACTTTCATGTGCAATGATGAATAATTATGTTGTTTTGCGCATCCAGCATAAACAAAATTGAGATATCAATTGTTGCTATTTACATATAAGCACTATCTACAATTTTATATTCACACTATTTCTGTACACTGCAAGTTTGTACCAAAATCTAGGTCCATGTCAGATAAATTTTTTAATACCAGTTGAACAAATATCATTTATGAAGGCTTACGAAGTGTTGTACTAGTATCTTTGGTGTTTAATTTTTGTAGATTGGCCTTAACTGTTTATAACAAAATTATTTTGTAAAAGAAGATGCCTCATCAAAGCTGGCCAAAGTGTAAGTGCCGATTACTGGACTTGGTCAACATGGTACCTAGACCATTTAGTAATGGATTTCCTCCACCGCCAGCTTATGGTGCTGTACCCCAACTGTATGTGAAGAAAAAGCTTACCAATGGGTTTGACTATAAGGCTGTTCTCGATCAGGCTGTTTCGTTCCAAATTGACTTTTGGATTTTCTTCTGTATAGTTTCCGGAGAAAATAAGATTCACCATGAGGACATAAATCTCTTTACGGTTTCCTACATACTTTCGCATCATTTGCTGGATGTTGTTGTATACATGTTTTCCAGTATTTTAATTGTATGATTCTTCTGTTATTGTTAACTTTTCCTCTTGTTTTTGAACAGAATTTTCCATGTAATACCCTTATTTTTTGTTAATTGTTGCAGCCATCTTCACACTATCCTTGTTGGGTGTGACTAGTACTGTTCTCTGATTTCGTACTATCTTAATGAGATTTTCTAGATTAAGATACCCAAGGCGTGGCAGCTAGGCGTTGGGGACTTACAAATCATGCTTGCACCGTCGTGCCATAGAGCTGCTTCAAGAAGGCCCGTCTGGATAATCGTCTTGGTATCATTGTTTTGCATCTCCTTGATTGGGGCTTACATCTATCGGCCTGGTCACTACTCAGCTTGCTACTTCTTTGCGACGAGTGGTTGCAGCCATTTTAAGGATTGGCTCCCAACGATAGCTACTCGAACGCTCACTGACGATGATCTTGCATCTAAAGCTGTCATTAGGGATATCCTTGCGTTGCCATCAGTTCCCTCTAAGAACCCGAAGATTGCTTTTATGTTTTTGACACCGGAATCGTTGCCATTTGAAAAACTGTGGGAGAAATTTTTTCTGGTATTTCTAACTTGCTTATATTATACATGAAATATCTTTTCTTTCTGGTATTTCTAACAAGCCAGCCCCCATATATATAAGTCTAATAGGATACATCATTATAGAATGATATGTTGACAAATGACATCAGTGAGGAACATGTTAAAGTGTGGCATTCTTTGGATTATGCATTCATAAGAGATTGAAAGCTGGAGCTATGGTTTTGGTGATTTCATTTGTTGTCTGTTGATGTTATTGATGGGCTACTTCCTATATTACTGCAGGTCTTCCATCGCTTGGTTCTCAAAGATGATCAAGACATTACCGCTGTAGCTCTAAACAAGGATAACACGAACCATTTGGTTTCAACAGCAGATAAACAGTTAATAGTTTTCACTCAGTGTAAGTCTTCTCTGATGAGACATATTGTTCTTGGTCTTCAAATTTACTTATCTGAATCAATAATACATGATCTAGTTATAACTTCAGTTTGGACATGGACAATCGTCCTCTAATCTTTTATAGTATTATTGCTTCCTTCCAATTTTCTGGCCGCCAAAGGAAATTTTATTGGAGTGTGGCATTCTTCCCATCGCCTACCACTTTTCGTACTATTTTTCATGTCATATGATTGAGTTCTTTTAAGATATCTTGTAATATAATGGTGTTTGGGTTTTTGTAAGGGGTTCCCACGATTCTTTTTTCCTTCTAATTTATTTAGATTTAATTCTTATACTCCTGGATATGATCACTTGTGTGGGTTTGTCATCTTTCTAATAGATAATCATTAACTGCTTATATGAAGGTACTGTTGGGTTTTGGCCATTTTTCATTGGGAATTTTCGTCCCACATCGGCTAGGTCAAAGGAGCTGTATCTCTATATATTAGCTATGCTATTTTAGAGATGCACATGTGGTGTGGAGGTGCACATGGGTGTGCCATGTGAGGTTATTTTTCAAATGAAAAAAATGCTAAATCAACAATTGAAAGCATTTATGCTTTTTGCTCTTGGAAAATTTATTTCCATTGGAGCTAAGCTCCGTAGGGGCTTAACGACTCGGACTCGGACTCGGACTCGAACACGGACTCGGGCTCATGGGCTCATGAGGTGTAATGTGGCGTTTTGTTGGCGCACTTTGCACTTTGCGCGGCCAGCCCAGGTTGCACGACAAGGTGCGCGCCCAGTGGCGCAACCAGTTGCGCGCACATGTGCCTCAGTGCGCTTTCAGCGCGTGGGGTGCGCGAGGTGCGCAACTTGCTTCAGATCGTGCCTGTGCATGATCTGAGCGGTTACTGCACGTTCGAAGTGGTTTTTACCATGTCCCGAATGTTGTGCTAACCGGGCAGTTGCTACTTGGGCCTATAAAAGGTCTCTTCTCTCTCTCACAGGCAGCAACACAGGCATATACAGAGAGATACAAAAGTTTACAAGTGTTTTTTTTAACACAAGTAAACAGAAGTCCTGAGAGAGAAGAGAAGTGTTGCACCAGCGTTGCTTTTGCACGGGAGTTCGTGTACGATCAGAGGAGTCAGAAGAGCAGGAGTGTTCCAAAGTTCTCCGACGAACTTGCTGGTTCCTGGAAGCTATTCGTGTGGGGCGAATATAGCTTTGAGCAACGGTGATCATTCACTCCAGCAGGATATTCATCCATCAATCGCCTGTCATCTTCTTCGCTGCTGTGGATTACAAAATCTTTTTAGATTCTCGTAATATCGTATGCTGCTGTAACGTGATCTTTTTAGATCTTCGTTACACTGGCGCAACCTTCCTTGAAGTGTTGCGTTGGGACGTTATTTTTACAATTGTTTCATCTTCTCAGTTTTCCATCGAAAAAAATTATGCCCCGGCAATAACAATCTCAAAGCTATATTACTACGATGGAAAACTTTAATGCTTCACTCCTCAATACTGACTTTTGTAAGTTAGAAAAGTTTGATGGAGAGCATTATCAAATCTAAAAGAGGAAGCTTTATCTCACTCTTCAACTTAGAGACGTTGATCACGTGCTTCTTGAAGAGGAACCTACTGTTCCAGATACTGGATCTGCTGCCGCAATCACTGTAGCTACTAAACTTCAGGCCAAGTGAAGAAGGGAGAATAGTATTTGCAGGCTGCTTATCCTGAATGCTATGGAGGATTCCCTAGCTGAATCCTACAGTAAGAAGACTATTGCCAGACACATATGGGAGTCTTTGGAGAAACTGTACGAAGAAGACAAAAACAGGAGCAAGATATTTGTGGTTGAAAAATATCACAAATGGCTCTATGAGGACGAGAAGTCCATGCTGCCGCAGGTGAAGGAATTCCTGAAACTACGACAGAAGCTGGAAGACGAGGCGATGCCCTTCCCCGACAAGTTTGTTGTTGGAGGGATTGTCTCGATGCTCCCCGCTGGGTGGAGCAAGTTCTATGCAAACATGCATAAGAAGAAGCTTGAGATCAGCCTTGAAGATCTCTTGCAGGAAATTTATGTTGAGGACCAGATGAGGGCTCAACTGAAAGTGGACGCACTACAAGAAAAATGATTTTTTCCAACGTTTTATTAGCGTTGGCAAAACTGTGCAAAACGTTGGCATAGGCGTTACCGACGTTTGTTCAACAGTTTTTACAAACGTCATCGTTGCTCTAGTTGGCAATTTACGACATTTACGCAAAATGTTGGCATAGGGTTTAGACGACGTTTATAAACGCCATTAATTGTTCTATAATGATTACCATATTTCCAACAGTTTCTCACAAAAACGTCGTAAAAGAGAACTTTCCAACGTTTTTTGAAACGATGAGTTTTCCCAACCTTTTCCCAAAAACGTCGAATTTTGATTTCCTAACCATTTTAAACAAACGTTAGGTTTTGTATGGCCAACTTTTTTCAAAAACTGTTGGGGTTTTTTTTTTGGAACTAGGTAAATTATTTCTGGAATCGCTCCCACTGGGATTCGAACTCCTGACCACTCGGGTCGCATGCATCTCTCTTAACCACTAGGCTAGAGGTCATTTGCTATATATATATATATATATATATATCCCAACATATTTTTATGTATAAAGCAGACTTTTTTTAATTTAGTCAATGGTTCACCTTAATTTCCATAAACAAAATCTGGCTAATTTATGTAGGATTAGAAAAAAAAATTTCCTTCACACGTCAAATAAGTGTAAATGCCCAAAAAAATGTCAAAGAAATGTCGAAAAGGGTTTCAAAATATGTGACATGCTTCACAAAACGTTGGTATATTGCTCGACGTTTAAAGAAAAACGCAGGTAATTAACAACGTTTGTTTTCAAAATGTTGGTATATTTCTCGACGTTTAAAGACAAACGCAGGTAATTGTCGAATGTTGGTATATTGCTCGACGTTTAAAGAAAAACGCAAGTAATTATCAATGTTTGTTTTAAAAATGCTGGTATATTTCTCGACGTTTAAAGACAAATGAAGGTAATTGTCAACCTTTGTTTAATAACGTTGGTATATTGCTCGACGTTTAAGGGCAAACGCAGGTAATTATCAACGTTTGTTTACAAACATTGGTATATTGTGCGACATTTAAAGACAAATGCCGGTCATGACCAATGTTTTTTTAAATACGTCGTTATATGCTAACTTAGCCAACGTTTACAAAAATGTCGGAGGAATAAACGTTGGAAAAGACCTATTTTCTTGTAGTGACGCACTGTCCAAGCAATTGGCTAACGCCAATATGGTTCATACCAAGGAACCAAGGGAAAAGCAGGCGACTTCCCACAACAAGAAGAAGGACCCTGACAATCTGAAAGTCAAGGGAACTTCTTTCAAGCAAAAGAAGCCAAAGTCTCATTTAGCTTGCTTCAAGTGTGGCAAGAAGGGCTACTTCAAGAGTGAATGCAAAGCAAAGACCAAGCAATCAGAGCAAGGAGAGCCTAGCAAGGTATCTATGATCACTGACGTTGTTGCTATGATTGTGCAGGTTGATGCGGTAGGGACTGACTTTGACTGGTGGGTAGACACTGGAGCTACTTGCCATGTCTGCTCCAGCAAGGAGTGGTTCACCACCTACACGCCTACTTCTGAAGTGGTTATGGTGGCGAACCAGGCACAAGCTGAAGTGCTCGGGATTGGGACGGTGGTATTGAAGCTGACTTCTGGCAAGTCTCTGACGCTTCAAGGCGTGAAGCACGTACCTGCTATTGCCAAGAACCTGATCTCAGGAGGCCTACTCTGCAAAGCAGGCCTTACGATGGACATCAATGCTGGTAAGATGGTGATGTCTATTAAGGGAACATATTTCGGGAAAGCTTTTTATACCGAAAGAATGTTCAAAATTTAGCTTGTAAATTAGTGCAATGTAATTAATGCAATCACTCCTTCTGCTTATACTTTTGAGTTGTGGCATAATAGACTAGGACATGTTCGTTGTAAATGAATAAACAGAATGTCTAGTCTAGGGATTATCTCCAAGTGTGGGGGTAAGGTAGAGAAATGTGAAATTTGTGCTCAAACAAAGATTACAAGGAAATCCTTTCCTCGGGTTAATCGAAGTACAAATCTTCTGGAGTTGGTACACTCCGATATCTGTGACTTCAAACAATTCTCTACAAAGGCCGGGATGAAGTATTTCATAACTTTCATCGATGACTTCTCAAAATATGCGTTCGTCTACTTGTTGAAGGCTAAAGATGAAGCATTCGAGAAGTTCAAAGAGTTCAGGGCCAAAGCTACGCGGCAAACTGGACAACAACTCAAAATAATAAGAAGTGATCGAGGTAGGGAGTACAGGTCTCATGAATTAGCATCGTTCTGCAAAGAGCATAGAATTGTCAATGGGACTACTGCTCCGTACTCTCCTCAATAAAACAGAGTAGCAGAAAGGAAGAACAGAACATTAACAGAAATGATTAACTCAATGCTGTTGATTGCGGGTCTTCCTAAGTGCTACTGGGGAGAAGCTGCATTGACGACCACTTTTATTTTAAATAGAGTGCCTCATGCAACTTCAGACGTTACTCCTCATGAACTCTGGTTCAAGGTCAGACCTAACTTGAATGTCATTCGAGTGTGGGGGTGTCTGGCATATGTCAAGCTTTCAGATCTGAAGATTCAGAAGCTTAGGACAAGGACTACTAAGACGATCTTCTTGGGGTATGCCGAGAAGAGTGATGCTCGGAGATTTTTTGATATTGAGTCAAATCATATCATTGAATCTCGCGACGCAGAATATTTTAAAGACAAATTTGTAAGGCACAAGAATATTGTTTTTGCGAATATACCGGAGAACAATGAGGGTGCGCAGGAAATTGAAGTCTTCAATGAAGATGTGGTCCAAGAAGATGTTGTTGTTGAAACAACGATTGAACCAGAACAAGCTGAGCCTTCAGCTGAGCGTGTGAGGAGGCTGAGGGACTTCGGAAGTGACTTTGTCACCTATCATGTAGAAGCAGATCCGCTTACCTATGATGAAGCGATGAAGACCAGAGATGCAGTTTTCTGGAAGGAGGCGATTGACAATGAAATTGATTCCATCATCTCAAATAACACTTGGGTGTTGGTTGATCTTCCTGAAGGAGAAAAATCCATCAGATGCAAATGGATTTTCAAGAAGAAGATGAAAGCAGACAGAACTATTGACAAATTCAAGGCTAGGTTGGTAGCCAAAGGATTTTCTCAGAAGAAGGGAATTGACTACCTTGACACGTATGCTCCAGTAGCCCGGATGACCACCATCAGAATCTTGATTGCTCTCACAACAATACATAAGATGGTGATACATCAGATAGATGTAAAAATAACTTTTCTAAATGGCGAGATGACCGAAGAGATTTATATGCAACAACCAGAGGGATTTGTCGTCAAGGGTCTTGAAGACAAAGTCTGCAAGTTGGTAAAATCTTTGTACTGTCTTAAACTGGCTCACTACAACAAAAAACCCTTTTAATAACGCTCGACAAGACGTATTGATGACGCCTGATACCTAAGCGTTATCAAAGTTCAAAATACCTTTTTTCTATGACAGTTTTGACTAATTTTGGACTTTTTATAACGTTTATCAAACAAACCGTCATTAATATTTTAGAGCGGTGGCAAACTTGTAATTAATAAACTTCCAACAAAACCCTTCACACCCGATCTTTTCCAGAGCTTCCCTCCTTTCCCATCCCCCTTATTCTTCATACTTCTTCTCAATTTTTTTCCTCCATAATAAAATTAGGGTTAGGGTTTGGGTCATGGTGGAAGAGGGGGCTCTGGCGAGGGCGTTCGTGGGGTGGGAGGAGGTGGTGGTGTCGAACGACAAGGGGAGGAGGGTGGTGAACTACTTCGTGAAGGACTCGGAGGGGAGGAGGGACCTGGCGGTGGTCGGGGGGGAGAAGAGCGCCAGGCACATGACATACGTGGTCAGCAGCCAGTTCTTCCGCTTGGCCCTCGTGTGGAGGAGGTCTTCGTCGTCGGAGGCGGCGCTTGTGGATGTTGGGTTTGGGTGCCTCAAGTGAAAGTCCAGGCGGGAGGTCGTTCATTGGCTCTCCAAAATCGTTAAAGGTGAGTCAAAAATTTCTCTTTTTTTGATTTTTTTTTGGGATTTTTGGACGTGATTCTGTAGAAAGATTGGTTTTTTATTTGGTTTAGTTGATTGATTAGGTAGAAAACCGGGTAGGGGGAGGGATTAGGGTTTGGAGGGCCGAAAAATTTAGGGTTTAATGTGGATCTGTAGTCGTCCTCTACGACCGTCTCGTCTCCAACGAGGTCCTCTCGCTCGTCGGGGGCAGCGCCAGAATGCTCTATGACGGGAAGACCGTTGGGTACCACAACAGAACCCAGGACGAGATCCACCGCCTCCTCCTCGCCTTCGTCGAGGCAGGTGCCAACGTCGTCAGGCTCAAAGGAGGGGACCCTCTGGTAAATATTCCATTCCGTTCCGTTCCATTGCTTTATATCTCTGATTTTGGTGGGCGTGTCCTATTGCATTCTGAACTGTCTGATAAGTGTCCAATTTCGACTTAGAAATTTTGATTAAGCGGGCACTCGGGTTGTCCAAATGAATTATCGAAGTTTTGCATGCTAAAGGATTAGAGTATTTGCATGATAAAGCCAGACCTCCGGTTATTTACCGTGACTTGAAATGCTCAAATATCTTACTCAGAGAGGGATATCATCCCAAGTTATCGGACTTTGGATTGGCAAAGCTTGGTCCTGTTGGTGATAATACTCATGTATCAACAAGAGTAATGGGCACTTACGGATATTGTGCACCTGAGTATGCAATGACCTTGCTTCCCAGAATTACAGATATTCTTGTGTGCTGTTATTTTTCTTTGTCATTGTATTTCATGTCATCTGACCAATGTCTATGTGACTATACAGTATTCAGTTAGTAAGAGGATCAGATATGGTTTGTTGAAAATAACTTTATTTGTTTTGGATTTAGGTTCCATTTAAATGCATTATACTGGCTGTCTAATTGCCCTTCCACATTAGGTTGGAAGGATACTGAGAGTGGACAAAGGATGATCCCCGTACCCCCTGGTTTATTCTTTCGGCATGTTGGGCCTAGGCGAGTTTTATGCATCCTATATCCACACGTTCATTTACTATTTAGCTGAATTGGATACTTTCGAAGATCAACTATAGTTCAAAATACTACATTCAAACCTTGAGATGCTTCATCAAATATAGGTGCAATATTAAGAATAACACTTGATGTAATTTATTGCAGCTTATACCTTTAAATCATTTTTTCAAAGAAAATATTGTTTGATTGAAAGCATTGGAGGTTTTTTGTAAGTATGTATGGTTGAATTCCTTTTCGTTTTGTCAATAGATGGTCCATTTTATTGTATGCTCCATTAACCAAAAAGGAACTCAATCCTGTACTGTGCATAATATGTTTGTTTCCTTCAAACTTAATTTAGCTAATTATTTGGCTTATATAAGTTGGAAAACTTTCATTATCTGCAGCCATTTCATCCTTTATATTGGTGTTTTGCATATGTATTCTTTGCCACTACAGGTCAGGTCCTTATTTGAATTGTTCTTCAGTTTTCACATTATTTATATTTCTGTTTCCATTTCAGACTGCATCATCACTACACCTGATAAGAATTGATAACTGTGATGTAGCTGATGCTAGTGAAAGACTACTACAGGTTATATCACATGGATTCATAAGGAGAAGGAAAAAAACTGTTAGCAAATTGTTCTTTATACAATCACGGAAGAGAAGTTCCCATCTCATCTTTAGTTATATTGTTTAAATTCTTGTTAGGTACCTTGCGGAGTTCCAGAAAGGTGCTGAGAGAAAAGAGACAGCTGATAGCACTCTAGTGGCATACAAATCTGCTCAGGTCGACCCTTAATTATATTGATTTCTTCCTTTTTGCCACATAACATTCCTTTTTATATGTTGCAGATATATTTATACTTTGAACATGGATCCTGACCTTCCAGTTTCTTTTTTAAATTCTGCAACCGTTACACCATGTTAATTTAGGAATTTTTTGTTGTTGTTGTCTTGGTGTTAACAAGGGAGTAATCTAACTATCAGATTTTGTCATCAATATTATTTATCTGCTTTGGCCATTCTTTTCGGTCTGAGAATTAAGAACATTTCTTATTATATTTTGGTTTACCATAGTTGTCCTATATTTGGCCTAAAATTTGGACTGTTTGTTTGATGTGTAGGACATTGCACTTGCTGATCTGACCCCAACTCATCCGATAAGGCTCGGCCTGGCGCTCAACTTTTCAGTGTTCTACTATGAGATTTTGAACTCGCCAGACCTTGCGTGCAAGCTTGCAAAGCAGGTTCGTTTCTGCATCTGGTTTGGTTTACATAATACATATAGAATTAATTGATTTTTGAGTTGACAATAAAAGTTTAACCAGAATTACAGTATGGTGTACCTTGTAAGTATAGATTGTTTTATAATGCCTATTTTTAAAAAAAAAATATCCTTGGTAAACATTATCAGAGTGAATAAGAATATTCATAGATGTTACAGTTTTATAAAGTGGGGATGCTGTGATACAGTTGTCGTGTCATGTTATGTCTATGTCAAGCATGTATTGGAAGCAACATGAACACACCAAATATACATGGGCATGGCAATATGGATTTAATTATTTGACCATGTCAGTATCATATATACCATTGTGTCTGATCATGCAACAAAAAAATGCTTTTACCATATGCAGTGAAATCTCTATTACCAATTTAATGATATTTTTTATTTTAGTAAACAGAAATGATGCAGGATAGATAATTTAACCGTGTCACTAAAATATTTTTTTTTGTTAATTTGCAGGTCCTCTTCTCCTTTTAAAGTTTGAAAAATGTGTACAAGTCCTTCGTTTCTTGTAATTTTTACATTATATTACAAAGTATATTGAACCTTGTTTTTATCTTTTTCAGGGTTTTGCTACATGTTCTGTGGACAGTTTTGATGTGGCCAAGTTTTGATGTAGACAATTTTGGTAGTTGTAAATGTATATATGTATTTGGATATTCTATTTTGAGAATGTAATGAAGATGTTGATATGTACTCTATTTTGAGAAATATAATAAAGATGGTGATAT
The DNA here is from genome assembly GCA_029216955.1 of Iris pallida. Taxonomy (NCBI): domain Eukaryota; kingdom Viridiplantae; phylum Streptophyta; class Magnoliopsida; order Asparagales; family Iridaceae; genus Iris; species Iris pallida. The sequence continues at coordinate 19,420,600 of JANAVB010025196.1, forward strand.
ATAATGTTAAGTTTTTGGAATGTAATATATACTGTGCAGTATAGAGCATTATAAATATGCTAATTTGAATAATATAAAGTGTTATAAATGTGCTGCATTGAGCCTATACATATTATCTATTCATGACGTTTTAAAATTGTTCTGAATTGTGCACTATATATTAACTATTCATAACGCTTTTATAGAGACTATTTATGACGGTTATTTTATGACGCTTTTAAAAAATATTTATAACACCCGTTTTCATAACGGTTGCTTTGAAAAAAAAATGTCATGGTTTGTCATTAATGACGCTTTTTAGCCGTCATTAAAAGGGTTTTTTTGTTGTAGTGGCTCCCAAGATGTGGCATGAGAAATTTGACAAAGTTATAAGGTCAAATGGCTACATGGTCAGCGAGATGGATGATCACTCGTTATGGGTATCGAGATCTTCCAGGGATCGATACGCCGTACAGGTGTGATCTGAAGCTGAAGCCTAATTCAGGGGAAAGCGTCAGGCAGCTGGAGTATGCAAGCGTAATCGGGAGTTTGATGTATGCTACTACTGCCACAAGGCCTGACATAGCTTTCGACGTGGGAATACTGAGTCGTTTCACGAGCAACCCAGGTATTGAACACTAGAAAGCTGTGAAACGGGTTATGAGATATCTCAAGAAGACTCAGACATATGTACTGTACTACAGCGAATATCCGCCGGTAGTGGAAGGCTTCAGTGATGCCAACTGGTGCTCAGAGGTGGAGAGCGAGAGGTCCACAGGTGGGTTCATTTTTACTATGGATGGAGCTGCTATATCGTGGAAGTCGAAGAAGCAGACTATGCTCTCGCGGTCATCCATGGAATCTAAGTTCTTTGTACTTGATACCATAGCTGAGGAAGCAGAATGGCTTCGGGAGCTCATGTATGATCTTCCAGTGGTTGGGGCACAAATACCGGCGATACCGATATACTGCGACAACTAGGCGACTGCGGCGGTGGCATCAAATGACCTCTTCAACGAAAAGAAGAAGACTGTACGGTTGAAGCACAGGGCAGTACACGATCTTATCAAGAGAGGTGTTATTGCAGTAATTGATGTTCAGAGTCAGGAGAACCTGGCGGATCCGTTCACCAAGGACCTCAAGTGCCAGCTGGTTGATGGCACAGCTTGTAAAATGGGCTTGAAGGCATTCTGATATTTTATTATTGTATTCCTACCATAAAGTTTTATGCTATTTAGTTTATAGAGAAATCTACTAGGCATCTTTGTAATGCCTGTGGTCCGTATTACGTATTTCTGGAATACGTGTACGTATTTTATTCTGTATTGCATGATTCCTTGTTTAGCTTGCATCTTGGCTTGGTTATTTCTTGGCTTGGTTCGGCTTGGCTCGGTTTTCTTTGGTTCAATATGAACCAATGTGAACCCCTACCTACCACCACCATTGTATTTATTATCTCTCTATTCTCTCTCTTCATTAATCATCTTCTTCTTCTCCATTACTTCCTTACCTACCAGAGAGAGAAGAGAGAGGTCTAGACAAGTGCAACTTACTTCATGGAGGAACTCTAATTTTATTGCTCCATTCTCTTCTTTACTACATTATAAAATACTTTAGTACTTGGCTTTTCTAATTTCCATGGCTAGATTCTTGTAGATCTAAGTTTGCATTATTTTTGGATTCCTGGGTTTTGATCTAGTTAATATTGTTATTTTTAAGTTTTGATGGTTCCATGTTGTAGAGAATATCGTTCTACCCCATTTTGACCTATAGAAGTTCGGATTTAGGCTCCGGATGATGGAGTTATGGAGCTTGAGGACTTGGCTCTCATGGTGTTCTTCTTCTCTGAAATTTTGGAGAAGATGAACAGTGCTTACTTGACCGCATGAATATTCATGCGGCAAGTGTTTTCTTCAGCTGCATGGCTGGAAGTACTTGAGCCGCATGAGGGCCGAACTCATCTGGCCGCATAACTCGTTCAATTCCCAGCCGCATAAGTTCTGAACTCTGAAGCCGCATGCGCCATTCCCGCTGGCCGCATGAGACTTGCTTGACCCAGCTGCATGAGGACTTCACCCTGAGCCGCATGAACTCAACACTCGCGAGCCGCATATGCACACTTGCTCCCAGCCGCATAGGCGTTGCTCCCCGCAGCCGCATGAGTACTCTTCCCTTCTGAGCCGCATATGGTTCCCTTTCCAAGCAGACGCATGGGTTGCTTCTTCTCGAGCCGCATGGAACCACACTCCCCCCCCGGCCGCATGTACCTGATTGACCAGCTAGCCGCATAAGACCCATTCCCCCAGCCGCATGAGTTTTCTATCTTCCTGACCGCATGCGCCCCCTTGTCTTAGCCGCATGGGATCCAGTGACCCTGGCTGCATGCGCTCTCTTCCTGACCGCATATGACTTAGCCGCATGGCTCTTCTATAGCCCTAAATATTGACCCGTAGTGGTGTACTTTTGACAAGAAAACCTGACATGACCTGATAGTGGCCCGTCGTGGTGCACTCCTGATAAGAACACTTGACATGATAAACCCGGCATAATTATCTTGAATAGCTGTTGCGACGGCTACCTGACATGACATGACCTGACAAGAATGAACATCCTGGACACCGTGGGCGATTGTGCTTGTACAAATAATCCTGTCCTGTCTTGCATCATGTCTAGGAGGGGACTCCTGAGTACCACGGTCAGGAGTACCTACTGAAATGGACTAAGGCTAATACCTAGATTAATACAGTAATCATGAAGAGATCTTCCAGCTACATGTAATCCCGTTACCTGGGCGCGCTTGGGATCTGTAGCCTGCCGTCGAGTAGGGCACATTTCCAGCACACTGTCATGTGTTGCACCCTTCAAGCTACCTAAGGGTACACGTGTTTCCTGGACAGTGTACCCACCTGAATTCAACCCCTAATTTCGACCTGGGTAACCTGAATGGTCTGCAGGGCTTGTGGCTGTGGAGTAATCTCACTGCATCTTGTTAGTAATTAGGCTTGTGATAACCCTAGCTAGTTAAAGTATCAAGCCGTAATTCTTGCTTGGCCGTGAAATGATTGGATGGAGTCTAACCAGTCTAGTCTTGCCCTGATCCTGTTCCAGATTATTGAAGGACCAGAATGCTTGTATTTATTTTGTCGATAAATGGTGAGAATTCCAAGTTCTGTTCAGACGAAGGGTTACAATCCCGGTCCTTGTTTGGTTTACGGGTTGTAACCTGGTTATCTAAATAGTTCCATGGTTATCTCGTCGTATATCATGCTGATGTATTTTTCTTATTTCCAGTTCTTACTTTTATTTTTACTCTTGTGCTGATTGCTGGTTTTAGTTCCTAAGCGAAGCTTCCTTTGTGGCACTTGCTCTTTCTGGGATCTGACCCAGCTGGTTTTTTGTGGCCAGATTTTGGAGCAGCTCCAGAGGATCTACCGACTATCCAGCCCGATGGTGGCGACTAGACGTAACCTGGGCAACGAGTGGGTCTATTTTTTTTGCTCTCCCACTCTATTGTAAAAATATTCTTTTGAGGCATTTAGCCGACGAGCACCTGTTTAGCTCGATTGTATTTACTTACTATCTGCCTACGGGCTGTAACATGATTGACAGATCCTAGGGTTGATCATGTATGACTAAACTCTTGCTAGTCCTAACATTTTGTAACGACTAGCTTCATGATCAGCTGAATATGTAACGTTTGGGACGCCTTACTATTGTATATTTAATGATCATATATCTTGTAACTTTTACTTAATTGCTTATGATTGGGACAATAGGCTTGCTCATGACCTTAAGAGACTATTGGCTTGTAGTAAACCCTCATGTATCTAGACAACCGTGACCGTATAGCGAGATGTAATCCATTTCATATACGTACCTGGCTATGTCTGCCCCCGCTCTCCAGTATTCTGGTTCTGGGGCGTGACATAGTTTAAGTGGTGGCCCATGCAGGTCTTGTAAGTCAAGATATGTGAGGGTTTACCGGATAGATATCTCAATCAGTATTCGTCCTTGATCTCTGCTCGTATCTCCTGAATCCCTGGATTCTTGTCCTGATCATATGCTTGTATCGTTGATCTGTCCTGGTCCTTCCTTATTGTTTCCCCATGTCGTCTTCTTCAGCGGCATTGTTCGTGGTCCTGCCGATCAGCAAGGCGGAGCACCTTCCGTGGACCAGCAGCAACCCGGAGATCAAGCCCAGCATTTCGGAGTAGCCTCCAGAGTCGAGCCTATTGGAGAAGAGCCCCCAGTTCAGCCAGTTCAGCCTGCCGAACCTGATGACGGCACTTTGGTAGGTCTCGTCAGGACCTTGATAGCTTCCCCAGATCGTCGTGGAGATGCCTTGCAACAAGCAGTGGCGGATGCTCTGGCCAGAGGCGGTCATCCAGGGAACAGCGCGGCCAACAGCTTCAAGCACTTGAACCCTCCCTTCTTCGATGGTAGTGAAGATGCTATCGCAGCAGATGCTTGGCTTCAGGACACTGAGGTGATTCTCGAGGCAGCCAGGACCCCAGAGAACGAGAAGGTGGCCGTTGTGCGCCTGCAGTTGTTAGATCTTGCCCGCAGCTGGTGGGCAGCTCAGGCCATTGAATTAGCAGCACCCATTGCTTGGGCAGTATTCAGAGAGAGATTCCAGACCAAGTATTTCGATGCTGTAGCCCGATATGATCTACAGACCCGGTTCACTAATCTGAAGTAAGGAGGCAGGACGGTCGACGGATATGCGGCCGAGTTTTCCAGACTTAGTCGGTTTGCTCCCACCTTGGTGGCAACCGAGTATGATAGAGCCCAGCGGTTCCAGCAGGGGCTTTACCTGGAGATCTTGTTGGCAGTCGAGCAGTTTGAGCATCAGACTTTTGATGCAGTCTTGAGAGCAGCCCGGAGGCATGAGTATACCTCCCAGAGGATTGTGGATAGGACCGGAGGTCGGAAGAGATCTCACTGCCAGATGAATCAGTCTTCAGTACCAGCCCCGGCAGCCAGAGCTTTGACTATTGGAGCTCCGAGGCGGGCGGCCTCAGTAACGTCGGTTCAGCATTCAACTCCGACGCACCCTCAGCAGCAGCAGAAGCAGAAGCAGTCTTCCGCAGTGGGATGTTCTCATTGTGGGAAGCCAGGCCATGTAGTGGCAGAATGTCGCAGGGTACAGGGATTATGTCTGGCTTGTGGAGCACCAGACCATAGGGTTGGATCCTGCCCGAATAGGGGTGGTTCATCATCGTCCAACCTTTCTAGCTCTTCGGTGAGAGGACCAGTACCGGTCCAGCAGCAACAGCAGCAGCAGTACCCATTGTCGAGGCCCTTGCCGCCTCAGTCCTAGATGTTCCAGCAGCAGAACCTCCAGCAGCATGCACAAGCCCAAGCCTTGAGTCAGAGCAGGCAGCGAGGATTCCAGCAGAGGGGACCAGCACCCCGAGGGCACGGTCAGGCTATGGTGATGACCGCAGAGGAAGGATTGGCACCAGGAGAGGTAGTGGCAGGTACTATTCTCGTCAACTCCTTTCCAGCTTCAGCTTTATTTGATTCTGGTGTATCGTATTCGTTTATGTCTGCACGATTCGCGACACGGGTAGGATTGGAGCCCGAGTCATTATCAGTAAGGCTCAATATACTTACTGGTAACGGACTTGTGGGAGTAGATAGAGTATTTTCCTCGTGTCGGATCGTAGCTGGCGGTAGAGAATTCCCCGCTAGATTGATAGAATTCTCGATGGCCGATTATGATGTGGTCCTAGGGATGGATTGGTTGAGGAACCAGTATGCTAGAATAGACTGCCACATTGGTAGGGTTATTTTTAGCATTCTAGGCGAGCCAGAGTTTTCCTTTTCCAGAGGAGCGGTTGAGGCTTCTCCTCCGATATTGCGGATGGCAGTAGCAGCAGTGCAGTTGCCCAGGATAGTGGATGAGTTTCCAGATATTTTCCCAGAAGAGCTACTAGGTATGCCTCAAGAGCGGGAGATCGAGTTTACTATTGACTTGATTCCCGGGACAGCCCCAGTGTCAGAGAGAGTCTACAAGATGGCGCCATCAGAGTTGGAGATATTGTACAAGATGATTGAAGAACTTCGAGCCAAGGGATTCATTCGTGCTAGTGGATCGCCTTGGGGAGCCCCGATGCTTCTTGTGAAAAAGAAGGATGGTACGTCTAGGCTATGTGTTGATTATCGTACCTTGAATTCGGTGACAATCAAGAACAGATACCCTCTTCCGAGAATACATGATTTGTTTGATCAACTCAAGGGGACTTCAGTATTCTCGAAGATTGATTTGCGCTCAGGTTATCATCAGATCAGAGTCAAAGAGCAAGACATCCCGAAGACAGCTTTTAGATCGAGATATGGGCATTGGGAGTTCCTTGTTATGCCTTTTGGAGCAACCAATGCGCCGGCAGTATTCATGGACCTCATGAATCGTATTTTCATGCCTTACTTAGATTAGTTCGTGATCGTGTTCCTAGATGACATCCTGGTCTACAGCAAGAGTGAGGCGGAGCATGAGCAGCATCTCCGTGTGGTTCTTCAGACTCTCAGGGAGCACCAGTTATATGCCAAGTTCAGTAAATGCGAGTTCTGGCTCGATCGCATTTCGTACCTGGGTCATATCATCACTCGAGGAGGAGCAGAAGTGGATCCCCAGAAGATTGTGGCTATTGAGTCATGGCCAGTGCCCAGCACAGTTGCAGAGGTTCGTAGTTTTCTTGGATTGGCCGGCTACTACCGGCGGTTTATTTCAGATTTTGTTCGAATTTCAGCGCCATTGACGCAGTTGACCCGCAAGGATGCACAGTTTGCTTGGACGGCAGAGTGTCAGAGTTCTTTTGAGCAGTTGAAGCGAGGCCTGATAACAGCTCCTATTCTCACGCTACCAGATGGAACCGGAGGATTCTCAGTGTATTGTGATGCTTCGGGCAGAGGTTTAGGATGTGTTCTGATGCAGCATGGAAAGGTAATAGCTTATGTGTCACGACAACTTCGTGATTATGAGAAGAATTACCCAACCCATGACTTGGAGCTGGCAGCAGTGGTGTTTGCACTTAAGTTGTGGAGGCACTACTTGTATGGAGACAGGGTGGAGATTTTCACCGACCACAAGAGCCTGAAGTATGTTTTCACTCAGAAGGATCTTAACATGCGTCAGAGGAGATGGCTAGAGCTACTTGTGGATTATGATGTCAACCTGCAGTATCATCCTGGGAAGGCCAATGTTGTTGCGGATGCATTGAGCAGGAGAGCCGGAGTTTATTTCCTAACAGCGCAACCAGAGCTGTTAGTAGATCTTCAGAAGATGGGTATTGAAGTTGTTCTCCCTTCCAGTGTGGCATTGATGGCCAGTATGCAAGTTCAATCTACTATAGTCGAGAGGATCCGGATGGCGCAGTCGGCAGATTCCAAGCTTCAGCGACTCAAAGCAGAGTGTGAGGCAGGACGAAGACCAAGTTATGCATTCATGAGGACGGTACACTTCGACATGGGAAGCGTCTTTGTGTACCCAGTGGAGATATTCAGCAGGAGATCATGTCAGAGGCGTACAGTTCTCAGTATTCCATCCATCCTGGCAGTACGAAGATGTACCGTGATATCCGGCAGCATTTCTGGTGGAATGGCATGAAGCGGGAGATAGCTCGGTTTGTCTCTCCGTGTTTGGTTTGTCAACAGGTTAAGGCTGAACATCAGAGACCGGCTAGACTTCTTCAGCCCTTGCCGATTCCAGAATGGAAGTGGGAGCATGTGACCATGGATTTCATGACCGGATTACCTAGATCCCCAGCTTGTAGAGATGCTATCTAGGTTATAGTTGATCAGCTCACGAAAGTGGCTCACTTTCTTCCATTCAGAGTTGGTCAGTCGACGGCTCAGCTAGCAGAGATGTACCTCAGGCAGATTGTCAGGTTGCACGGTGTGCCAGTCAGTATCACCTCGGACCGAGATTCCAGATTTACGTCACACTTTTGGCGTAGCTTGCAAGAGAGTTTGGGAACTCGTCTCCAGTTCAGTTCAGCATATCACCCGCAGACAGATGGCCAGTCGGAGCGCACGATCCAGACTCTTGAAGACATGTTGCGGTCTTGCACACTTGACTTCGGTGGTTCGTAGGAAGATCACTTGCACCTGGTGGAATTCTCGTACAACAACAGTTTCCAGGCCAGTATCCAGATGGCACCGTTCGAGGCACTGTATGGTAGGAAGTGCAGATCCCAGCTAGCTTGGGACGATGTCGGAGAGAGACAGATGCTCGGTCCGGAAATGATCGCTCAGATAGTTGAAGTGGTCAGAAGAGTTCGAGATCATCTTCGAGTTGCCCAAGATCGCCAGCGCCATTGGGCCGATTCTCATCGGCGTCCTCTCGAGTTTTCGGTCGACGATCATGTATTTCTGAGGATTTCGCCTAACCGTGGCGTCATTCATTTCGGCGTACGGGAAAAGCTTAGTCCTAGGTATATAGGACCGTTTGATATTCTGGAGCGAGTAGGAGATGTGTCCTATCGTCTCGCTCTTCCGCCGTCGCTAAGCGAGGTGCATGACGTGTTCCATGTATCCCAATTACGACGGTATATTCCAGACCCGAGCCACATCCTGGATCATTCGGAATTGGTTGTTGGTACCAACCTTTCGTATGAGGAGAGGCCCGTGTCTATATTGGACCGGAGAGAGAAGATCCTCAAGAACAAGACTATCAAGTTAGTCCGAGTTGCTTGGGGTTATCACTCTTTGGGGGAGTCAACGTGGGAGCGTGAGGATGATATCCGATCGCGATATCCCGACTTGTTTGACTCGTGAGGTATAATATCTTTCTTATGCCTCATACCTTCGATTCCTTGCTTGCATGAGTGATTGTCTGCCTAGTTATAGCTTGCATGTGATTAATGTAGCTTGTCATTGCTCCTCTAGCCTCTTGATTAAATTCCGAGGACGGAATTCTTTTAAGGTGGGTAGAGTTGTAATGCCTGTGGTCCGTATTACGTATTTCTGGAATACGTGTACGTATTTTATTCTGTATTGTATGATTCCTTGTTTAGCTTGCATTTTAGCTTGGTTATTTCTTGGCTTGGTTCGGCTTGGCTCGGTTTTCTTTGGTTCAATATGAACCAATGTGAACCCCTACCTACCACCGCCATTGTATTTATTATCTCTCTATTCTCTCTCTTCATTAATTATCTTCTTCTTCCCCATTACTTCCTTACCTACCAGAGAGAGAAGAGAGAGGTCTAGGCAAGTGCAACTTGCTTCATGGAGGAACTCTGATTTTATTGCTCCATTCTCTTCTTTACTACATTATAAAACACTTTAGTACTTGGCTTTTCTAATTTCCATTGCTAGATTCTTGTAGATCTAAGTTTGCATTATTTTCGGATTCCTGGGTTTTGATCTAGTTAACATTGTTATTTTTAACTTTTGATGGTTCCATGTTGTAGAGAATCTCGTTCTACACCATTTTGACCTATGGAAGTTCGGATATAGGCTCCGGATGATGGAGTTATGGAGCTTGAGGACTTGGCTCTCATGGTGTTCTTCTTCTCTGAAATTTTGGAGAAGATGAACAGTGCTTGACTTGACCGCATGAATATTCATGCGGCAAGTATTCTCTTCAGCCGCATGGCTGGAAGAACTTGAGCCGCATGAGGGCCGAACTCATCTGGCCGCATAACTCGCTCAATTCCCAGCCGCATAAGTTCTGAACTCTGCAGCCGCATGCGCCATTCCCGCTGGCCGCATGAGACTTGCTTGACCCAGCCGCATGAGGACTTCACCCTGAGCCGCATGAACTCAACACTCGCGAGCCGCATATGCACACTTGCTCCCAGCCGCATAGGCGTTGCTCCCCGCAGCCGCATGAGTACTCTTCCCTTCTGAGCCGCATATGGTTCCCTTCCCCCGCAGCCGCATGGGTTGCTTCTTCTCGAGCCGCATGGAACCACACTCCCCCCCGGCCGCATGTACCTGATTGACCAGCTAGCCGCATAAGACCCATTCCCCCAGCCGCATGAGTTTCCTATCTTCCTGACCGCATTCGCCCCCTTGTCTTAGCCGCATGGGATCCAGTGACCCTGGCCGCATGCGCTCTCTTCCTGACCGCATATGACTTAGCCTCATGGCTCTTCTATAGCCCTAAATATTGATATTTTATTAGATATTTTACGTCCATTTTATATCCTTACGCCTTTTGTCATGAACTTGATAATCATGGATTTGTTTAATATGTTTGGAAATGAAACCTGAGCATGACACGATAGTGACCCGTAGTGGTGCACTTTTGACAAGAAAACCTGACATGACCTGATAGTGGCCCGTCGTGGCGCACTCCTGACAAGAACACTTGACATGATAAACCCGGCATAATTATCTTGAACAGCTGTTGCGACGGCTACCTGACATGACATGACCTGACAAGAATGAACATCCTGGACACCGTGGGCGATTGTGCTTGTACAAATAATCCTGTCCTGTCTTGCATCATGTCTAGGAGGGGACTCCTGAGTACCACGGTCAGGAGTACCTACTGAAATGGACTAAGGCTAATACCTAGATTAATACAGTAATCATGAAGAGATCTTCCAGCTACAGGCAATTCCGTTACCTGGGCACGCTTGGGATCTGTAGCCTGCCATCGAGTAGGGCACATTTCCAGCACACTGTCATGTGTTGCACCCTTCAAGCTACCTAAGGGTACACGCGTTTCCTGGACGGTGTATCCACCTGAATTCAACCCCTAATTTTGACCTGGGTAACCTGGGTGGTCTGCAGGATTTGTGGCTGTGGAGTAATCTCACTGCATCTTGTTAGTAATTAGGCTTGTGATAACCCTAGCTAGTTAAAGTATCAAGCCGTAATTCTTGTTTGGCCGTGAAATGATTGGATGGAGTCTAACCAGTCTAGTCTTGCCCTGATCCTGTTCCAGATTATTGAAGGACCAGAATGCTTGTATTTATTTTGCCGATAAATGGTGAGAATTCCAAGTTCTGTTCAGACGAAGGGTTACAACCCCGGTCCTTGTTTGGTTTACGGGTTGTAACCTGGTTATCTGAATAGTTCCATGGTTATCTCGTCGTATATCATCCTGATGTATTTTTCTTATTTCCAGTTCTTACTTTTATTTTTACTCTTGTGTTGATTGCTGGTTTTAGTTCCTAAGTGAAGCTTCCTTTGTAGCACTTGCTCTTTCTGGGATCTGACCCAGCTGGTTTTGTGTGGCCAGATTTCGGAGCAGCTCCAGAGGATCTGCCGACTATCCAGCCCGATGGTGGCGACTAGACGTAACCCGGGCAACGAGTGGGTCTATTTTTTTTGCTCTCCCACTCTATTGTAAAAATATTCTTTTGAGGCGTTTAGCCGACGAGCACCTGTTTAGCTCGATTGTATTTACTTACTGTCTGCCTATGGGCTGTAACATGATTGACAGATCCTAGGGTTGATCATGTATGACTAAACTCTTGCTAGTCCTAACATTTTGTAACGACTAGCTTCATGATCAGCTGAATATGTAACGTTTGGGACGCCTTGCTATTGTATATTTAATGATCATACATCTTGTAACTTTTACTTAATTGCTTATGATTAGGACAATAGGCTTGTTCATGACCTTAAGAGACTATTGGCTTGTAGTAAACCCTCATGTATCTAGACAGCCGTGACCGTATAGCGAGATGCAATCCATTTCATATACGTAGCTGGCTATGTCTGCCCCCGCTCTCCAGTATTCTGGTTCTGGGGCGTGACAATCTTGCTTTTGGTTCAAGGAAGGACCACTAATTGGAAGAATATCAGGAACGGTGGGTACATGTTCTATTGGGCATGGAGAGGTTATGGACCTACAACCACTGTTGTCTACTGTTGTTTTCTGCAGAAAACGGATCCTGTGGGAAGGTTGGCTTAAATGCCTTAATGAGTTCTCAGACAGAGTGAATGCCTGGTGTGCTTTACAGGAAGCACGGTAGAACAACACTACAAGTTATGAAACTCCATGCTACTGTGGGGTGACTCCACCATGAGGTTCCCAGACATGGGGTAATGCCTCGGCTTTGCTAGCCAAGTCACAGCGGTGTAGCACCACAATTAGGCAGTTAGCCTAATGATGTACGTTAAAATAAAGAGGGGTGTAGTCAGCACTACAAAGATGAGGAGTTTCTCATGTTACAGTAGCATGACACCACGATGAGGTACCCGGTTAGGGATAAAGCCTTGGCCTTGTAAGCCATGTTGTTGCGGCATAACACCGCAAGGGAGCCTAAGACTTCATGCTGGGTAGTTTGGCACTACAAAGAGGCGGTGGCCTCATGCTATAGTAGTATGACACTACGATGAGGTTCCCGTTACGGGGTAAGGCCTCGGCTTTAAACCATGTCATAGCAGCGTAGCACCGCAAGGGAAGCGCAAAGCGCTTCATGCCACGTCTCTTTATAATGAACTCACCTATAGTGTATGGACAAAGAGATCTTAGGTCGTCTCTTGAGGGTAAACTTGTATACGCCCAAAAAATATACATTGAAACCAGGCTGGCACAGGGCCTTTAATGTGTAGCCAGAAGCATATGTGACTACCTTATGTGAGTGGGAAGAATTTCAACTATGGTGCAGAATTCAAGGCTTAGTCCATTCTTGTATTATAGTCTGTTGTTTGACCCATCCAGGAAGATTCAAGTCGTCAGCGACATCTCTCCTAATGCATGATGGACAGTTACTGTAGGGAACACTTATACCCATATATAGAGATATGTGGAGGATTGTTGGGTTTTGGCCTTTTTTCATTGGGAATTTTAGTCCCACATCGGCTAGGCCAAAGGAGTTGTATCTCTATATATTAAATATGCTATTTTAGAGATGCACATGTGGTGTGGAGGTGCACATGGGTGTGCCATGTGGGGTTATTTTTCTAATAGGAAAAAGGCTAAATCAACAATTGAAAGCATTCATGCTTTTTGCTCTTGGAAAATTTATTTTCATTGGAGCTAAGCCCCGTAGGGGCTTAGCGACTCGGACTCGGACACAGACTCGGGCTCATGGGCTCATGAGACAAAATGTGGCATTTTGTTGGTGTACTTTGCACTTAGCACGTCAGCATCGTCGTAAGGTGCATAGTGCGCTTCAGTTGTGCTCGTTGCGCGAGCCACTTGCGTGGCCAGGTACGCTGCCAGGTTGCGCTGCCGGGTTGCGCGGCCTAGGTTGCGTGGCCCAGGTTGCACGACCAGGTGCACGCCCAGTGGCGCAACCAATTGCACACACAAGTGGTTCAGTGCACGTTCAGTGTGCGGGGTGCACGAGGTGCGCAACTTGCTTCAGATCGTGCCTGTGCATGATCTGAGCGGTTACTGCACTTTCGGAGTGGTTTTTACCACGACCCGAATGTTGTGCTAACCGAGCAGTTGCTACTCTGGCCTATAAAAGATCTCTTCTCTCACACAAGCAGCAACACATGCATATATAGAGAGTTACGAAAGTTTACAAGTGTTTTTTTAACACAAGTAAACAGAAGTCCTGAGAGAGAATAGAAGTGTTGCACCAGCATTACTTTTGCACGGGAGTCCGTGTACGTTTCGAGGAGTCAGAAGAGCAGGAGTATTCCAAAGTTCTTCGACGAACTTGCTGGTTCCTGGAAGCCATTCGTGTGGGACGAATATAGCTTTGAGCAACGGTGATCATTCACCCCAGCAGGATATTCATCCATCAATCACCTGTCATCTTCTTCGCTGCTGTGGATTATAAAATCTTTTTAGATTCTTGTAATATTGTATACTGCTGTAATGAGATCTTTTTAGATCTTCGTTACACTTGCGCAACCTTTCTTGAAGTGTTGCGTTGGGACGTTGTTTTTACAATTGTTTCATCTTCTCTGTTTTTCATCGAAAAAAAATTATGCCCCGGCAATAACAGGTACTTGCCAAACTTTTACATCTTGTTAAAAAATTGAAGCTAAATCAAATCTTCCTGCCACCAATTATTTGTTGGAAAAGAAGCGTGGAAACCTTTCCCCATACCAGAGAGTACATGCGAGAGAATCGAGCAATACAACGCACGAATCAAACACCAAAACACAATCCACGTAGACACAGAGTTTTTAACATGGAAAACCCTTGCGGGAAAAGCATGGGACGATCGAAGTCCAACCCTTGAGAAGCCTTCACTAATGAAATAAAGGAGTACACCCTCTACAAACTTCTTCCGATCCAACACGGATCCCCACAACACTTCCCAAACTCGACCCGAGTTCGGCCTCCCCTGTTCCAGAAGGTTGTATGGTGGCTCCCGAGCTTCTTCTCCTTCGTCTCTGAATGACCTTGTCACCTTTCCGAGCTTCTCTAACAAACAGACGGCGCTTGTCGCACTCCGGGGTCTTCTTCACATAGGTTTGGAAACCCCACCCACTCCAACATATCTCCCCTTTCACAACTATGTGGAGGGGATTGTCATTCCTACGATCTGCCTGCAGAACTCAAACTTTTTTCTAGGTAGAATCTTGGTGAACATATCTACTCAGTTATCATCTGTACGAACCTTCTCAAGCTCCGTGTCCTTTTTCTCAACCATATCCCGTATCCAATGATACCGAGTCTCGATGTGCTTGGACCGGCTATAAAAGGTCTGATTCATCACAAGGTGAATAGCACTTTGACTATCGTAAAGCAAAGTATACTCCTCTTACTCTAGCCCCATTTTCTGCAACAGCTTTTTCATCCACAACAACTCCTTGCAAGCCTCCGTCGCCGCAATGTACTCCGCCTCTGTCGTCGACAAGGCAACACACTTCTACAACTGCGACTGCCATGATACCGCTCCTCCAGCAAACATTATCACATAGCCCGAAGTCGATTGCCTCGTGTCTATATCTCTAGCCATATCAGTGTTGGTATATCCAACCAGCTTCGGCTCGTCACCACCAAAAGAAAGTCTCCAACCGGCAGTGCCCTGATGATATCGTAGAATCCACTTAACTGTACTCCAATATACCATTCCAGGATTTGAAAGATATCTTCTTACTGTGCCAACTGCATGAGCGATGTCTATTCTCGTACACACCATAGCATACATAAGGCTTCCTACAGCTGAGGCATATGGAACCCGCTCTATGTCCTCGGTAGATGGACACTGCTCCTCAGTGAGCTTAAAGTGGGCCGCAAGGGGACAACTCACTTTCTTCGACCCGTCCATCCCGAAACACTGAAGTACCCGGTGAATGTACTTTTTTGGGACAAGTGTAGCAGCTTGGACTCTCTCTCTCTCTCTATCTCTCGGATGATCTCCATCCCAAGAATAGTCTTTGTTGTGCCTAAACCATTCATAGAGAAGGCCGCGTGCAGTTGGCGCTTCAACTCCACTATCCTAGTGGCATTTCGATATACTAATAGCATGTCATCAATATATAGCAATAAAATAATAAAATTATCTTCGACAAAGTACCTCACAAATACACAATGGTCCGACGTTGTCTGTGCATAACCATTCTCCTCTATAAACGACTCGAACTTCCTGTACTACTGCCTCGGAGCCTGCTTCAGACTATACAAGCTCTTTCTCAACCGATAGACCAAATATTGATGGAACTGGGGATTCCCAAGACCCTTCCTTTGGTGTACGTATTGATCGATAGAAAGTTAAACAGATCTAATACGTGTTCTAACCCTTCATAGGCAGAAACTAGGGTTCACGAATTATACCTGCGGTGGAAAGGAGACAAGTAATTCCTGGCAATCTCGAGCGGACGGCCCCAAGATCTTCTGCACGTATTCCTTCCTCGAGTTGGACGTCGTGTGGGCGACAATCTCCCAACCTTTTCTTCTCCTTGGCAGCCCTCTCTTTCTCTCCTTACATGAATCACGAATTTAGAGAAAATTTCAGATTTCTGATCAGTAATCTGGCGGCCAGAGAATAGAGAATATATATAGGCTATGGCAGGGACCTTGAGGAGAAATTAGGGTTAGGCCTCCTAACGGATCTGGTTATCCCGTGTTCAGCCCGAACACACAATCCAGGTCCATTAACAATAGCTCGGCCACTAATGAGCTATTGTTGTACTACCTCCCTAATCCCAAATTATGTTTGTGGGCTCCTTTTATTATATGCTCGTTTGGCTCCCCATGTTAAGATATCGTATGTCCGTCGATCAAATTAAGTTACTGACAACTATATTGATTCGACATCTTTTATCCTTAAGTAGTACCGCTCAACTTTATTTGTCATGTCGGATATAATCTGCCTGCAGGGTTTACCTGATAATCCTTATGAGCTCCTTAAGAGGACATCATCAACCCGATGTATCGGGACATGGATTTCATTTATAATCAACAGCCCATCATACATACAATGTTACTACCCAATTCATAGAGGTTGTTGATCCATAATGAATCTCACTCTTTTATGAGTCAAAGTAATGCACATTGCATATACATGTCCGTTATTATATCCGGATTAAGAGCACAAGCATCCATAATAACAGAGGTGTTTGTTCTCTTATGTAGTCAGTACAAAGAGAACAATCTCAAGTGGTCCTGTTCATTACACACAAAGTGTACTAGTGTAAACCTATAGTCAAGATAGACTAATACCAGATTATACTACAACCTTTCCAATAGATTGTCCAAGTCCATCTAGGTTGTGAACTATTTATATACTCCATAGGAAACTGATAATATGATCTTCTGTGTGACACCACACACCATATTATCAACAATATAGAATATCAGACATTTGTATTAACACTTGCAATAAATACAATATGCAAACAATTGCCCATATGATTCTCATTCAAAATTTAAGGAAATAAGGTTACTACAAAAGTGATGCTTTTAGTATATAACCCTAACAATCTTCCACTTATACTCAAAGCATTATTTTTCAGTATACTGTTACAAATCTCCCACTTATCCTTAAAGCCATGCTGCTACACATCTGACTCCCATTCCCTCAACATGACTGTCAAAAGCCTTAGCTGGTAAGCTCTTTGTAAAGGGATCAGCTAGGTTGTCGGCTGATGCTATCTTGATCACAACAACTTTTCTTTCTTTACGAAATCTCGTATCCGGTGGTACTTGTGCTCAATGTGTTTGCCTGTTTTATAGGCTCGTGGTTCCTTCGAGTTTGCAACTGTACCACTATTATCACAATAAAGTGTAATAGACTTAGGCAAACTAGGTACCATATCCAAGTCCAACAGAAAGTTTCTGAGCCAAACCGCTTCTTTGGCTGCCTCAGAGGCTGCCACATACTCGGCTTCCATGGTGGAATCAGCAATACATTTTTGTTTGATACTCCTCCACACAATGGCTCTACCTCCCAAAGTAAACACATAACCTGAGGTAGATTTCCTGGAATCCCTATCTGACTGAAAATCTGAGTCTGTATATCCCAAGGGAACTAAACTATCTACCTGGTAAACTAGCATATACTCTTTAGTCCTTTTCAGGTACTTCAAAATATGCTTTACGGCAGTCCAGTGCTCTTGTCCTGGGTTAGACTGATATCTGCTGACCATGCCTACGGCAAAGCAGATGTCTGGTCTCGTACATAGCATTGCATATATTAAGCTTCCTACTTCTGAAGCATAAGGAACTGCCTTCATGTTCTCTATCTCTTTAGGTGTCCTCGGACACTGCTCTTTTGATAGAGCAATTCTATGTCTAAAAGGTAAGAAACCTTTCTTAGAATTTTGCATACTAAAACGAGTTAGTACAGTATCAATATAGGAAGCTTGGGATAAGCCCAACATCTTTTTCTTGCGATCTCGTAGAACTTTGATCCCAAGGATGTGACCTACTTCTCCCAAGTCCTTCATATCAAACTGTTTGGAACCATTCCCTTACATCAGACAATACCTTCACATTGTTTCCAATGAGCAAGATGTCATCCACATAAAGTACTAGGAACACCACCATGTTTCCGTCATACTTTCTGTATACACATGATTCATCCTGACATTGATCAAATCCATAGGATTTTATCACCTAATCAAAATATATGTTCCAAGATCTGGAAGCTTGCTTAAGTCCATAAATGGACTTCTTGAGCTTACAAACAAGATGCTCTTGGCCCTTTTCAATGAACCCGTCTGGTTGCTTCATATAGATGTCTTTCTCAAGACTTCCATTAAGGAAAGCTGTCTTGACATCTATTTGCCAAATCTCATAATCGAGATGAGCTACAATAGATAAAAGAATTCGAATAGACTTAAGTATGGCTACAGGAGAAAAGGTTTCCTCATAATCGATACCCTCTCTTTGAGTAAAATCTTTTGCTACAAGCCGAGCTTTAAAGGTTTCAACCTTACCGTCTGATCCTCTTTTTCTCTTATAGACCCACTTGCATTCAATGGCTTTTACACCAACGGGTGGTTCTACAAGCTTCCAGACCTGATTAGAATCCATAGATTCTATTTCAGATATCATTGCTTTTTGCCAAGACTCTGCATCTTTATCTTGGAGTGCTTCATTGTAGGTACAGGGATCATAATCTTGTTCCTCAGGGACGAAGTCTGACGACTCTTCCAAGAACATATATCTATCGGGTTGTATCACAAGCCTCCCACTACGACGAGGCACTATCGGTTGTGGTGTAACATTTGTGATACGTTGTGCAGTTATTTGTGGTTCATCCTCTTGTACTGTTGGTACTGAAGTACTTGGTGTCTCACGTCTCAGTTCTTCTAGAACAACTCTACTTGTGGGTTTATGGTTCATCACATAGTCTTCCTCTAATAATCGAACATTGGTGCTAACAATGACCTTCTGATCCTTATGACTATAAAATAAACCTCCTTTCGTTCCTCTTAGATAGCCTACAAACAAGCGTACTTTTGTACGAGATTCCAACTTATCTGCTTTCCCATTCAGCACATGTGCTGGACTACCCCAAATGCGAACATGTTTTAGACTAGGCTTACGCCCAATCCACAGCTCTGTGGGAGTAAGAGGTACTGACTTAGAAGGAACCAAGTTCAAAATATAAGCTGCAGTCTCTAAGGCATATCCCCAAAACGAATCTGGCAAATCCGAATAACTCATCATTGATCTAACTATCTCCATAAGAGTTCTATTCCTTCTTTCGGCTACACCATTCTGTTGGGGCGTTCCAGGTGCAGTCAATTGGGATGCAATCCCAGCCTCTGATAAATAATCCCTAAACTCTCCAAAGAGGTACTCGCCACCACGATAATAACTTGATACATTTTCTATAACGTTTCTCCGTTTCAGTCTTGTACTCTTTGAATTTCTCAAAGCACCCAGACTTACGGTGCATCAAATAAATGTATCCATACCTTGAATAATCATCAATAAATGTGACAAAATATTCAAAGCTACCTCTAGCTTGGATAGTCATGGGTCCACACAAATCAGAATGAACCAATTCCAACACATCTTTGGCCCTATACCCCTTTGCCGTAAAAGGCCTTTTGGTCATTTTACCTTCCAAGTAGGATTCACAGACTGGTAGTGTCTCCACTTCCAATGAACTCAAAGGTACATCTTCAACCAGTTTTTGAATCCTTCTTAGATTAATATGCCCCAATCGCAAGTGCCAAAGATATGTTTGGTTCATACAAGAAGGTTCTTTTCTCTTATTTAAGTTAGATGACATATTATTGATTTCCATAAGTTGCATTGTGGGCGAAATAGGATTAATGACATACAGATTATCAACCAATGCACCAGAACAGATAAAATGTTTATTCTTTCTAATAACAATATTGTCATTAAAATAAACTGAATATCCATCCTTAACTAACATAGAAACAGAAACTAAATTCCTTCTAAGTGAAGGTGCATAAAGACAATCTCTCAATGTCAAAGACTTATTTCTACCAAAAGATAAAGTAACATCTCCTAATGCAACGACTGATACTTTTGTAGCATCACCCATGAACAAGCATATCTCTCCATCACTGAGCCGCCTGGTTTCCTGAAACCCCTGCAATGTATTGCAGACATGATTAGTGGCTCCTGTATCTACACACCAGGTGCCAGTAGATAACACCGCTAAACATGTTTCAACTACTAGTAAATAAGATATACATTCTTTGTTCCCTTGTTTGAGAAGTGGACAATCAGTCTTCCAATGTCCTGACCCTTTGCACTTGAAACATTTGCCTTTCGGCTTTTTCACCGCGCCTTGAGGTCCCATGCCCTTCTTTGCTGAGTTTGCCTGTTTCTGAATGTTATTCTTCTTCTTACCGCCTTTTGGCTTAGAAGTAGAAACCTTTTCAGAAACAAAAACATGACCACTCTGCCTAAAGAGAGATTCAGCATCCTGTAGCTCTTTTGCAAGTTCTGCCAAACTATACAACCTTTTGTTCATGTTGTAATTAAGGCAGAAATTATCAAAACTTTTAGGCAGAGTCCCGAGAATGATATCGACCTGGGATTTCCCATCGATTTTAGCTCCAAGGATCTCCATCTCATTCAGATGACCCATCATCTTGAGAACATGATCCCTTACTGGTGTACCCTCAGCCATTTTGTATTCATCAAATATTTCATAGCAAACTGTCTAGCTGCTCTACTCTGATGTCCGAAGAGTTTCTTGAGGTTATACATCATGTCATAAGCTGTGGCCATGGCCTGATGCTGATGTTGCAGTACATTTGACATAGATGCCAGAATGTAACACCGCACCATCTCATCTACCTTTTTCCACTTCTTATAAGCCTCTTTGACCTCTTCATCAGAGTTAGCATCAGGCTTAGGTGGGCATTCCTCAATAAGTACATATTTGTACTCCTCAACAGTCAGAGCAATGTCCAAATAACGTTTCCAGTCAATATAATTAGGTCCAGTAAGTTTGTTTTCTTTAAGAATCACCATAAGTGGACTGAAAGAACCCATTTTTAAAATCCTGAGAATCACATAAATAAAATTATATAGGGCAAAAAAACTTTTTGAATTAACTAAATATTGATTTCCTCAAAACAATAATAAAAAATTCACCAACACCTTGAACACCATGAATTTAGCAAGCCACGATAGTGTGGACGTATACAAATTCAACTTTGTTCAAGTAGATTTTTCTTATTAATTTTACTATCATGTCAATATAACTTTATGACAAATAAAACTAATATGTTGGTCTTGCTCTGGTCATACAAATAATAGCAGTGACTCCGATGGAGAGGATACCATTATTTGTATCTAAGTGTATACCATTACTTAAAACTAAGTCCATTACCTTGTAATGAGTTCCTTCAGATGGAGAAGTGAACACATACTAGGTAACTTTCTATAATTATCCCTAAGGAAGTTTGTACTGGTGATCCATAATTATACTCATCCTATATGGAGGAAAGCACTAAAGCCAACACGCAAGTACAATTACATCACCTACAAACCAGTAATAGAGATCATAGGATTTATACTAAATAAAAATCCCCTCCTACTTAGTTATTTAACAATGAGGGTTTTTCTACTAGTTGATATTATGTCTATATTGTCCATTATTAATGTAGGCTTGGTTTTTAAAAAAAAATAACCACACAATAATAAAAATGCATAATCAGAAAAAGCAAAATGACAAAAATAAGAGAAAATATCCAACTATTATGGTCATCTTTGCTGCTCCGTCCTCAACTATCCGAATCCAAAATCTGACGCTGCGCAGATCTATTCGGAGTTCGACCTGCCCGGTCAGGTCGCGGGGTTCGACATGCATAGGCTTGGTTTTTTTTAAGGTTTTGGCTGTCGATTTTTTCATCGAAAATCATCTGTCTGCCTCTGGACTGCTTAAAACCAGCATCTCGTTCGACGTCAGAAACAGCCACCACCACCATCACGATTGATCAAAAATAATTAAAATTACATCAATCCTATGCCTCCCGAAGGAGTTCACACATAATCTAGATTAAAAAATTAAAATAATAAGCACGATCAACCCTCGTGATTTTAATTACATCCACAGCAACAACAACATCCACGACATGTCCGTGGTTTAAACAACACAATCAAAAAATATACATTAGACCATAATAGTTGGATCTAAGATGCCTGCAAAACCGAGTTAGAACAGATCTACATCTACCGACTATTACACAACGCAGGTTTTATTGGACAACATGGACGTATCAATCAATACGTAGATCCAAAGTGGATCTGATACCAATTGACGAAACTGGGGATTCCCAGGACCCTTCCTTTGGTGTGCGTATTGATCGATAGAAAGTTAAACAGATCTAATACGTGTTCTAACCCTTCATAGGCGGAAACTAGGGTTCACGAATTATACCTGCGGCAAAAAGGAGACAAGTAATTCCTGGCAATCTCGAGCGGATGACCCTAAGATCTTCTGCACGTATTCCTTCCTCGAGTTGGACGTCGTGTGGACGACGATCTCCCAACCTTTTCTTCTCCTTGGCAGCCCTCTCTTTCTCTCCTTACGTGAATCACAAATTTAGAGAAAATTTCATATTTCTGATCAGTAATCTGGCGGCCAGAGAATAGAGGATATATATAGGCTAGGGCAGGGACCATGAGGAAAAATTAGGGTTAGGTCTCCTAACGGATCTGGATATCCCGTGTTCAGCCCGAACACACAATCCAGGCCCATTAACAATAGTTCGGTCCACTAATGAGCTATTGTTGTACTACCTCCCTAATCCCAAATTATGTTTGTGGGTTTCTTTTATTATATGCTCGTTTGGCTCCCCATGTTAAGATATCGTATGTTCGTCGATCAAATTAAGTTACTGACAACTGTATTAATTCGACATCTTTTATCCTTAAGTAGTACCGCTCAACTTTATTTGTCATGTCGGATATAATCCACCTGCAGGGTTTACATGACAATCCTTATGAGCTTCTTAGGAGGACATCATCAACCCGATGTATCGGGACATGGATTCCATTTATAATCAACAGCCCATCATACATACAATGTTATTACCCAATTCATAGAGGTTGTTGATCCATAATGAATCTTACTCTTTTATGAGTCAAAGTAATGCACACTGCATATACATATCTGTTATTATATCCGGATTAAGAGCACAAGCATCTATAATAACAGAGATGTTTGTTATCTTATGTAGTCAGTACAAAGAGAACAACCTCAAGTGGTCCTGTTCAATACACGCAAAGTGTACTAGTGTAAACCTATATTCAAGATAGACTAATACCCGATTACACTACAACCTTTCCAATAGATTATCCAAGTCCATCTAGGTTGTGAACTATTTATATACTCCATAGGAAACTGATAATATGATCTTCTGTGTGACACCACACACCATATTATCTACAATATAGAATATCAGACATTTGCATTAACACTTGCAACAAATACAATATGCAAACATTTGCCCATATGATTCTCATTCAAAATTTAAGGAAATAAGGTTACTACAAAAGTGATGCTTTTAGTATATAACCCTAACAAATATGACTTGCCCTTTTCACAGAATCCCTCTGGCTGCTCCATGTATAACTCCTCCTCAAGGTCACCATGGAGGAATGCCGTCTTCATGTCCATATGCTCGACCTCCAAGTCGAAACTGGCTACCAATGCTAGCACCACCTGAATAGACGACTGCTTGACGACTGACGAAAAGATCTTACCATAATCTACGCCTTTCTACTTACCGTAGCCTTTAACTACCAGCCTTGTTTTGTATCGAGGGCGAGTATCATCATCCGTCTGCTTCACTCTAAACACCCATCGATTCTTCAAAGCCTTCTTGCCATTTGGCAACCGTACAAGCTCATAAGTAGAATTGGCATGTAAGGAACCCATCTCCTCCTGTATAGCCTGCATCCACTCCTACTTGTGTTCTTCCATAGTCTCTGCAAAAGTTTTAGGCTCTCCCCCGTCAGTCAGTAGCACATACTCACCTGGTGAGTATCTCGTAGATGGTCGACGCTCTCTGTCGCTCATTCTCAATGGAGCCACTGGTGCTGGCTGTATACCAACAACCTTCTCTCCTTCAGGAACTGCCTCCCCGGCATGTTCATCCTCCTGCGGGATACTCTGACCACCATCAGTGGGCTGATGATCAAGGTTGGGAGCAACTCCATGTACTAGATCTCCCATAACTGGATCCTCTGCGATGTCCTCTAGAAACTAATCGAAGCAAAATGACTCTAATCAGGCAATTCCTCAGCCTCAAAAGGCGTCTCAGAATCCTGAGTGTTGGTCATGGTCTGATCTTCGATGAATACCACGTCCATGCTTCTGTAGAGCTTTCTTTCGACTGGGTCATAGAGTCTATAGCCAAACTCATCCCAATCGTAGCCGACAAAGATGCACCGTCTCGTCTTCGGCTCAAGTTTGGACCTCTCATCCTTTGGTACATGCACGAAGGCCTTACAACCAAACACTCGCAAGTGATTGTATGATGGCTCTTTGTCATACCATACTTTGTCAGGTATATCACCTTGCAAAGGAGCGCTAGAAGATAAATTAATAACATAAGCAGCTATGAGAAGAGCCTCACCCCAATAACTTCCTGGCAAATTTGCTTCTGACAGCAAACACCACACCCTCTCCATCAGTGTCCTGTTCATGCGCTCTGCCACACCATTGAGCTGAGGTGTCTTGGACGGAGTCTCCTGGTGTCGTATTCCTTGCTCTCTACAATAAGCATCAAAGGGACCAATGTATTCGTCGCCGTTATTGGACCGAACACACAATAATTTCTTGCCCGTCTCTCTTTCAATAAAGGACTAAAACTCTTTGAAAGTGAGCAGCACCTGATCCTTGATCTTTAAGGCATAGACCCAAACCTTTCTGGAATAGTCATCAATAAAAGTTACAAAGTAAGAAGCACCACCAATTGATTTTACCTTCATAGGACCGCAAACATCTGAGGGAATCAACTCGAGGAACGCCGGCTTCCTTGAACTTGGATGACTTTAGAAAGATACCCTATTTTGCTTCCCAGCTAGGTAGTACATGCACTTCTCCAGCTTTGTAGACTTGAGCCCTAGAGTCACCTTCCTGTTCACCAAGTAGCTCATCCCCTTCTTGCTGATATGACCAAACCGCCTGTGCCACAACTCGGCAGACGCGTCAGAAACTGCGTTCATCTCCTGTGCCCCTGTGCGCTACCCTCCATATAGTAGAGATCAGACTTCTTGCTTCCTCTGGCAATTACCATCGAACCTCTGGAAAGCTTCCCCTGACTATTCCTGAAGAGACTGAAGAATCCCTCGTCATCCAACCTTCCTACCGACACCAGGTTGAAACGGATATCAGGGACATGATGAACATCTTTGAGAACAAGAACTGAACCCGTCTTCGTCCTCAGATGCACATCTCCAATGGCAACCGCCTTCGACATATCTCTATTGCCTATCTTCAATACTTCACAGTCGCCTGTCGTGTAAGTGGCAAATAGTGCCTTGTTATGAGATACGTCTGCTAAAGCCCCTGAGTCCACCAGCCAAGAATTGTTATCCCAGGCGAGATTTGTGATAACCTCATCACCTACGACGATCACATCACCTCTATGTATCGAGGCCGCCGCTGTAGTGTTCTCATCTTGCTTCCCCTTGTCGCCCTTCTTCTCTCTTTTCCAAGCAAAATAGTTTCGCTTGATGTGGCCCTTCTTGCCACAACGGTAACACTCTGAGTCCTCGTATCGACTCTTAGACTACCCCCTGCTCTTGTCTCTGCCACCACCTGGACCCCCTGTTTTTGCCCCTTATGTGACTCTCTGAAACTAGTGCCTCTGAGTGGTAGGATGTGGATGAAGTGCCCTGAGAACGTCTTTGCATCTCTTCATTCAGCACCCCGCTCTTGGCAAACTCCAGACTGACTACGCCTTTTGGAGCTAAAACGATCATAGATACTCGTACGGTCTCCCCATGAGTCTGGCAATGTACACAACAGCCATAGTCCCTGAACCTCGTCGTCGAACTTGACTCCCATAAAAGATAGCTGGTCAACCACGCCCTGAAAATTACTCAAGTGATCCGTAATAGAAGCCCCATCTTTGTATCGCAGATCCCTCATCTTTCGGATTAGGAACAACTTGTTTACTCCGGTCTTCTTCGCATACAAAGATTCCAGCTTATCCCATAATGTCTTTGCGTGCTCAATATTAGCAACGTGGTTGTACATGTTCTCATCAATGAACTGCCTGATATATTCACATACCTCTATGTGGTCAAATTTTCAGTCCTTCTCAGATTTATCAACTGGTCGCTCGGAAGCAAATACGGGCAGATACAGCTTCTTAACAAACAACAAATCTTTCATCTTGCTCCGCCAATAATGATAGTTGGTACCGTTCAGGTTCACCATGCACACAGGCTTCATGTCCATCTCTCCACTCTAGTTTTCCTGTCAACTCCTGACACCCTTCTGAATTTCAGAACTTGACTCTGATACCACTCTGTTAGAAAAGAAGCACGGAAATCATTCCCCAAACTAGAGAGTATCTGCGAGAGTATCGAGCAATACAACACACGAACCAAACACCAAAACACAATCCACGCAGACACAGAGAATTTTTGATGTAGAAAACCATTACAGAAAAAACCACGGGACGATCGGAGTCCAACCCTTGAGAAGCCTTCACTAATGAAATAAAGGAGTATACCCTCTACAAACTTCTTTCGATCCAACATGGATCCCCACAACACTTGGAAGCAAGAAATATTGATAACAAGGCTATGAAGAACAAAGACGACGAGTAGAGATTACCCGAACATAATCCTCCTTCGAAAAAGGCTTTCAATCCTCCTTCTCTCCCAAAGTTGCAATGGCACTCTTGCCTCCTTTTTCTTTCTTTTTCTCTCCGTTGTGTGTGATTAGGGTTAGGAAAGTCCGTATGTAAACCCCCTAATCCTGCAGCAAAATCTGGACCATAGGATACGATCCAACGGTGTAAAAAATACTAGAAAATTAGCCTCAGCCCGACGACACAGAGTTCGGCCAGAACTCTATGTGGACGTTCCAGAAAGGTTCTGGACACCAAGGGGCAGAACTCGGCCCGAGTTTGGTGGCTTCCGAGCTTCTACTCCTTCGTCCCCGAATGACCTCATCACCTCTCCGAGCTTCTTTGACATATAGACGGCGCTCGTTGCACGCCGGGGTCTTCTCCACATAGGTTTGGGAACCCCACCCACTACAACATTATTGCCTATCTAAGTATAATTTTTTAAACACTGATATACTACTGCTTCCTGCTCCAATTTATGTGGTTTATACTATTACACCTTTTTAAACACTGATATGCTACTGCTCCTTTCTGGATCCTTATTAATGTAAATATGT
Source organism: Iris pallida (assembly GCA_029216955.1). NCBI lineage: Eukaryota > Viridiplantae > Streptophyta > Magnoliopsida > Asparagales > Iridaceae > Iris > Iris pallida. The sequence goes on from JANAVB010025196.1 coordinate 19,447,761, forward strand.
TTTAAGAAAACCTTTGTGATTATCCCTCATCATCTAATTTCTTAGTTTAGGAGTTGATACTTGATGTAATAATTTTCAGGGTTCTCCTTGGCCGTTTTGAGGGGGATATACGTGTCGACAGTTTTGAAGGGATGTCGACAGTTTTGGTGGTGTTGATAGTTGAAGCCAAAGGAAGCTATACTAATAGTAAGATGTATATTTGTAATTGGATATATTTTTGAAAAAAATGTAATTAAGATGGTAGTATTATGTACTTTTCTAATAGGATTAAATGATATTTTTAGTTCAAAAATAATGTTTTAAGTGTTTGTTAAATTTGTATTAAAATAATTTATGTTGTCGGGTTTGAAATGAATGTTTTGGAATCGAGCAATATTGACTATTGCTTTTTATAACGCTTTGACTAGGGATATATATGTGTGTGTATGCATTATATCTATAACAGTTTGAAAAAAAGTTATATATAGATTTCATATTTATAATGCTTTGAAAATAAGTGTTATATATATAAAACTTATTTATAGCACTTTGAAAAATACGTGTTATATATGTTCGTCTCATTTATAACATTTTTTGAAAAAAAAAGTGTTACAGATAAAGGGGACGTTTATAACGCTTTTAGAAAACATTTATAAGACTGGTTTCTATAACGCGTGCAGGCTTACAAAAAAATAATGTCATTTATGACGCTTTTTAGTCATCATAAAAAGGTATTTTTGTTGTAGTGAGCTCCGAATTCCTGGCATCGCCACCATCGCCATTACTCCTTTTCCCTCTCTGTCTCTACGACCATCACAACCATCAGCACCATCTCCACAACAAACACCCCGATCTCCCTGCTCTTTCTCCTCCCTCCGCCCGTTGCCGCCAGTCCCCAACAACCACCACCGCCACTACATAACAACACCATCACCTCCACCACACTGTACAAACCACTCGCCACCACCATTACACGAGAGAGAGAGAGAGAGAGAGAGGGAGAGAGAGACCCAACTGACCTGTTCTCTGCCGCCCGCCGTCCTTGAGAATCCACCGCTCCGGCAATGCCGCGTCCCAGGCGACCAGAGTGTTCTGGATCTCGACGCCGACCTCACAGTCGCTGCCACGCTCGGACCCGACGATGCACGTCTGCGCCGCAAGCCCGAGTCCAGGCGACCCCACCGTGCCCTCGGATCTGTGCCGGCGACCGCAGATCCGGCATCGACGAGCTTCGTGCACCGCGCTCGTTGTAGAGCCAAGCCCTGATCATCCCCAGCACCTCCGCCCAGTACTGCTCCTCCAGAGCCGCTGCATACCTCCGCTCGGCGAGACCCTTCTCCCTCCGTAACGGCATCCCGCCGACGAAGCCACCCATCGCTGTGAGTCTCTCCGTTTCTCTCTTCTCTCTCGATTATTATTAGGGAAAATTTTGGGGGTTAACAGCAGGGCTGATGTTAATGTTGTAGTTATTAATAATTAGGTTAGAATGGTTTAAGTTAAAAACGGTTGGTTGGGTTTTGTTATGGCAGAGGTTAATAGGCTGGGTTTGAGCCCATGACATTTTATGATTTAATTAGGTTTTAGATTAAATTGGGCTGAACTTATATTTTGGTCTTTGGGTTGGGCCATAGGGCCTATAAATTGTTATTTGTGCAGATTTATGTATTCATTAATTTGGGCTTTAGGATTTTTGGGTTATAATAATGGTATATAGGTATTTATGTATGTATGTATGTATGTATGTATGTATGTATGTATAATTTTCGTTTGGGCTTTATGTATATATAAATAATCAAGGGGTTTTATACATATATATATATTATATATATATATATATATATTTTTTTATATATATATTATATATATATATATATATATATATATATATATCTATATATATATTTTTATATATAAATATATATATATATATATATATATATATATATATATATATATATATATATATATATATATATATATATATATATATATATTTTATATATATATATATATATATATATATATATATATATAAATATATATATATATATATATATATATATATATATATATATATATATATATATATATATATATATATATATATATATATATATATATATATTTACTTTGTATAAGTTTAGTCAACTAATTTATATTGAGAATTAATACAAATAATTATATTTATATATATATATATATATATATATATATATATATATATATATATATATATATATATATATATATATATATATATATATATATATATATATATTTATATATATATAATTATTTGTATTAATTCTCAATATAAATTATTTGACTAAACTTATACAAAATATTTAAAATATATATAAATATATATATAAATATATATATATATATATATATATATATATATATATATATATATATATATATATATATATATATATATATATATATATATATATATATATATATATATTTGTATTAATTATTTATAAAATATATATAAAATAAAAAATATATAAAATATTTGTATTAATTATTTATATTTGTATTAATTATATATATAAACATCATCTTTTGTAAACATTGCCAAATGAGTGGCCACTCCATGCAGAACTGCTACCATGCCTACCCCGAGCTCAAGAAGCCTAGCCCGCGCAACCCGCGCGCTCCGGCTGATCAACATGAACCTGTCAATATGCATATACTATGCGAAGATATGTGTGGAACTACACCTCACATATGACCCTTCCAAACTCAGAAATCGAGCTCGGGGATCAAACACACCGATAACAGCTTGTTTATGACAACAGCATCATCTTTTGTAAACATTGCCAGATGAGTGGCCACTCCATGCAGAACTGCTACCGTGCCCACCCCGAGCTCAAGAAGCCTAGCCCGCGCAACCCGCGCGCTCCGGCTGATCAACATGAACCTGTCAATGCGAATACAATAATGCCCCCCAATCCTCCCCTTCTGATTAAAGACACTGCTCTAATGACCAACTCCCGTCCGAATAGCACGACTTCATCCGCTATCTTTCCGTTCAACCCATCGGCTATCTCAGTCTACAACTCCTTTGAACTCCTCACTTGCAATACCCCTGACAGTGCGCACGACAACTCCAGAAAGCCCTTCACTTACGCCATCGGCAACGAAGACGTTCAGCCAGATCCCCCTCAGCCCAACAATGGGGCAGAGCGTCACATCCCGTCTCAGCCACATTCGACAGGACCCGTCATCTCTCTCAGCGCGCCACCCCACATCTCATTCCTCAACACATCAGAATCCATAATACCCCCCTTCTGAGGATGTTCGCTCTCCCCATAGTCCCACCCGACCTCAACAGCATGTAGAGGCTCAGTCGGAGAGCCGGCCAGAGCAGTATCCTGAACCCAGGTCTCTCGAGACTCACCAAACTCGTCCCTTATCCGAAATGGCTACTTCCTCGTCCGTGGCTGCCCCCCCCGGTACCATCCCCCTCTCATTGCAGACGTCCAATCCAGCTTCGACCTCACTTTAATCGGCAGATTCTGGCAAGCCAAGGAAGCATGTTTCCTGGATCGCGACAATCCCCTAAGTGCCCTAGAAGTCGACGAAAAATACTCCACTACATCCTTGTCAGATGACAACGGCAGCAGTGAACCCGGCGGGCCTAGCACCGAAGCCAATGGGACCACCATCTCACCGCCACAAAAAACCTCCTCTAAAAAGAACAAAAACAAACAAAAGCAGCCGACGGCTAGGTCCACGAGGTCTACCACGAAGCTTAACCACCCCCTACCACTATCCCATCAAATGCTTAACATCATATCCTGGAACGTGAGAGGGCTTGGTAACAAACCGACGCTGAACAGAATCCTCAGTCTCAAGAAAACTAAGCGTATTGATCTCCTTATCGTTATTAAACCTATAATACCCCAAAAAAAAAAATCAAAGTAACTCAACTCAAGCTTGGATTCCCTCAAGCCATCACCGGTTGTAATAACATTTGCATCTTTTTTGGGCCTGAATTCAAATTGGCCATCATAAAAGATTCGCCTCAGGCTCTCTCTTGTTGGGTCGAACATCCGGCCCTCAAGTCCCGCTCCATCCTCTCCGTCGTTCATGGCAGCTGTGACTACACTGAGCGAAGACTGCTTTGGGAAGACCTGCTGGAAGCCGCCTCTCCCTACTATGGTCTCCCGTGGCTGTGCATCAGAGATTTCAACACGATGTCCAACAGAGAGGAGAAATCAGGTGGTCGCTCGCCTCTCCAGCCTGCGATGGACGATTTCAACAACTTAATTTTCCACAAAAACCTACACTCCATCCCTTTCCTCGACAACGTATTCACCTAGTACAACATGCAGGAGGGCCATTGGCGCTAGTACTCTCGTTTAGATCGGGTGATGGTCAACGACCGTTGGTCTGACATGGGCCTTATCACAAACCTCTCTCATCTGAACTCCACTGAATTGGAGTACTCCTCTCTCCTCATCATGATCAACAAAAAACACACCGGCACCAAAAAACTATTTTGCTTCCTCCACTTCTGGAGGCATCATCCCCAATTCCAGAATGTCGTGGCATCCGCTTGGAACTCCGTTTTAGAACTTGACCCTTTGTTGCGTGTGGCGGCTAAACTTAAAGTTACTCGCAAAGCATTATCGTCCTGAAGCAAGACGGCTTTTGGAGACATCTTCTAGGCCATTAAGGTGGCAGAAGACGATGTCACTCGTGCTAAAATATCGTTTACTGCCGACAAATCTCTGACTGCCCGCGTCTCGCTCAACGTCTCCAGAGCTATTCTGAAATCCAGGCTTAAGGTGGAAACGGATTTCTGTAGGCAAAAAGCTAGATTGACCTGGGACACCGAAGGTGATCGGAATTCCAATTTCTTTCACGCATGTGTCAAAGGTCGCAGAAACCAATTACAACTTCACCGGATATCCGACGATAACGGCACCCTGGTGGAGGACCAGGAAGGCATTCAGGCTACGACGGAGAAATTCTACTCTAAACTCTTCACTAAAGAGGAGGTCGTTAAAGACGTCGTGCTTCTGTCCGAAATCCCATCCCTCATCAGCAACAGCGAGAACGATACCCTCTTGGTTACCCCTTCGTTGGAAGAGGTGAAGGAGGCTGTCTGGTCTACAAAAGAACACAGTGCTCCAGGGCCTGATGGATTCAGTGGCATATTCTTCAGAGCATGATGGCACACCTTAAAGTACGACTTACTGGAGGCCACCATTGCCTTTTTCCAGGGGGTGAGATATCCCAAATCCATTTCTTGTACAAACATCATCATGATCCCCAAGAAAGACAACCCGGAAACCTTCAAAGACTTCTGCCCTATCAGCTTATGCACCTTCACCAACAAGATTATATCGAAGATCGTTGCCAACCGGATGTCCAATCTCCTATCCAAAATCATCTCCGAAGAACAAAGCGGGTTTGTTCAAGGTCGTAGCATCACTGACAACATTCTCCTAGCTCAAGAGGTGATCACATGTATGAAGTTCCCGTCTAGAGGGAAAAACGTTGCCATCAAATTGGACATGGAGAAGGCTTACGATCGTCTGGATTGGCAATTTACGATCTGGGTCTTCAGGGCGTTCGGCTTCTCCGAATCTTGGATTGACATTATCTTCAGATCTATCAACAACACATGGTTTTCCACCGTCATCAATGGTCAGGCGGCAGGGTTCTTCTGATCCTCCCGTGGGGTTAGACAAGGGGACCCCCTCTCTTCCACCATTTTCATCATTGCGGCAGAAGCGCTCAGTAGAAGCTCAATAACATGCCCAGAATTCTCGGTTTCTATCACTTCCACACCACCACTGGCTGTCCAATGGTCACTCACCTGGCGTACGCTGATGACATCCTTATTTTCTCCTTTGGAGACTTCGGATCGATCGAGGTAGTGTTAAGAACCCTCGCGAGATACACAAGTTGCTCCGGGCAGTGCATTAATAACAACAAGAGCGTCATTTATACCCATCACAAAGTCGAAAGATCCCGTTCGGCAGTGGTCTCCGACATGACCTCGTTCGCCACGGCTTACCTGCCTTTTATCTACTTGGGCTGCCTGCTGGTGTATGGTAGGTCGAACTCGGGTACATACGACCACCTCGTAGACAGAATTCGTAAACTGATCGCGAGATGGCACAACGAACATTATCTCTGGGGGCAAATTGGTCATCATTAAATACATCCCTTTCTCCATCCCGTTGTACACCCTTGCCGTCTGCTCCCCCACTAAGAAGGTCCTCCACTATCTTGAATCCCTCTTCGCCAAGTTCTTCTGGGTCATCGCGACGGCAAGGACAAACACCACTTGGCCAGTTGGGATACCATGGCCAAACTTACCGAAGTAGGAGGTATAGGATTTAGCAGACTTGCCCACATCGTGGATGCCTGCTCCATGAAGTTGTGGTAGAAATTGTGTACGGAGAGCTCGCTATAGACGAGGTTCATGAGAGGTAGATACTCCAGATTCTCTCATCTGTCGGAGACTCTCACTAACAACAGATCTTCGACGTCGTGGCATCGCATAACTCATGGACGCAACCTCGCAGAACCTCTTATCCGTCTGCAGTTGGGCAATGGCCGTTCTTCGGCCCATCTGGAACGGTGGTTTGGGGAAGACACCATCCACCCCAATGTCCATACTCTGCCGGGATGCAAAATTCGGGACCTATGGGTAGATGGCTCCGGATGGAATTGGGGATGGGCTAGAGATTGGTTCGGTCAGCCGGCAGCCGAACGGTCTTCGTGATGCCAACCTAAGGTTAACTGACATACCTGACACGTGGAGATGGTCTCCTAACCTGAGCGGGACTTTTACGTTGACTAGTACCAGATTAGTGGCATGCCAGATACCATTCTGGCTAAGTTTTGGCAATCTTGCATGCCCATCAAATGCTCTATCCTTATCTGGCACGTATTTTGACAGAAGCTTCCGACGGACGACTCTATCAAATCTTTTGGATTCAACCTAGCATCCAGATGCCATTGCTACGTAGAGCACCAATCGGAATCGGCTGAGCACGTCCTTCTTTCTGGTGAGTTGGCGTATCATATTTGGATCAATCTTCACAATAGACTTAGCCTTGTCCTTCCAACTGGCGGCTTCTACGATCTCCTGGCCAGCTGGAGCCACTCCCACGGACATCAGATCGTAGTAGCTATTGGAATCTGGGTTTTATGGAAGAACAAGAACAAATTCAGATATGAAGATCGCGGACTACTACCTACACAATTGTTCAGAGACGTGATAAGACAAATTTTTAAAGCTAAGCGGCACTGCTCTCACGCCCCCAACACTTTTTGGGAGGCCCTTCTTTAGGTCCTCCGTCGGGTCTCTCGCGCCTCTGTTGGCTGTTGTAGAGATCTGGTTCATTTTGTGCGTGTCCCGCGTTGTTTATTTTCCTTTCCTTTTGTCGCATTGAGCGCGCTTACTTGTATAGGCTTCGGCATTTTATACCTATTCATCAATAAAGTTTCTAGTTCCTGTTATATATATATATAATTTTTTTTTTGAAACTCGATTATATTGAAAACAAAGGTGAGCTCACGAGGAGCAGTACAGGTGCAGGGCTGGAAAACACAAAATAAGCCCTGAATAACTAGAAAATTAAAACAACAAAAAACAAAATACATGATTAATCTGATTGTGGAGGTACCCAAATTTCGAGAGTCCAACGTTTCAAAAATTTTGAAATTTTGAAATTCAAAATTTCAGAAAACTTCGAAAAATCAAACCCGCGAATTTGGGCGGGTTGTTGGGCCGGTCACGCAACCCGAGGGTGTGTGCGAGACCCTAGGCGGCGTACTGAACGATGGAGTGATGGGGTGGAGGGAGGGCGCACGGTTCGGGAAGCCTCGCCCCCCCCCCCCGAGGCGGGTGCACCGATGGGCCGTCCGACGTCGGGTGGTGATGAAGAGGGGAGCTGGATTCCGACGAGGGAAAAGAAGGCGGTCTCTTTGTCCGAAGCGTTGGGGAGAGAGGGGCTCGCGGACCAAGGCATTGTGCTGCCCGAGAAAGCAACACAAGACCTGAGGGCGGGCAAACCAGCGCACGGGACACGAGGGGACAGGCACACGTGACCCGAGGGGATAGTCCCACGTGGGGACGGCCCACTACCCGAAGGGGCAAGACCGATGGGCTTCCCGAGGGCACGGGGCCCGAGGGTGCACCGCTCGAGGGCTCGATCGGAGAGCCGCCAAGCGCGGCGGGGACCGGCGAGCGCGGCCGAGAAGGGAGGAGGACGGGGACGTCAGCGAGGGGGCCGAAAAACCCACGGGAGGAGAAGCCAGGCCGCGGCCGCACCAACGACTGCCGGAGGGGCCGATCGGGGCGGCGCCCGGGGGAAAGGAAGGGAGGAGAAGGGGAGGAGGCTCCCGCCGCCAGCATGCAGGGCGGAGTCGCCGGAAGCGGGCTCGGAAAGGATGTGAGGCGGAGCGCCGGCTGCAGCCAGGCGGCCGGCGGCTACCAGCCGGGCGGGGTGGGGCCCTCCGACCGGAGATGGAGAGAGCGCCGGAGGGGGTGGAAAGGCTGGGAGGGAGAGTAGTAGGGGGCCACCGACGACGAGGTCGGCGAGGACGCCGGTGCCAGGGGGAAAGCGAAGAGGGGGGCCAGCCGTTGGTCGCCGGGGGGCTCGACCGGGGGGGCGAGGGAGGAAGATGCCGAGTTCGGCCACCACAGGGAGGAGCAGGAGGCCACCGCCGAGGGGGTGGACACCGCAGCAGGCGGCGATGGCAGGAAAGTGAACCTACGGCCGGCCGGCACCGAGGTCGGGGGAGCCGAGGCCACCCTAGCCCAGGAGGGCGGATCGACTCCCGATGGGGGGGAGACGACGACGGCGGGGGAAAGGCGGGGGCGCCGGGAGGGGGAAAGGCCGGACAAGGCTGGAAGGAGGGAGCCGGCAGGGAAAGGCTGGGCTGCGGAGGGCCGGACGGAGCGACCGGCGACAGAGGTGACCAAGACGGGGCTCTCGAAGCCGCTGGAGAGGGCGGCACGGCGAGACAGACTGCCGGAGGCACCGAAGGAGACGCGCCTGGCCTTGCTGTCGACCCCGGAGGTGGAGCCCTCCTGCGACGAGCACGGCGGCGTCGAGGGCGTCGTCGAGGGGACTGGGGTGGGGGAAAGCCCCACCACGGGAAGAGGACGGCTAGGTAGGGGCCTCCCCACGACGAAGGCACGCCGTCGAGGCGGGAGACCCCCCACTAGGAAGGTGGCCAGGGTGCGAGGGCCGGGCCAAGGAGGCCGGCCGGCCACGCCAACCAACCGGCCGCGAGCAGCGCTCCGCTCCCTAGGAGCCCACTAGCTCGAGCTATATATATATCTAATTTCTGTTATATATATATATATATATATATATATATATATATATATATATATATATATTTGTGAACCAACCCACTATTTTATTGAATAAGGCCGAAAAGGCCGAACCTTTACAAGTATACCTAGAGGCACAAAATTTGGATGCCAATACACGTATACTGACAAAAGAAGAGGCAAACAAGAAACAAAACGGCTAAGCCGAGGATAGGAGAGAGTTCCAGAATGCCTCCTGGCCATGCCTACAGAGGGGTCTTCGTTTGTGGCATTGACGAATGGTCTCCCAAATTAGTTGGTCAGTATTGTACTGGTGGCCTTCGTATCTTGCCTTGTTTCAATTTTTCTAGATTACCCACGTGGCGACCGCGGCGACGATCTGGTGGCCATGGAACGCGGAAGCCCAATTGGCCAGGAGTTGGTGAAAGTTGTCGCCTCCATGAGGCAATCTGCAGCGCTGGGATAGAGTTCTCCAGACCTTGACCGGTAGGTCCCCCTGATTGAGGATTTGGTTGGCTGTTTCCGATTGTCGATCAGTGCAGCATGTGCATGCCAAGACAAGGGTGAACCTGATAGTGTTGAGGTTGTCGTTAGTGGGGAGGATATTGCGAAGGGCTCTCTAGATGAGGAAAGACCACTTCTTTGGGATACATGTCTGCCAGAATGAGGCAATGGTAGGGTACGGATTGCGTTGCCCAGTATAACGCTTCTGGCGGACTTAACCAAGAAGGCGCCAGCACCATTGGGTGACCACTCAAGCTTATCTGCGTTCGGTCCGATCCTTAAACCGCTACGACGGATGTAATAAGTAGCTTCGGGCCCTGGCCATGAGCTGACTTTGTTCCAGTTCTAGGTGTTATTAGGAGGGTTGCACAGATCCTTGATAGTGCTGTTCCTAGGAGCCGACAGAGTGTTAGGAAGTAAGAAATCGCCTACCCAGCGCTCCAGGAATGGTGATGCTTCCCTGATGCCCACCTTAAGGCGAATCGTTGGTTTGACGAAGGACCTCCTGTGAAGGATGCGGCACCAGGCCATGGATGATCTGCTATTAGCGATGACCGTGGACGGATGAATATGCTTGAAGTATCTGGCTTTCATGAATCTGGACCATAAGTTCTTACTGGTGCGAAGCGTCCACCATAATTTCATCGAGAAGGCATTAATGATATGGGAAAGTTTGGTAAAATCCAGGCCCCCTCTCCGGTGGGCCGAGCCATGGTGTCCCAGCTAGCCCAATGGTGCTTTTCATGGCCGCCGCTGTGCCCCCAGGGGAAATTGCTGAAGATGCTATCGATATAGGATAGGACTTTCTTGGGGGGTGAGCACGCTGCCAGGGTATTGATGGGAATGGAGATGAGGACATGATGGATAAGGATAATCTTGCCTCCTGGGGATAGGGTGGCATTGTGCTAGCCCTCGAGCTTTTTTCTGATGCGACTCGAAGATCCCGGCATTGGATTTCCCGTACACCAGGGGGCACCCGAGGTAGAGGACTAGAGGGTGTTTGATGGGGAATGATATGGTGGTAGATATGCTAGCCGCTTGCTCTCTCTTGATATTGTGGTGGGTGTAGATAACACTCTTTTCTGGGTTGATCTTCTGTCCAAAGCACCTTTCATAGATCTGGAGCATTTTGTGGACGACTTTCACCGAGCCTGTATCTCCGGAAGAGAATATAAGGATATCATCAGCGAAGGCCAGGTGGGTGATGATCGAACAGCCACTAGCCGTATGGTAGTGCTGGAAGTTGGGGGAGCTCGTCATCTTGTTAAGGTTTATGCTCAACGCATCCGCCGTAATGATGAAGATGGTAGAGGATAGCGGATCCCCTTGCCTGACCCCGCGAGTGGATTTAAAGAATCTGTCAGCTTGGCCGTTAATAACCGTGGAGAACCACGACTTGCTAATCGATCTCCACACAACGTTGATCCAGGCTTCGGAGAAGCCGAAGGCTCTGAAGACCCAGATCATAAATTGCCAATCTAGCCTGTCGTAGGCTTTCTCCATGTCTAATTTGATAGCAATGTTGTCCCCTCTTGCCGGGAATTTTATGCAGGTGACTAATTCTTGAGCCAGCATGATGTTGTCTTGGATGTTTCTCCCCCGAACAAAGCCACTCTGCTTCTCCGAGATGATCTTAGAAAGAATTCCTGCCATGCGGGAGGCGATGATCTTGGAAATTATCTTTTGGTAAAGGTGTAGAGACTGATAGGGAAAAGTCACAGAATGTCTCGGGGTTGTCTTTCTTCGGCATGAGGATGAGGTTGGTGCTCGCGATGGCTCTGGGGTAGGTAGCTCCCTGGAGGAAAGCGGAGGCCGCGTTATGGATGTCAGACTTGATGATATCCCAGCAAGTACGGAAAAACACCCTCAAAAATCCGTCTGGCACAGTGGTGCTGTGCTCGTGGGGGCCCATACTGCTTCTTTCACTTTTTCCTCTGAGAGGGGCTGTTCGAGCCGTAAATTGTCTGTGTTGCTGATAAGGAGGGGAACCCTGTCCAGGAAGGTATCATATTTAAGAACCGCCTCCTTGGAAAAAAGTCTGGAATAGAACTTTGTGGCCTCCTCTTGGATACCCTTTTGGTCGGTGATGCTGGTGCCGTTGTCTACGACAATCTGATGGAGAGTGAGTTTTTGTCTCCCTCGTTGTCCCATTTGATCCTAGCTTTCTGCTTCCAAAAATTGGTCTCAATCTTCAGCCTAAATTTGAGGATGGCTTTGGTAAGATTCAGCGCCTTCCTGGTATCAGGAGAACAGTCTGCCATGTATTTCGCTTCAGCACGAGTCACGTCGTCCTCTGCCTCATGAATGGCTTGGAAGATATCTCCATAAGCTTGTTTGCTCCATGCTGTCAGAGCTTCCCTCGTGGCCTGGAGCTTTATGGCCACGCGGTTAAGGGGATCTATGGAGTCCGTACTGTTCCACGCTTCTGTGACGACCCCTAAGAATTGGGGGTGCTCGCTCCAGATGTCCAGAAAGCGAAAGCTCTTTCTGGAGTGGTTGGAAGTACTAGTGATGCCAACCAGCAGGGGGCGTGGTCGGATTCGATGGCGTTAAGGTAAGAAAGCTTGGAGGTTGTCCCCGTATCGAGCCAGTGGGCGTTCGTTAACGCCCTATCAAGGTGGAAGAATTGCCGCCGGTCGCCTTCCTGCATGTTGCACCAGGTGAATGCGTTGTCGGTGAACGGGAGGGAGATGAGGTGAGAGTTGAAGATGAAGTTGTTGAAGTCATGCATGGCGGAGAGAGGGGGAGGTCGGCCTCTAATCTTCTCTTCTCTGCAAGTGATGGCATTGAAGTATCCTATGCAAAGCCATGGGAGGTTGCGGTTGTGGTGGTTGATGTCCAGAAGATCGTTCCAGAGGTGTCTGCATTCTGCAATGTCACAACTGCCATGAACCGCAGAAATGATGGCACGTTTGGGGATTAAGGGATGTTCCATCCAACAAGACAGGGCTTGACTGGAATCATGGATGATACCGACTTTAACGACTTTGGAACAGAGAATCCAAATATCGTGCCTGTCGGCTATGGGAGTGAAAGCCTAACTACAGTTGAATGGATTTGAGTCTCTTGTATAAGATTTTGGGTTTGAGGATGATCAAGATGTCGATCTTGTGAGTTTTCTTAAGGCTAGTGATTCTCCTCATAGTTGGTTTGTTCGCCAGGCCGCGGATATTCCAGGAGAGAATGTTCAGCATTAATGGAGTTTTGGAAGGGGTTGGTTGGACCGCTTTGCAGCGGACCTGGTGTGCATGGACGGGGATTTGGCGGTCCCTTTTTTGTCAGCTTTCCTGTTAGAGGTGGGTGGTCCCCCCGTCTTCTTAGGGTAGGTGTCGAGGGGTGGGTCGGGTGCGGTCGTTTCTCCTGCTGAATCGAGATCGGCCTGCTCTGGGGGGATGAGAAGGGAATCTTTAGAGATGCCCATCTGGTCCCCTTCCGCTTGGAGAGGGAAACTAGCGGCGAGGACCTGAAGACCTCTGAAGGCCTGTTCTGGCCCTATGATGGCTAGAGCGGCAACGGTGGAGTTGCCGAGCGGAGTTTGCAGTTCGTCGGCAATCGGAGGTGCTGGGACGGGCTCTTCCGTTTCTTAAGGAGGAGGGCCCTCTGGGTCCGATCCGGGGGCCTGGTCGAAGTCAGTATGACAGGCCGAATTATGGGGGGAGCCAACGGCTACTGATGCGAGGGTGCTGAATTGATTGGACAGGGGGAGGTTAGGTAGGTGGTAGGGGATCACTGCTTTTTCTGCTGAGTTGCCTCTGCTGGGTTTGCCTTCACTGGAGTTGAATCTGGTGTGGGAGTTCGAAAGAGGAAGCAGGGGTGGTTGAGCAAATTTGTGATGCTGGTTTCCGTTGGGATTGGGTTCTAACCTCTCTGGTTTCTTCCTCAGCTCCGGATGGAGACGGTGGCAGTGCTTCGATAGGTGACCGCATAAATGGCAGTGGGTGCAGTAGATGATGTGGTTGTCGTAGATGATTTTTTGAGTGTGTGTTTGGTTGCCAAGTTCAATGAGGATATGTTTGGGGGGTCTGAGGCGAGGTCGAGTTCCACGCATATCTTTCCATAGTGAGCTTTTGTCAGGTTGCTGGTTTCGGCGGCGGTGGCCACGTAAGTACCGAAGGGTATATATATATATATATATATATATATATATATATATATATATATATAATATATATATATATATATATATATATATATATATATATATATGTTAGACAATTACCTTCCTAAAATATTTTTCCTCTTTAGGATTAGAACGTTATTTTCGCTCATGACTAATCTAGTCGTTTTCCATTCTTTGATCATGAACGTCTATCTCAACCTCGATAATTGTGCCGAACCGTGAATCGGAACTTCTATATACCAAACTAGACTATTTGAACTATTCTGGACTCAATAGAATCGTATGTACCATCGTTTGGGACCATCTTGTGGAGCATAGCATCGTTACCTATTCCGTGTCGACACGTTCGTGTCGCGCACGTCGATTCCAACAAATTGAGACGAGTACATTTTCTGATAGTTTTTGTTATCTTGATAATCTCTATCATATCAGTTTGTAGTATTATGCTTGATTTTTGACACGAGTGTACATGGATTAGTATATATTGGATCCCATCATGAGATGTTATTCCTAGTTATCCTGGTATACTAGTGCATGTCTTGTTATTGTTATTGTACTTGTATGGACACCTATTCCTAAAGTGATTTTCTACCCCCTCAGAGAATCCCGTGTCGTAGCGTACCATGGTTGGATCTATTATACTAGTCGGGGGGATGGGGAGGTATTAGGATATTATGTGATCATATCCAAAACTACTTATGCATAGCTCACCCTCAACTCACGCAAGGTGTAGCCTGATCTTATATTACTTGTGCATAGCTTTCCATATATGATCGGCCTGATCCATTACTATACTTGTGCATAGCCGGTCATATGGAATAGCCTGATCCTAGTCCCAAGCCGATCACATAATAAATTAATGCCTCAAGGCACTATTTAGTATTACATGCTCTAGGCTAGATTTTATTTGTTGATACACCATACTCATGATTACTTTCAGTTCATAGTTACCATTAAGGGTGAGCGTCGGTATAATTGGTCGGTATTTGGTTAAACTTTCGGTATTTTTTTAAGTCGGTATTTAAAAAATCAATACCATTATCGTACCATTTAGAATCGGTTTTTTCGGTTTCGGTTAAATCGGTATTCGGTTGGTTTTTGTTCAGTATCGATATTTTACCAATTAACATGTGATCAATCAACACACTTAATATTGTAGAACCTCTTAACATATAATATTTTTTTCTTTCTTTTTTGGAAGCATTAAATTTTAAAGCCAAGCCTCTACCAGCGAAACAATTAATCAAAATTATTAGAACAATATGTAACAAGTTGTAAACACCTAAAAATGAGCTTAAAAGATCAAACACGGTCACTAAGTTTATTCTTTAGTCTATGTTTAAGTAACCAAAATTCACTTCATAATTTTATGAGAACACATAAACATAAGCTCAAAAGATCAAAATTCAATTCTTAGCATTCTTCACATAACTTCAAGTCCACTAAAATCCATTCTTAGTTCTAAAAAACTGACCAAAACAAAGATAAAAATGAAAGTGTAGTATAAAATTAATCACGAACAATATTAAAAAAAACTATATATATATATATATATATATATATATATATATATATATATATATATATATATATATATATATATATATATATATATATATAAAAATATATATATATATATATATATATATATATATATATATATATATATTATCGGTTCGGTATTTTTGGTATTACACTCAAACCGTTACTACTACCATTATACCATATTCTAATCGGTTCGACAATTCGGTATCGGTACATTATTTCGGTTCGGTTTTTCGGAATATTTTTAATCGGTAATCGATAGGTTTTTCGGTATCGGTTGGTATTTGGTCACCCTTAGTTACCATGATATGCTTACATGATTTTCCTATATTTTTCACTGTTCAGTATTACTTACCCATCATGTATTTTTATTGCTTACTGTTATTTATAGATTTTGTCAATTTAATGGAACTGCTGTTAGTTTATATATTTTGCTCCAATCCTGACTGGATAACCATATGTTTAGGAGTTGTTATGCTCCACATTCTTGGACCACATGATGATGCTAACTGAGACAGATCTCGATGTTCTATTGACCGTGAGTTGCCCTCTGGGAGCTCTAGGCCAATATTCTTTATTTAGATTTATGTTTCGTTTGTCGGATTTGTCTCCGATAAATTTCTGATATGTATGATCATTTATAGTTTCTGGATGGCTAGTGTTACTGCTATCTTTCTTACTCATACCTTTCTTAGCTGTATGTGGTTTGAGCACATGTTTTTATTGTGGATCATAAATATTGTAGATATTATTGGGTACTTGACAACGTTCTACCATCGATACTGCGGCGTAGGCTGGGCGTGGCCCACATACTCGTGTCCGAATATTCGGGTGCGGGCCGTGACACCATTGGCGCAAGTTTCGTCTCAAGATGTCGAATGAGCACGAAGTTGTAGGCTAGTTTACAAAGAGGTCGATACGGGGTATCTCGACCGATACGCCTTTATTTTGTTGTGCACACACTGCGAATCGACTTCCGTAAAATCCCTCACGTCCGCGAAGTCGATACGCACATTTCGATGCTTTCGGTTCACGACCACGCCGCCCAGTTTGTCGGGGCACATGTCGTATTAGAAATTTTTCTTATTTTTTTATTGTTTTGAAAAACATTTTTTGTCAATTTTGGGAAATCGATTTCTCGACGCACAGTCGACGAAATCTAATTCTGTAAAAAGTCTCGAAGCCCTATAGGTTGTTTAGGACTGTCTTCAGATATATTTTCAAAATTCCTAGTATTTGGTTCAAAATTTTCCTTCCAAATCAGGGTATTGGACTATTTTTAGGTTCTATTTTTGAACAGGGTTTTCTCGACTTTGTATCGATTTCAAGGGTAGGTTGTTCGACTGCCTAAAACCTAATTACTGGGTCTCCTAGAGGGTCATCTATGGTTACCATATGACTTTACAAAACTAAAAACGATCAAGTATCGGAGAAGAAATTCGGTTGAGAAAATGGGTACTTGGGATTGCTCAAAACAGGGGACTCCTTGTTTGTTGTCGGCCTTGGGCGGTGCTGGCAGCTCTCCGATGATTGATGGCCAGTGTAGGCAATCGACAAGGGTCGTCGGGGATCAAGGAGGCTATGTCCAGTCAGCCAAGACTTCCATGGACTGGCAAACTCTAAAAGGTAAGAAGTGGGCTGACTTAGTAAGCCGATCCACGATCACCCATACTGCGTCTCGTCCATTAGGACTCCGAGGAAATTCTATGACAAAATTGATGGTATTGTGCTCCCACTTCCACTCAAGAAAGGAAAAGAGGTTACAACAATCTAGCTGACCTCTGGTGCTCTGTCTTTACTTGTTGACATACCAAACACTTGGCCACGTAACGAGCTATCTCCCATTTTATTCCGTGCCACCAATAGTGCTGCCGCAAGTCTCAGTACATCTTGGTTCCTCCGGGGTGTATGGAGTAGATTGAGCTATGTGCTTCATCAATAAGTTATTGTCGAAGTTCTCCGTTTGGAACATACAGACGATCTCCACATCGTAATGTCCCGTCCGGATGGATCCTCAATCCAGTCTGCTCTTCTGCTTCTGTCCTCTCTCTAAGTCTTCGAAATCTAGCGTCGGTGGGTAAGGTTGCCTTGATTCTCTCTACTAGCGATGATTGTACTTGAAGATTGACTAGTACGCTATCAGCTCCGGGCAATACGACTTCTATTCGAAGCTTCTGCAAGTCTTCTAATAACTCCCTCTGTGTGGTCAAGAAATAAGCCATGGGCTTACGGCTTAACGCATCTGCTACAACGTTAGCCTTGCCCGGATCGTAGTGCAACTCGATCTCATAATCCTTCACCAGCTCCAACCAATGACGTTGCCGCATGCTTAGTTCTTTTTGCGTGAAAACATACTTGAGGCTTTTATGATTGGTATAAATATCTACCTTTTCGCCATACAGGTAATGTCTCCAAAGTTTCAGAGCGAAGATGACTGCTGCGAGCTCTAAATCATGGGTTGGATAATTCTTCTCGTGTACTCTTAACTGTCTCGATGCATATCTTACTACACGGCCATGCTGCATCAAGACGCATCCTAATTCCTTTCCGAATGTACCACTATAAATCATACATCCTTCTGGTCTGATGGAACGACTAAGATGGGTGCAGTGGTCAAGTGCTTCTTTAACTCATCGAAAGCCGCTTGACACTTCTTCCGTCCATATGAACTCTTGGTTTTTGCAAGTCAACTGAGTCATATGTACATCTATTCGTGAGAATCTTCCACGAACCTTCGGTAATAACCTGCAAGACCAAGAAAACTTTTCACCTCAGAGGCTGAAGTGGGAATGGGCCATGCCTTAACTGCTGAGATTTTCCCCGAATCTACCGATAGTCGTCTCCCATGACGATATGTCCAAGAAACAAAACATTTTCGAGAAAGAAGTCACATTTGCTAAGCTTCGCATAAGCTGCTTATTCCTTAAGGTTTCTAAGACTATCCTCAAATACAGCTCGTGTTCTTCATGGCTCTTCGAGTAGATCAAGATATCGTCTATAAAGATGACCACGAATTTGTCTAAGTACTGATGGAAGATCTTGTTCATGAGATTCATGAACACTGCTGGAGCATTAGTCAAACCGAATGGCATGACCAAAACCTCGTAGTACCCATATCTCGTCTGAATGCAGGCTTAACAATATCTTTCTTCTGGACCTTCAACTTGTGATAGTCCGATCGCAAGTCAATTTTGGAAAATACCTTTGCTCCACTCAACTGATCAAATAGATCGTCGATGTGTGGCAAGGGGTACTTGTTCTTCACCGTCACATCATTCAGAGCTCTGTAATATATGCCATGTGCACTGTCTCGTCCTTCTTTGGCACGAACGAGATGGGTGCTCTCCATGGTAATGCACTGGCACGGATAAAGCCCTTCTCTAGGAATTCATCTATCTACATTTTTATCTCTACCAACTCCTTGGGTGCTAACTGGTATACTCGGGATGAGATTGGTTCAGCTCTCGGAATGAGTTCTATGGAGAACTCGATGTCTCTATCAGGTGGCAATCCAGGCAACTCTTCTGGGAATATATCTTGGAACTCAGTGATGATGGAATGTTAAGGAATGTCATCCATCTCATGTGAGTCCCTAATGCAGTGGATCATTTCCTTCTTTCGCAACTCTAGCGAACTCGAATTCCGACCCATTTGGTGGTCTAAAGACGATACTACCTCTATGACAGTGAAGGGATGCATAATACTGGCTCAACCAGTCCATCCCAAGAATTATATCAAAATTTGGCATAGGAAAAACTAAAATTGTGCCTTTATCTCTCTACCACATATTACTACATGACAAAGTCTACAAATGCTACTTACAGGTACTATCCCTCCCCCAATAAGAATTCTTATAATTTTAGGTAGTGGTGTAGTGGGAATACTGTGTCTAGTGGTAAAACTAGTGGTTATGAATGAGTGTGTGGCTCCAGTGTCAAATAATGTAATAGCAGGAAACGTAACAACTAAAACCATACCTGCTATGACTTTCCCTTCTGCTTCAACATCTTCAACTACTAGCGAGAAAGCATGTCCGTACTTCTATCTGGGGCCTTGAGCTCTGGCCCTGTCGAACTACACTGACTGGGGAGGTAGTGGTAGGCGAGGTGCTCCTACTGCTAATACCATAAGCATGGCAGCTGCTGTACTGGTCAGGGTACTGGAAGTACTAGAGCTGTCGGCCTCAGGGCTTACCGAGCATGTACTAAGGCTTGCTGCTTTGTACAATCCTTGACTATATGCTGGTCGAATCCATACCTCAAGCACAATACAAGATGAATCCGACAGTCGTTTTGGATATGTCCTTGCTTTCCGCAGTAATGGCAACTAGACTTCTGCTAGAGTGTGTGCCTCTGCTGCTGCTGCACTGTGAGCCTCGTGATAGGTCTGCCCTGGGTCACTCTAGCTGGTGCAACTGCTGGAGCGAGGCGTCTCTATCTGTATCTCCTTGCGAAGGAGCTCCTGGCTACGTACTTCTTTCAGAACAGCTGCATGAGAGACTCGAGACTGTATGGTAATATAAGTCTTGAGCTCTGGTGCTAGTCCCTGGTGGAATCTCTTTGCTCTCTTCCGCTTTGTCGGTTTCAATGCCGCACCGAATCTGCTCAGGCGGCTAAACTCTGCGTCGTATTCATCCACTGACATGTTCCCTTATTTCAGATGGAGGAACTGGTCATAGAGGATGTCTCATACATGAATAGAGAAGAATATCTCATATAAGAGGTCCTAGAACTCCTTCTATATTTGCTCAGTGCCTAGTCACATCAACTTTGCCTTCTACCAGTGGTGAGCGTTGTCCTCTAGGAGTAAGTCCACTACTGTCATCCACAAGTCTGCTGGTAACTATGACGCCTTCAGTAGCTTCTCCGTGCTAATAAGCCATGCAGAGACTTTTAGTGGTCCTTCGGTAGCCTTGAAGGTCTTAAGCTTCATCTCGATAAAGTTCTTGATGGAGCCCTCATAAGGTTGTGGTGCTGGTGCTGATACCGGGGCCAGAGGTGAGGTCTAGTCAGTGCTGCCAGCATACTCTGTCTCATCAGCTCAGTCTGCTGTAACTGAGCTTGCATTATGGCATACATGAACTGGGTAGTAGGGTTTCCATCAGCCGGTGGCGTAGGTATCTGTGGTCCGGACTGAAGTGGAAACTGTTGAGAGAATGTCGGTGAGGATGGTAGTACATTCCCTCCCGGAGGTACTACAAAAGGCTGCCCAGTTGGGCCGGTTGGTGGTACTTGTCTGGGTTTTCTGCTGTACCATTGACGGGGTCATGGTAACCTGCTACTGTTCCGGCTGGTACGGAGTCACCGGAGTCCGTGGTGGAACCTGCTTCTCTTGAGTGGTTGCATCACCAGATGTGATGGCAAGGGTGGAAACACGTCCGCTTCGAAGGTTCATTTTTCTGGTACGAAAGTATGGATACGTTAGGACATATTCAAGCAAAAGGCAATTCAAGCAATCAAAGGAGAGTTCGAAAGAGTTTGTAGTCAAAGGAGGTAATAAGTCGTAGATGAGATACTATTCCTATACCTATCTGCAGGCTTGCTGGGTACAGTCATGTAACCCAACAATATTTCCGTCGACTTGTATGGGCCACCATAAAAACATGTAACATCCCAGTTCCAATATACAAAGGACTGGGCATACGAAACATGCCATATGTATGCATACGAAGAATACTCCAATATGTGGAATCCTCGTACACATAGATAATCTGTAAATAATAAATCACAGGCAAATCACAGATAATCTATATCTCATCCACAGAACACAAGAAATAAACAATAGTCCAGATAGAATAAAATAAAAGAGTCAAAAGATATATAGCCGGGTGGAAATAAATCTACTACCAAACAACTATAGAAAGTAGTCTGAGATAACTGGAGTTCGACCTCCTAAAATAAAATAAAATAAAAGATGTCTACAACAAGTGTAGCAATGTCATGACTAATAAACTAAATCACTAGATATCTGTAGGTGAGACCTCATCAGCTGAGAAAGAAGGATCCAGTGCAGAACCGTACTCCTAGAGAAAGTCCTGGTCGTCTAAGCCTGGAGAGATCACCCAGGTCCTCAGAGGGACGTAACAAGATACAAGAAAACAACATGCTATGTAAACTGTATAATAAGATAAATGATGTATGCAATAGGATACCCAACCATTCTACTTTAAAAATACAGTTAATAACAAACCTCCAACTAATGGGCACTCTGGCTACAAAGAGATTGGCATAGTT